>OY253747.1:30565365-30996115 GCA_958009045.1 Oxytorus armatus | reverse complement strand
GAGACGACCGCACGGTACGGTCGTGTTCTCGGTTCCTGGAATCACTAATTAGTGTCCCTCCTGTTTTATCCCCTCTGGCCTCCCCTCCCCCCTACCTCACCTACGTTGACTCTCAGTTTCCTCTCCCGTCCTCCTTTGCCTTACTGCCACCAAGCTCGATGTCCAGTTTAAAAATCGTGAGCCTCCGAACAATCTTTCTTTTCTCCTTTTATTATCATTCTCTTTCCTCTCTGTCTGTCTCATTCCGCTGGACCAGCAGCATCAGCAATGCAGGTCCAGAAAATGTGCCCTCTCCCAGCTCATCTCGCAGCTCTGCCTCTTGATTTTGCTCTTCCCCCCCCCCCCCCCCCCCCATCTGTTCCCCTTCTCCATCCGGTAAGAGGCAGAGATGAGACATATCGACGCCTTCGCGATGACGATTCATCCACGTTTCTTTTGGTCGTTTATCTCATCCCGTTGAGTAGGGGCAACGGAGAACGAGCGTGGCGAGTCTCGCGCTTTGCCCACCCCGAGAGCACGGACCGAAACGATCACTTTGTGATGTATATATATATGTATATATACATTTATATATGTATAAGTATATATGCGGAGTGTTCCTTTCTTTCTTTTCGGGGGTTCTTTTCTCTCTCCCATTTTGTCACATCGCGCGCGATCGAGGTGAAACTTTACTTTGCGAAAAAACGCGTTGCCTCGATCGAGAGAGAGAGAGAAAGAAAGAGACACACACGCACGCATATATATGTGGCATAGGGTCGTTTATAATGAGAATCAAGAATTCTCGTGACGATTGACCAATTCGTCGATCTCTTGTATCTTGTAACGTGAATATAAAAACCAAAAAATAACTCCGATGATTTTTAGTCTTCTAGGACAAGTGATTTTCTGAACAAAGTACTCATTCCCAGGTGGGCTAAAAAATTGTTTACGTTCGATTTGTCTTTTAAATACTAAATGATAAAAAATCCAGCAATCATGTCGAAGCTGGGTCATTTAATTTTCGTGTTAAAAATGTGATTATAGCATATCTTTTGCATTTTCCTGTTGTACATCATTTTCTATCATTTTTTTTCGCGATCTCAAACGCTCGTGAGATCTCGGCTAAGTTCATAGCACGATATATATATATGTATACTTTATAAACCAAAAAATAACTGTACACTTTAGAAAAACCAAAAAATAACTCCGATGATTTTTAGTCTTCTAGGACAAGTGATTTTCCGAGCAAATTACTCATCTCCAGTAGAGTTAAAAAATTGTCTACGTTCGATTTGTCTTTTAAATACTAAATGATAAAAAATCTAGCAATCATGTCGAAGCTGGGTCATTTAATTTTCGTGTTGAAAATGTGATTATAGCATATTTTTTGCATTTTCCTCTTGTACATCATTTTCTATCATTTTTTTTCGCGATCTCAAACGCTCGTGAGATCTCGGCAAAGTTCATAGCACGATATATATATATATGTATACTTTATACATTTTGTATCGAAACGCCGAGTGTACCGCACGCGAGACTACATCGCGCGCGTACAGAAAAGATCGAAGGTAGAGAAACGGGCGAGTGACAGCGCGCGACAGAGCGGAATGTCCACCGGACCCTGAGAGAACTCCCCCAGAGTCTTTGCAATGATATAGAAAAAGAAAAAAAAAAAACACGAAAAAAAAGTGTACACTCTCGCGAAAGTGCACTCCGGAGAGTGCCGCGGACCGGAATAAAGGGAAGACGTGACCGCCGGGCGATAGCGGTCCCTCGCAATTTGCGTCAAACGCCGCGGCGTCGACGAGTAGCCATCAGGACTTTGTGTATACTTCATATATATATATAGACTATATCTATAGTTATATGGACGCACTTGAGATGCCGGAGACTTGCGAAGACTTTTCCGACTATCGCGAAGCTGGAGAGTACATGCGTCAAGTCCTCGCGCGCGAGATCGATCAAATTGAGAGAATCGAATGAAATTTACTGTAAAATCAATTTTACACATTTTACGCTCATTTTATTTTACGAGATATTTCCTTTGTAGCTTACAAAAATCAAGTACAATCTATTTTATACATTTTAGTTCATTTTATTTTACGAGATATTTCCTTTGTAGCTTACACAAATTAAGCAAACAGGCAGTAAATCACATCACGAGATTTTATTAAAAAAAAAAAAACTAATCAATCAAATAAAATCAATTTTATAGTTAATTGATTTTATTTTACGAGATATTTCCTTTGTAACTTACAAAAATGAGACCAAACAGGAAGTAAACCACATCACGAGATTTTATTTAAATAAAAAATAAACTAATCAATCAAGTAAAATCAATTTTATAGTTAATTCATTTTATTTTACGAGATATTTCCTTTGTAACTTACAAAAATGAAACCAAACAGGCAGTAAATCACATCACGAGATTTTATTTAAAAAAATAAATAAACTCATCAATCAAGTAAAATCAATTTTATAGTTAATTCATTTTATTTTACGAGATATTTCCTTTGTAACTTATAAAAATGAAACCAAACAGGCAGTAAATCACATCACGAGATTTTATTTAAAAAAAATAAACTAATCAATCAAGTAAAATCAATTTTATAGTTAATTCATTTTATTTTACGGGATATTTCCTTTGTAACTTACAAAAATGAAACCAAACAGGCAGTAAATCACATCACGAGATTTTATTTAAAAAAATAAATAAACTCATCTATCAAGTAAAATCAATTTTATAGTTAATTCATTTTATTTTACGAGATATTTCCTTTGTAACTTACAAAAATGAAACCAAACAGGCAGTAAATCACATCACGAGATTTTATTTAAAAACATAAAATAAACTAATCAATCAAGTAAAATCATTTTTATAGTTAATTCATTTTATTTTACGAGATATTTCCTTTGTAACTTATAAAAATGAAACCAAACACGCAGTAAATTACATCACGAGATTTTATTTAAAAAAAAATAATCTAATCAATCAAGTAAAATCAATTTTATAGTTAATTCATTTTATTTTACGAGATATTTCCGTTGTAACTTACAAAAATGAAACCAAACAGGCACTAAATCACATCGCGAGATTTTGTTTAAAAAAAAACATTGCGTCAGGAAAGAATTGAGGGAGAGAATTGTGAGTTTCGTTGGGGATAAAAAATAAGAGTAATAGGGAAAACGCGAATTCTCCTGTATTGAGCAAGAGACACCAACGGCAAAGGGGGTCGTTTCTCTGTCGTCGCGGGTGCAACACAATGCACCTCGATTCGCGGAGAAACTCTCGTTCGTCGCGTCGTTTCTTCCAGTCAGAGAAACCGTGCTCTCTCTCTCTCTCTCTTTCTCTCTCGGTCTTGTTGAAGAAACATCGGGCGCGGATTCCCTTCACTATAATGCTCTACCATTTGTGTGCGTGCGTTTGTTTTTCGCGGCCATCAGAGAGAACGGATAGGAAGTTTTTTGCCCAATTGAATTGAATGTAAAACACGGCTTTACATCAATCTGAACGGCGCGCGGCCGTGTGCGCACTGAGTGACCGGAGTGATTTAAGTATCGGCTGTGACCGGTAGTCTTTAGAGGATTTCGTACGAACACACGCGCGACTCTTCGGCAAAAGAGCTGGCAAAGATCCTTCCTCGTATACATCTTGTTGTACACTATAGGCTTTTGCTACTGTCGATAAGTCTCGTCGTTTGGAGAGAAAAAGAAATCGACTTTATCTCTTCCGGGGGTTTCGTGGCTTGGAATAGTTGATTTTTTTTTCTTTTTAGAATTCAATCTACTGTGAAGATTTTACTTTGTTGCTCGTAATTTCGATCAAAACTTCGTGGGATTCGTAAAGAGTGCCAAATTTTCAACCTCGTAGAACTCTAGAGATCAATAAAAAAAATTATAAGTTGGAAGATAGTACTTAAAAGTTTTTAGTATTCCGAACTTTTTAATAATTGGAAAATGTTAATACTTGACACATTTCGTAATCTATCGCTTTCCCAGTGAACATAAAAAAATTCTTTTCCTCTCGATTAAAAGGACCCGTTTAAGTTAGTAGTCTGGTAACTTAAGCAGATTTTCATGTCTTTTTTGTAGGGGGTTTTTTTGTAGGAAAATAAAAATGAATCGTTTTGGATATTTATGATGTTTTTATTTACATATTGAAGATACAAAAAAAAATTAGTTTGAAAAAATTTAATAGTTTATTATTATTATTATTATTATTGATCGAAGTTGGCACCTCGAAGTTGGCAGCCCGGGTCCTAACTTTTTTTCTACCGAACCGATTGCTTTCAAATTTTAACAGGCTACTCTACACACTTATAGTTCTCGTCGGTACTACCGAGAAATTTTTTCACCCCTAACTTTTTATTTTACAACCCTTTCTTTGCTAAAATAAAAGGACTTTAGCAAAGAAGGGGTAGTAAAATAAAAAGTTAGGGGTGAAAAAATTTCTCGGTAGTTCCGACGAGAACTATAAGTGTGTAGAGTAGTTTGTTAAAATTTGAAAGCAATCGGTTCGGTAGAAAAAAAGTTAGGACCCGGGCTGCCAACTTCGAGGTGCCAACTTCGATCAATAATAATAATAATAATAAACTATTACATTTTTTTAAACAATTTTTTTTTGGTATCTTTAATATGTAAATAAAAACATCCCAAATATCCAAAACGATTGTTTTTTATTTTCCTACAAAAAAACGCCCTCCAAAAAAGACATGAAAATCGGCTTAAGTTACCAGACTACTACCTTAATCACCCTCTCCACTTTTAATCCTTTCAGCAGAAAATTTTTCTTCCGTCTTCTACAATATCGGAGATGTTACCGAAATCATTTGTCTTAGATTGTATCTCAGATTCTATGCTTGGCAAAAACTTTTCTCGATCCACCCAAAAAAGGAGATTCAATGTTTTTTTTTCTGCCAGCCATTAATGTTTCGTTGCGGAAACGCTGGTAACGTCTATTTACGATTAAAGATATTGGAATTTTGTCTGGTCGTTTGAAGAAAATAAAATCGACTTTACCGGGTGTTTCGTGGCTCGGAATAGTTGTTTTTTTTTAGCTTAACGTACCGTCAAGATTTTACTTTGTTGCTCGTAAATTCAATTAAAACTTGGTGGGATTTGTAAAGAGTGCAAAATTTTCAATCTCGTAGGCTTTAGAAATCAATAAAAAAATTATGAATTGGAAGATAGTACTTAAAAGTTTTTGGTATTCAGAATTTTTTAATAATTGAAAAATGTTAATACTTGACACATTTCGTAAGTCATCGCTTTCCCAGTGAACATTTAAAAAAAAATGTTCTCTGAATTAAAAAGACCTTTTTAATCACCCTTCCTCCTTTTAATACTTTTTAGCTAAAATATTTTTCTTTCGTTTTCTACAATATCGGAGATGTTACCGAAATTATTTCTCTTAAGTTGTATCTCGTTCAAATTCTATGCTTGGCGAAAACTTTTCTCGATCCACCGAAAAAAGGAGATTCAATGTTTTTTTTCCTGCCAGTCTTATTAATGTTTCGTTGCGGAAACGCTGCTAAAGTTTACGATTAAAGACATTGAAATTTCGTACACGTGAATGCTCCATTAAGTTCCGTAAGTCGTCCCCGGTCCGCTAGGGAGTAGAGGTTCTTTTTCTACTTAAAACGAATTTGTTCAGTCACTTTCGCGACAGCCAATCAGCGGGCGTATATAAAAACGACAACGATATTTACGAGATTTTTCGAGATAATATATCGTGACGTGAACTTTTGTGTAACGATGATAATTCGATGTGTATTAGTGCGTTGAAATAGTGGCTCGCCGGCCTCAAACATACACACACACAACACACTTGTGTTTTGCCGGTATGATGGATTTTTTTGCGAAAAAAAAGCTCTATCCCTTTTCGTTCCCGAGAGAGAGAGAGAGAGAGCGAGAGCGTCAAAGCCGCCCGTGAAAGAAGCGGCAGATACTACAGCGGGGCAAAAGATGTCGCGTTTTGCGAGTTATAACGTATCCGACTAAATATATGTACGGGACATTCGATATCTAGTCGACAAATTTTTTGGCAATTTTATTTCAATTATTTTCCTCATTTCTTCGGGCACATTGTCAATGGCGTTTGAATCTAAGAAAAGTAAAAAATTCGAATCGGCTATTTTGTATTTTTAGAGATGTACTTTAGGATGAAAAGAATGAAATAAATTTGAAAAAAAAAATGATTTGACAGTAGGAAACTAATTCAGATGAGTTTCCATACTTTTTCAACACCGAGTGACTTCGACGATTGAGAATAGAAATTGTCGAATTTAAATTAATAAAATAAATACAATAACGATTACTGTTTCGACATTTTCGTCATAGCCTCGTCATCTCGGCAAATTCTCTATTATAATGGAGCACAAAATTTCACACTTTTTCTTTACCAAGACTTTTTCTGTATAACCCGACTTGATGTACCAGGGTTGTAGAAAATGTTTGACATTAAATTCATGGGAAATTATAAAATTATTGAAATCTTCAATTCTCGTCATAGCCAATTATGTCTGAAAGTAGAAAATCAATAAAACTACCACTTCACACTTTTCCTTAAGGGGGGAAATAGGGTTAGCACAGCGTTTTCTCAATGATTTTCATGAAATTTTTTATAGTATAAAAAATGAATATAATTTATTGAAACTTTGAGAATATTTTATACATATATTTAAGTATATACTATAACATTTTTGAAGAATTTCCTTGAAAAACACCGAAGATATCAGCGACCCCATATTGCAGGTCACAATCAGACTTAGCATTTTGCGTACATTCTGGAAGCCGCAATTTTCATCTGAAATCAAACGAGATTGGAATTTACTTTTATTATATGTCTCTCTTCTATATGAACCAAAATGCTTTCAAAAAAATAGAAAATTGAACTTTTTACAGGGGTCAATACAAAAAAGCATGATTTTTTGGCATTTTTACAACTTTATTTGCAAAAAAAAATTATTTTAAATAATGATAGTATTCCGATTTTAGGTTCATATAGAGCGCAATACTATGAAGAAAGTAACTGCCAATTTTCAAAACGATCGGTTGAAAACTTTTCAAAGTAGCGTGTACGCAGGTTTAAAAAAAGTCGTTTTCAGAAAAACGCGTTCGAAAAAATAGTGACCGCTCGGTTATACACGTGGCCGCACTCGGGGCCTGAAGGAGAGCTACTCACTTTAATGACTTATAACAATAGAGCGAGTCGGAATTTTCATTTAAAATTTTGGGAACATATTTTTCAATAGTTTTATCAACATTTTATGAAGTATAAAAAAAATCGATTTTTTGAACCGTCTAACCCTAATCCCCCTTTAACTAAGACTCAGGAGTTTCGAGTATGGGAAAAAAAAACGTAAAATTTTTTGTTTTTTTTAATCGCCCGCTCGGTATGGAATGGCCCATGTTTATAGACATTATATTGCTCTACAACTGCGACTGCTAATACGAGAATCGAATATATATGTATACGCAACCTGAAACGAGAAGCGCGAGCCGCCCCACGGGGATGCCGACGCCGGTGGCTTTAGCGATCGTCGAGACATCGGCAGCCGCCTTTTTTGTCACTGTTACGGTCTCTCGCTCTCAATATTGTTCGCAGAGGACTCGGTGAGACGAGAGTTTCGTATATATATACACACAATATATCAGAGAGACGAGGACCCGACGCGCGGTCGTTTTCAGAGGGTTCTCCCATTTCCATCTAGGGATCCACTCCCTTATAGACACACACACACACATATTTTCTTCATATTCTATACATGTTTATACACCTGTGTAAGTACACAAACGCTGCGGTAATACATAAAGATCGTCTAGAGGCATCGCGAGACGCGAATTTTAAAGTCCCCTGCGAACAGCATACTTCAAATACACGAGATGCGACACTAATGCGAATTCAATGACTCTCGTGTATGTGTATAGATATATATTAAGGACGAAATGAAATTGGAGCGAAAACACGAGTTGAATCGCACCCCCGAAGACTATATAACGCTTCCACTGAGGGACGAAACTCTCGATTCGCCATTATGACAAAAACACGGTGAAAACAAAGTTTGATAGTCCGAATTAAAATTCTCTCGTACTCGTGGGAGACTCGAAGGTATTTTTAAAGGGGGAAATAGGGTTAGACGGTTCATAAAATCGATTTGTTTAATTTCATAAATTGTTAGTAAAACTATTGAAAAATATGTTCCCAAAATTTTTTATGAAAATTCCGACCCGTTCTATTGTTATAAGCCATTAAAGTGAGTCTGGTCTCCAAATCGACGCAGCGCTTTGGAGAACAGAGAAACTCGAAAAGCCCGAAAAGACGAGCTACGAGCTCAAAATAAGGAATTTCAAAGAGAAGAGGGATTGCTTTATGGTGCTGGAATAGCAGATTAACCTGTAAGTAATTTTTTTAAATTTATGACTGCCTTGACTTTGTTTTTCTTGGTACTATTTTTTCAAACGCGTTTCTCTGAAAACGACTTTTTTTTAACTTGCGTACACGCTAGTTTGAAAAGTTTTCAACCAATCGTTTTGAAAATTGGCAGTTACTTTCTTCATAGTATTGCGCTCTATATGAACCTAAAATCGGAATATTATCATTATTTAAAATAATTTTTTTTTGCCAATAAAGTTGTAAAAAATGGCAAAAAATCATGCCTTTTTGTTTTGACCCTTGTAAAAAATTATTTTTTTTATTTTTTTGATAGCATTTAGGTTCATATAGAAGAGAGACATATAATAAAAGGAAATTCCAACCCCGTTTGATTTCAGATGAAAATTGCGGCTTCCAGAATGTACGCAAAATGCTGAGTCTGATTGTGAACTGCAATATGGGGTCGCTAATGTCTTCGGTGTTTTTCAAGGAAATTCTTCAAAAATTTTATAGTATATACTTAAATATATGTATAAAATATTCTCAAAGTTTCAATAAATTATATTCACTTTTTATACTATAAAAAAATTCATGAAAATCATTGAGAAAACGCTGTCCTAACCCTATTTCCCCCCTTAAGTATAATTACAGTGACTGACCAGACAGGAGAACGAATTGATGCGATAAACAAACAAATAAAGGTTTTTTATAAAAATAATTGACGATTTTTGTTCGTCATTTTAATCGAAATATTATCAAATTCCAATTGTCATTTCATATTCACATAATCCTGACGGTCAAGATAAATATTTGAAAAAATCGATACTCGATAACAGATTATTATCGTTATATTTGAAGAAGTAAATGTATTTATTCTTTCACGGTAATTATTCATAATTATTTTATATTTCTAAGCGTTATCATGATAATCCAATCAAATTGGCTCATCGAAATGATGAAAAATTATTTATCAAAGAAATAATTAACGTATTTTCCAAAAAAAGTATTATCGCTAAATTTCGAATTCAAGCTAGGCTCGATGTGGTATTGGACAAAAAAATTTGCTAACAAAAATCATGCTCGACGATATTTGTTGAATGGCTGTCGCGAAATCATTTAGAATGATTTTTCAATCGAATCTCTCTGGGGAAACAGAGGGACGAAACTTAATTCGCCATTATGACAAAAACACGGTGAAAAAAAAGTTTGATACACTGAATTAAAATTTTCTCGTACTCGTGGGAGACTCGACGGCATTTTTAAGTATATTTACAATGACTGACCAGACAGGAGCACAAATTGCTGCGATGATAAAAAAAAAAGTTTTTTAATAAAATAATTGACGATTTTTGTTTGTCCTTTCAATCGAAATATTGTCAAATTCTAATCGTCATTTCATATTACATAAGTCTGACGGTCAAGATAAATATTTGAAAAAAATCGATACCCGATAACAGATTATTATCGTTATATTTGAAGAATTAAATTTATTTATTCTTTCACGGTGATTATTCATAATTATTTTATATTTCTGAGCGTTATCACGATAATCGAAATAAATTGTCTCATCGAAATGATGAAAAATTATCAATCAAAGAAATAATTAAGATATTTAAAAAAAAAAGTATTGTCGCTGGAATAAAAATATTGCGGGTTGAAAATTTCGAATTCAAACGAGGCTCGAGGTGGGTATTGGATAAAAAAAATTTGTTAACAAAAATCATGCTTGACGACCTTCGTTGAATGACCGTCGCGAAATCATTTAGAATGATTTTTCAATCTAATTTCGCTCATTCTTAAAAACAACCCTCGATTTTTGCGCTTTGCCCATTTTTTTTTTTTCATTATTTCAACGCTACCGCTCGCAATTATCGTCACATTATATATATCCCGCGTGGAATAAATGTACATTTCGTATAATACGGAAAGATAAATGTTCCGCTAGAGTATATAGTGTTACGGACTCGGTATCCATTGTTTCACGACGTTTTCTTTTCTTTTTTTTTCCACGGTCATACGCGAGAACGGGGACAACGAAGTGGAGAAGGAACGTGGAACGCAGGCCACGCGGGCGCGAAGAAATCTATGGTTTTATATATACATGCATAGATATATATATTTTTGGGTATATACATATATATCAGCATGGTCGCTGCGTTCCATGGTGACAAACTCTACGGGCGAACAACATTCTCTCGCTTTTCGTTTCTCTTCTTTTGCTCCTTTTCTTTTTTATGGTCCAGGCGCGCGATTTCCCCTCTTGCCCCGCGCAATTCTCTTCTTCGCGTGATATCGGGCCCAAAGCGCCCTTTTGTCTCTACTTTCTTACCTCGGTCTCGCTGACGGGATTCCCATATATATATATTTACATATATAAGGTTGGACGACTTTATGGATCGTCCAACGAAAGCCGAGAACGAAACCCGACGAATTTAACAGGGGGAAAAATAAATAATTTTTTTTTATTAATGAAATTTTATTTCATTCAAATAAATTTCATTCGTTTTAAATTAATTTTCATGCATTTAAGGGGGGGAAATAGGGTTAGGACAGCGTTTTCTCAATGATTTTCATGAATTTTTTTATAGTATAAAAAATGAATATAATTTATTGAAACTTTGAGAATATTTTATACATATATTTAAGTATATACTATAAAATTTTTGAAGAATTTCCTTGAAAAACACCGAAGATATTAGCGATCCCATATTGCTGGTCACAATCAGACTCAGCATTTTGCGTACATTCTGGAAGCCGCAATTTTCATCTGAAATCAAACGAGGTTGGAATTTACTTTTATTATATGTCTCTCTTATATATGAATCTAAATGCTATCAAAAAAATAGAAAATTGAATTTTTTACAGGGTTGAAAACAAAATAGCATGATTTTTTGACATTTTTTACAACTTTATTTGCAAAAAAAAATTATTCTAAATAATGATAATATTCCGATTTTAGGTTCATATAGAGCGTAATACTATGAAGAAAGTAACTGCCAATTTTCAAAACGATTGGTTGAAAACTTTTCAAACTAGCGTGTACGCAAGTTAAAAAAAAGTCGTTTTCAGAAAAACGCGTTTGAAAAAATCGTACCAAGAAAAACAAAGTCAAGGCAGTCATCAATTTTCTTCGGTGTTTTTCAAGGAAATTCTTCAAAAATTTTATAGTATATACTTAAATATATGTACAAAATATTCTCAAAGTTTCAATAAATTATATTCATTTTTTATACTATAAAAAAATTCATGAAAATCATTGAGAAAACGCTGTCCTAACCCTATTTCCCCCCTTAATGGCTTATAACAATAGAACGAGTCGGAATTTTCATTTAAAATTTTGGGAACATATTTTTCAATAGTTTTACTAACAATTTATGAAATAAAAAAAAAATCGATTTTTTTGATCTGTCTAACCCTATTTCTACCCTTAAACTGATTCAAATACTTTTTTTTCGCAATTGGTTACAACGATGCTTGAGGAAGTCATTTATATTCTTAAAACGAACATCGTGATCTTGTAAAAAAAAAAAAAAAACAAAAAAACAAGTATTTCATGTCCATTTGCAGTGAAGTGTATTTTCGTACTCAATTTTTTAAAATTTTTCCCCAAGAATAACGGTACGCTATCATATTCCCCAAATTCGTAATCCCTAAATTCATACTCGCCAAACAGGCATTTGTTTCCCAAAAGTTACGGTGATTAACTTTGCACATATATTGTATCGCGAGCGAGGGAAATCGTATTATCTATGTATTCTTGATACCGGGTGAGCCAAACTACTTCGAAATACCTTGCGCAATCATGAAAATACATCATTGTCGACGCAGACTCTGTAAACAATGTGCGCGTACTTCCGGTGAGTGGTCCATGGTTTTTCGTACTGGATCGTAAAATGAATACATTGAGGAACGTCATATAACCGAACTGATACTCACGAGATCCAGATCTCCGAAGTTTTTGGAGGTAATTTAAGTTTATGAAGTAAAACATAGAAAAAATTAACTTCAAAAACATCGGAAAACTGGACCTCGTGAATATCAGTTCGGCTATATTACGTTCCTCAACGTATTTATTTTACGATTTGGTACGAAAAACCATGAAGCATTCACCGGAAGTACAAACATTGTTTGCAGAGTCTACGTGGACAATGATATATACTCATGATTACACGAGGTACTCCGTAGTAGTTTTGCTCACGCGGTATCACAAATAACATAGATAATTCGATTTTCCTCCCTCACGACACAATACACGTGCAAAGTTAATCGCCGTAACTTTCGGTAAACAAATGCCGATTTTTGGGGAATATGATTTTGAGAATTACGATTTTGAGGAATCTGGTTTTGGGGAATATGATAGCTTACCAGAATAATCTATAATGTTTGTCCAATAATGACACGAGTCGATATTTCATTTTGCTCATTCAAACGTGCTCTACGAATTCATCAGCTCAATGTCTCGATTCTTAAAATGTCCCATCAAGAAAATTACTTCGATTAAAAGTCCTAAAAAAAACGTATTTAAAACGTTTTTTTTAGTTAATTTTACTGCAAGGAATAATATTAAAAAATTAACATTAATATAAAGGATCTGACAAGAGTTCAGTTGGCATTGAATGCCCGATATATACATATATTGTCTTGTATATACATAGTGTGCTTTCCCTCCCTATGCACTTCTCTTCTCTCGCGACTCTTGTGCACTCTCGTGCCCGATATATCCATCTCTCTGTCTCTCTCAATTTTTGCTTCTCTTTCATCTCACTCTCGACATAGCATCGAGTGTTTCGAGGAGAGCGAGAGAGCGAGAAAAAAAGGATCAGTGAGAGTCAGAGAGACTGAGAGAGAGAGTGAGAGAGTGCAAGAGAGCGAGAGATATCGAAGAGGTCCCAGAGAGAGGACCATCTCTCGTGTCGTCGCGGGCATTCCTCGAGCTGATTTTATTTGTAGGATGTCAACCAGTTAGAGCGGTGGGGCTACGGCAGGCCAAGGAACAGTTCCTCTCCGAGCCGAGTATGAGAGAGAAAAGGAGAGACAGAGAGGGATGTCGAAGGTACGGAGAATGTGAAACACACATACGTTTAAGTAGATAGTACAGAAACAAACGCGTGTGTTGGTAAGGACCCTGAGGAAGGTCCCTCTTGCGGGTCCCACTCGTGGAAAGAACCCTTCTGCCCCGTTGGTCACACACAACCGGGTGTGTTGCTCGTGGACCCGAGAAGACCGGACAGCCTCCCCCCTGCCTCTGAACGGCAATTAATTCCACTCTAGATTTATCGTGTCTCAAACTTCGATGAGCTGACGCTCCTTTAATCCTTCTTGGCTCTCTCCATTTTTCTCCAATATTTTATATACCCATAGAACTTTTGTTTTTTTTTCCTTTTCACTATATGATCATTTTTCGAGTATTTCCATGTTTTATTCTTTCACACCCTCAAACAAGGAACTTCATTTGTTTGTGAATTACAAAAATAACAATCGTTTATTTATTTTTTTAATATTCGTTACAAGATATATTGTGAGAAATGTTATGTCATGAACGCGTCGTCGATTTGGCGCGAAACGTTCCGTGTGTACGTTTCACGCTGGCATATACCGAGTTCGTTAATAAAATGCTGATGCAGAGATAATTAATGTGACTGCGGTAATCGGCCATTATTTCTCTCCTCACATTTTGTCTCGGCACATAAGGGACTGACTCGGGCTATGCTACCGTCTTCGATTTATCGGACAGAAACATTTTTCTCAGAGAGCAGGAACGAGAGAGAGAAAGAAGCCCCGAGTAAAGGTACGAGTGAGAACGAGAGATAAAACGATATATAAATACATAATATATATATATATATATATATAGCGTAAGTGAGTGTAAGATGCTGCGATACTGATAAGAATGACCGAGGGTCTCCGTCGAGGTTGAAAGTGATGCTGAGCCTAAACGCGCGCGCGTCCTTACTGCACCCTTCTCTCTCTATCTCTCTCTCTTTCTCGCTCTTTCTCTTTTTCTCTCTCATCGGTGACTTGTATGCACCACGAGAGACGCGCGAGAGATGCTCGAGTGTTTCTCGTGTCTTTCTCGCGAACCCCAGAGATATCCCGCGTGTGGCGTGTCTTTTCTCGGTTTGCACGGAAGCTTCGCAAGACCGGAATGCTTGTACATCGTTATAATATATACCCTTTGGTCGTACAATTTTCATAATTATTAACCGATCCTTCGTCTCGTACATACTTCATTATCGGAATTACATCAAATATCTTGTTTGCATGAAGAAAAAAAAGATACTTTCATAATGGAAATGAAATAACGATTAAATAAAAATATGTTTGTAATGGAAGTTGACAATCTACGAAGTGTTGAAGTCTTTGGGGTCTCGAGGAGAAAAAAAAACAAACCAAATCGACAATTTTATAAATTGGTCATCGCGTTTTGCCGCGCTGGTTGCCAACGCCAAGTTAACGTTATATCTCTCTCTTTCTTTCTCGTTGCGAAGCATATTGCGTTTATGAGTTAAAGCTTCGCGTACTATACTTGATTCTCCCGCTGGGCATCGGCAACACTATCGTTCTCGGATCAGCCACGGATTTCAGAAGCTACCCAACTTATATATCCAAGTGTTCATATGTTTATGCTCGTTTGTGTGTGTGTGTGCGTCGAGAGTCTTTACGGTTACCTCCCGCTGGGTTCTCGCATGGATATCCCGTCGCACGCACTCTCTTATCCACCCCGAGCTTTTATTTCATCTTATTACAAACTCCTCACCGTGCTAGTTACAAGCGGTTATGCAAATAACCCGAGAGAAATTTGATTTCGATCGAATACGATTTATACGTTTATCATAAAATTCCGGCAACCTCGAATTGTATTTATTCAAATGAAATGAATAATGAATTTTAATCAATCAAAATTAACCCTTTCGTGCCTAATGAGACCCGATTGCCCTAGTGACTTTGGAAAATTCGTAACTTCTACAAAAGCTGGTCAGTTGACGCAGACTCGCGCTCATTATTGAGCGATAGCATGCTCTAATTGCAAAAAAATTCACATCGTTAGATTTCGCAGCCCTGGCTCGTGACAATGTGTTAAACAAATTTCACTATTGGATTTTGAAAAATAATTTCTATCCGCATTTGTTTGAAATTTTTTTCTCGTTAATGAGAGGTTGTAAAAAAAATTGGTGATTGAGGAAACCACGATCGAAACGTAAAAATCAACCCCCTGCTATAGTTATGAAGAAATGTTTGCTCGCCACACAGCTCAAAATGTGAACGAATTATTGAGAAATAATTCTTACGCTACCGGGGTAAAGGAAAACTACCCCCTAACAACAATAATTCAACCCTTGTGGCTACAATCCCAGGAGGTGGTTTAAAAATTTTGGGGCAGTCCCGGAACGGTAGTTCACTGTGTAATACCTCTTACAGTGGGTCAAAAAAGTATTCATACACCTTGTTTTTTTGCGATAACTTTATAGACTTAAGCGATACGCAAAGAAAGCCAATTTTATTTAATAGTACATCAGGTACAGAGATAAACCGCAAATGGAGAATTTTTTCCCAGAAATGATAAAAGAATTATGCAAAAAAAACAAAAATTTTCGGGCCAAAAAAGTATTCGTACACTTACGATTGAGCTGCTAAAACTCGATATTCACTCATGGACGGTCTGACCTCTGCGTACAATGTAAACAAGTCTTCGTTTACACAATGGTTTTGACCTATTCCATGCGGTAGTAGATCTTCAAGCTCTGAACAGACACGATGGCAAAGAAAAGCGAAATATCAATATCCATGCGAGATAGAATGATTTTTCTTCGGAAACGCGGTAAAAGTTATCGAAAAATTAGTAAAGAACTAAATCTAAGTTTTGCAACACTGCAATATACCACCACCAGGTATTTTTTTTATTGAACCAGTGTGGTATAATAAAAAAATACGAAAGAACAAACAGCAGAGAAAATAAGCCACGAACCGGTCGACCGAGAATATTAACGGTACGAGAGCGTCGGAGTATCGTTACAGAGGCTACAAAAAAACCGTTGACAAGTGCTCGCAGTTTAGCGAATGATGTCGCGTCAACATCGGGGAAGAGCGTGTGTCCCCAGACTATTCGAAACGTTTTGCATTCTGCCCAAATAAACGGCAGAACTGCCCGCAAAAAACCATTAATTAATAATATAAAACGAGAAAAACGTTTAGGTTTCGCAAAAACCTACGTACAAAAATCTATAGAATTTTGGAAACGTGTCGTACTCTCGGATGAATCGAAGTTTAACATCTTTGGGTCCGATGGAAAAAAATTCGTCTGGCGGAAATCAAATACCGAGCTGCAGCAGAAAAATTTAATACCGACTGTAAAGCACGGCGGAGGAAGCGTCATGGTTTGGGGCTGTATGGGATATTATGGCGTTGGTAATCTGGCTTTTATAGATGGTACAACGAATGACCAGAAGTATATCGACGTGTTGCGCAGCAACTTGAAAGCGAGTGTAGATAAAATGGGCCTGGATGGAAATTTCTACTTCCAACAAGATAACGACCCGAAACATACTGCCATGAAAACGAGGGAATGGTTACTCTATAATGTCCGCAAACAATTGATTACACCACCACAATCTCCGGACATCAATCCTATTGAAAATTTATGGCACTTGGTGGACGTAGAAATTAGAAAAAGAAAAATAACAAACAAATCCGATCTCCAAAGAGTGCTTTTAGAAGAATGGACGAAAATAGCAAAAGAAACAACGCAAAAGTTAGTAGAATCCGTGCCTAAGAGACTCGAGGCGATAATTGAGGCAAAAGGGATGCACACCAAATATTAGTTATAATTAACAACTATGATGATGTATGTTTTCACTATAATCGTAAGTGTATGAATACTTTTTTTGCCCAAACATTTTCGTTTTTTTGGCATAATTCTTGTATTATTCCTGGGAAAAAATTCTCCATTTGCAGTTTATCTTTTCACCTGATGTACTATTAAATAAAATTGTCTTTTTTTGCGTATCGCTTAAGTCTATAAAGTTGTCGCAAAAAAAACAAGGTGTATGAATACTTTTTTGACCCACTGTATGTTCTTTTCTTGAATTTTTCCGTAAGCTACAAATGTTTCCGACGGAAAATCTCATGATTAATAATTCGTGTCTTCTATTCAGCCTCTAGGGGTAGTTTTCGTGGTGAATAATTGAAATTTTTGATCTCTTATCCTCAATAGTTTCCAGACGACATTTTTTGCACTAACTAGAAAAAACTGAGGAGCCGGAAGTGTTAACTGAAATAACATTTATAAAAATAAAATAAAATTTATGTAAATCAAATAAATCCATTTATTTCGTTGGTCTCTCGGCGATGTACAAGTACGAAACTTCAGACTCAGCAAAAAGGATCGAAATTCTTTTTTCTTTCGCAATTCTTATTTTTTCTGCTCTCGATCGCGGCAGACTGCGTGTCGAGAGTCTCGGAGAGATCCCTCTTTTCCATTCGGCGCCCGCCTCTTTGTCGATTCTCTGCGTTTATTCCGCGGCGAGAACGTTTGCTCTCGCGATATTGGCTATATCCATCGTATTCATACATATATCGCGATGCATCAGAATTAAACGAACGTATCGTTTGTGTTTTCGTACGCAAACAGTACGCCCTTTTGACTGGCTGATCATCGTTACGTATACCGTATATATATGTAGAGTCACAGTGCTAAAGTAGCGAGAAGACGACAGGGGTCTGTGCCCGGAGTTTCGTTCCTCTCTTTCTCGCTCAAACCCGCGAGGGAGAGGAATCTCTCGTTGGCCATTTATCATACAGGAAACAATAGGAACTGGCAAAACACGTGCTTCGCGCCGTTGCAAAACCACCGAGGAGAATCCAGATACATATAATACGACGTCGAACAGGGTATAGAGAGAGAAAGAGAGGAATGACGCTGCGAGAGATGCTCGGGGACTAGTGGTGGTGGTGGTGGTGGTTTTTAGTTCTGGCAGACGCACGAGAACTCGGTCTCGCGCGCGATCAGAAAGCTTACTGGCAGTAGAAATAAATGAAATAAAGTACGAGATCAGACAGCGGAGAATATAGTGAGTAAAAGAGGGAGAGAGAGAGAGACGAAGAATGAGAAAAGGTTGAGTAGACATGGCAGAAAGGAAAAAAAACCATAGCATGAAAAATGGCTAAAAAAACAAAATTAAAAGTTACGAAACACCTAGAGGATTCATTTGTTAAAACCCCGGTGACAATTCATTTTTCTCACATTGTAAACGTCAATGAGCTTTTCGGGACGCTCTGGAAATTCCTTTATGGAAAATACGTTGCCCATTTTGGCAACTTTCTCATAGATACTCGCCAATTTGCAGAATTGAGATTGCGTTGAATTGGAAAAAATTCGCCAAATTCGAGGTGACCTTTTTTTACAATGATAATAGTTTAATGGGTGTCGCGAAACGCGTAAGGCCGACACGCAACGCCGTTTCGTATCGATTGGTCGATCGGGGAAAGAGAGCAAAAAATAAATAAAATTTTGTTCTCGAGACGTTTCGGTCCTTGGTGAACGGGAGGGACAACGACGACGACGATAGATGTGCACGCGAGAGCGAGGCGAAAAGCGCGCAACCCCGAGAGACTTTTGCTCTCGAGAGAGGTCCGCGAGGACTTTTGGTCCTCGCCAATATCTTTCTCTCTCTCTCTTTCTCTCTCTTGTCGAAAAGCGACAACCATAAGTTAGTTTCAACCGGGCGAAAGAGAGAGATCGCCTCTCTCTTTCTCTCTTTTGGGGTAGACACCCGATGAAAAATATCCACGGCGATGCATTATTTACATATTTATGCATTAAACGCTCGTGTGGTGACCGTAGCAGAGAGAACTTTCATCGTTTCGCGATGTATATGGGCTATTTCACATGAAATGCCTTTTTGACGAAAGCTTTTTTTCGGCGCGATAGCCTTCGATTTTTGAACGGGCGAAAAATCCATTTTTAATGGAGCCCAGAAGGCGTCTGACACAAATTGCCAATTGAGAAGATGCAAAAATTATTTTTTTCCAACTGTTTATAGTTTTTTATGATAAATTTAAGCTGAGAAAAAGTTGATTAACTTAAAAATAAGGTTTTCGAAGGTTTTTTTCTTCTTCTTAATTGCCTTTCTACAGTCCACAGTTCACCAGTTAAGCTTCGCGATACTTTTCAATGTGAAAATTCCAAATTGGCCATTGTTGAGAAATGTTTCCACGATTATGATCAACAAATATTCAGATTCGAATCTAAAAAATTGCAAGAGTAGATACATTAACAAAAAAAAAAAAAAAAATAGAAAATATAATTATTTTTATAATTTTTTCATATATTAGTTTAAATAATTTTTTACATTATCAGAATATCATTTCGAAAATTTTTTAACTTGGGATTTTTCATACCATCCTTTTTTCGCACAAGAAATAAAATTTAACACGTTTTTTCCTACTTTTAGTAGTCGGGAAAACGTCCCTTAAAGATTCCGAAAACGTCATTCCGCGAAAAATCGTTTCACTTCACGTTGAATACACCGTATATTATACGAAAAAAAAAAAAAAAAAACGCTAAATTCTCCGGTTGCTGCGGAGACTCTCACAGTTTCGGTTGCATCTGTTGCATCAACTATATATACATATAATAAACGTAAGAGATTCTCGAAAGGCTCGAAAAAAATGACCAATGCGAAACAATAATAATACTAATAATAATAATACTCCATTTATAAAATTGTTATATTTTTGTGACTTAGCAAAAGTTCCTTTATGGTACACAATAAGCTTTATTAAACTTCCACTGAGTCAACAAAAAATTTTATCTTTATGGAAATTATAGTTTTTTTCATGGGCTGTCGATGATTCTATAAACAGCCCATTAAGGCCTTACATACGTCGAGAATTTTCAAAAAATCGATTTTTTTTTGTTTACAGATTATTATTCCTTATAGTCTTAGGCGTATTTCTGTGTAAGCTGATTGTAAAAATTCCCCATAGTTCAAAAGTTATTGTAGATAATGTGACTGCCCGACGAAAGGACAAAAAACGAATCAACGCTACCAAAGCAACAATAGAGGCCAGAACAATTCGTCGATTAGAAAAAAATGAACAACAACAATTTTTTACTGACAAGGAAGGCGTACAATATGAAGCTAGAATGGGAGATTAGACGTAAGTTAACTAAATAAATTAAAAAAATTCATAAAGTTCTTGCTCCAGCCGCGCGCGACTTCGAGCGAAACGCGCTTGAAACTTTAAACGCGTTTTCTCAAAACTACTTTTTCTGACACGGTCGGCGTGATAACTCGTACGGTTTTTAATATTTTTTGATGAATTTTTTTTTTTTTATATTCGGAATTGTTTTTTCTATAGTCTGTCGAGCCGGATTTTTTAAATTATAATTAGAAAATTTTATAAAAACAATTAAAGTGTGACTTTTTTGACACAAACTTAACTTTTTTTTTTAAATTACCGTAAATTGTTTAATTTTTCGAATTTCAAAAATCCGGCTCGACAGACTATAACTACTACCTCATTTTACAAGAATTTCTTTACATTTTGCAGATCCGTCAACATTTGAGGAAGAAATACTGCCGACCGTAGAGCAACTTTTTTTTTACAGTTCTTCAAAAAATGTGATTTTTCATGTTGTAATTTAAAAAAAAAAAATTGAAATAAATTTGTTTACAAACTTAACACAGTAATAAACAATGTGTAAGAATTTTTTTATCAATTTCTATTTTTATCCCTCCTAAAAACAGTTTTTCTGTTGGTACGTTTTCGGTACCGCTGGACGTATGTAAGGCCTTAATATCTCACTGAGATTTGAAATAAAAGTATCGGTTCCACCCTTTTCGAAAATATTTAATGAGTCCGCAGTACCGTAAGGCTAGGTCTGACATGATTTCCGGTTGGATATTTGAAGAGCCCATAAAAAGCTTATAATTTAAGTAAAGGTAAAATATTTTTTTGGCTCGGTGGAGGCTTAATAGAATTTATACAAGGGATAAAGTAATCCAGATATTTTATAGAACGACGTTGAAAATTCGTGCGGTTTTATTAAATCGCAAAATTCCCATAAATTCCTAACGTCAGCGTTTAATATAATTTCTTGAATTAATATCTCGAGAGGCTCGAAAAATGGCCAACGATAAACAATAATAATACTAATAAAAATAATACTCCATTTATAAAATTGTTATACTACTGAAAATTAGCAAAAGTCCCTTTATGGTACACAATAAGCTTTATTAAACTTCTGCTGAGTCAACAAAAAATGTTATCTTTATGGAAATTACAGTTTTTTCATGGGCTGTCGATGATCCTACAAACAGCCCATTAATATCCCACTGAGATTAGAAATAAAAGTATGGATTTCACCCTTTTCAAAAATATTTAATGAGTCCGCAGTACCGTAAGGGTAGGTCTGGCATAATTTCCGGTTGCATATTTGAAGAGCCCATAAAAAGCCTGAAATTTAAGTAAAGACAAAATATTTTTTTGCCTCGGTTGGGGCTTAATAGAATTTATACAACGGATTAAGTAATCCAGGTAGTTTATCGAACGACGTTGAAAATTCATGCGGTTTTATTAAATCGCAAAATTCCCATAAATTCCTAACGTCAGCGTTTAATATAATTTCTTGAATTAATATCTCGAGAGGCTCGAAAAATGGCCAACGATAAACAATAATAATACTAATAAAAATAATACTCCATTTATACAATTGTTATATTACTGAAAATTAGCAAAAGTCCCTTTATGGTACACAATAAGCTTTATTAAACTTCCACTGAGTCAACAAAAAATTTTATCTTTATGGAAATTATAGTTTTTTCATGAGCTGTCGATGATCCTACAAACAGCTCATTAATATACCACTGAGATTAGAAATAAAAGTATGGATTTCACCCTTTTCGAAAATATTTTGTGAATCCGCAGTACCGTAAGGGTAGGTCTGGCATAATTTCCGGTCGCATATTTGAAGAGCCCATAAAAAGCCTGAAATTTAAGTAAAGACAAAATATTTTTTTGCCTCGGTTGAGGCTTAATAGAATTTATACAACGGATTAAGTAATCCAGATATTTTATAGAACGACGTTGAAAATTCATGCGGTTTTATTAAATCGCAAAATGCCCATAAATTCCTAACGTCAGCGTTTAATATAATTTCTTGAATTAATATCTCGAGAATTTTACTCTGCATGTATGAAAAGTGCATGACATGCACGCAAAACTAAGTGTATAGGTATATAGAGAAATTCTCGTTAATTGATACTGACATATGAAGTATTTTACGTTCTTTCATGCTCGTTCGTTCATGCAACGTGTATTCGTTGCCTGTGTTAATACAGAGTACTAGTAACGAGATAAGAGAAACGGCGGGGGGGTGAGACAGAGAAAGAGAGAGAGAGAGAGATAGAGATAGAGAGGATAATTCTCGAGGTGTGTAACGTGATAGGGAGACTCCTGGGGGCGCCCGGAACACACAGCGTTATTAAATATATATTATGTATATAAAGAGGCTGTGAAATCGACCCGAAGGTGTGAACTTGTGAATCTTGAAATCTTCTCCCTTCCGCGAAGAGAAAAACAAAACCCTACGTTGATTTTTTTTTCTCTCTCTAAAGAGTGATGTTCGCGGTTTTACTCGCGTGAAAAACTCAAGGCCCATCGTTTATGTCAATTCAACGTTAATAAAAGTTAATAGAAGTGATTATGATTACATTGACATTGGAGCAAAAATTGAAATAAAGAAAAAAAAAAAAATGAAATCGTCAAATATTCTGGAACACGTCTGTACATTAGTATTTAATTATCAATGATCTATAACGTGTACGTTACTTGCAGGGTTAATAAGGGGGAAATTCTTTTAACTTATTTGTTTTTTTATTTGTTTTTTATTATCTGGCGTCGAGACATTGCCGCTCGATACATTGTGACATATATATACACGTATATCATCAGGAGCAGTTGGCTATAACCCCTTCGTCACGATACAAAATTTCGTATGCAATTCACGCTGTCCCCCGTTGAAAAGTGCCGCGACCATCTCTGACTATATATATGTATATAGTGACACGGAACTCTAGGGCTATACATAACTGACGATTAAAAAAAACACTTGAAACACTCGTCATTGTCATTATACGTATAGTAAATATCGTTTGGGTGTAAAGAGTTAACGTAAAACATCGATCGAGAAACAAACGAGTTTACCGATATTTCTTTACCACTGATCAAACTTTACATTCGTATATATGGGGTATTCTTTATGATGTAGAACGATTTTTTGGCGAAGAAAATTATTTTCTAGCCGATAAATTCGTTCGAACGTGGAAATTGAAAAATTAGTCTTTAAAGCACAAACCGAGAAGCCTTTTTTTCCTAATTGATTTTCTGTAATCATCGTTCGTGAATTTAAAAGAGTTTTGGGAATTTATTTGACCAAAAATTTGCATGGCCGGTAAACATGAGCGATCCCTTCACTTCACTTCATGTATATGGAGGATTTTAGCTAATTTGACTGATTTTTCATTCTCGGCCTCGCGCATTTTGTTCGTGATTTTTTATATTATTCAGACTGCTCCAAAAGGCGTTTCGTTAATTTTTATATCCGATACAGTATTTTTAGGAATTTCTCAATTGCCTCAAAATATCGACAAACCTCTTGAAGAATATTTTCGAAAAAATCATCATATAGAGGTTAGCGAAAAAGTCTTCAAACTGAACGTTTGCGAGAGTTGAATTAATAATATGAAAAATCGTGGGCCGAAACCTAGAGGCCCATCGTAGTCCTAGTGAGCGAGGAAATTGAAAAATCAGTTTTTACAGTACGAAACAAGTAGCCTTTTTTCCTAATTCATTTTCTATAACCATCGTTCGTGAATTTAAAAGACTTTTGGGAATTTATTTGACCAAAAATTTGCATGGCCGGTAAACATGAGCGATTCCTCCACTTCGCTTCATGTACCTATATGAAGGATTTTAGTCAATTTGACTGATTTTTCATTCTCGGCCTCGCGCATTTTGTTCGTGATTTTTAATATTATTCAGACAGCTTCAAAAGGCGTTTCGTTAATTTTTATATCCGACACAGTATTTTTAGGAATTTTTCAATGCCTCTACATATTAACAAACCTCTTGAAGAATATTTTCATAAAAATCATTATCATATAGAGTTCAGCGAAAAAGTTTTTAAACTGAACGTTTGCGAGAGTTGGATTAATAATATAAAAAATTGTGGGCCAAAACCTAGAGGCCTATCGTAGTCCTAGTGAGTGAGGAAATTGAAAAATCAGTTTTTACAGCACGAACCAAGTAGCCTTTTTTCCTAATTGATTTTCTATAATCATCGTTCGTGAGTTTAAAAGACTTTTGGGAATTTATTTGACCAAAAATTTGAATGGCCGGTAAACATGAGCGATCCCTCCACTTCACTTCATGTATATGGAGGATTTTAGTCAATTTGACTGATTTTTCATTCTCGGCCTCGCGCATTTTGTTCGTGATTTTTAATATTATTCAGACTGCTCCAAAAGGCATTTCGTTAATTTTTATATTCGACACAGTATTTTTAGGAATTTTTCAATGCCTCAAAATATCGACAAACCTCTTGAAGAATATTTTCAAAAAAATCATTATCATATAGAGTTCAACGAAAAAGTCTTTAAACTGAACGTTTGCGAGAGTTGAATTAATAATATAAAAAATCGTGAGCCGAAACCTACAGGCCCATCGTAGTCCTAGTGAGCGAGGAAATTGAAAAATCAGTTTTTACAGCACGAACAAGTAGCCTTTTTTCCTAATTGATTTTCTATAATCATCGTTCGTAAATTTAAAAGACTTTCGGGAATTTATTTGACCAAAAATTTGCATGGCCGGTAAACATGAGCGATCCCTCCACTTCACTTCATGTATATGGAGGATTTTAGTCAATTTCACTGATTTTTCATTCTCGGCCTCGCGCATTTTGTTCGTAATTTTTAATATTATTCAGACTGCTTCAAAAGGCGTTTCGTTAATTTTTATATCCGGCACAGTATTTTTAGGAATTTTTCAATGCCTCAAAATATCGACAAACCTCTTGAAGAATATTTTCAAAAAAATCATCATATAGAGGTTAGCGAAAAAGTCTTCAAACTGAACTGCGAGAGTTGAATCAATAATATAAAAAATTATGTTCCAAAACTCAGAGGCCCAATTATTTCCTAGTGAGCGTGAAATATCCCATATAAATTCGTATGACTACGGTCGAAGAATCGATACTTTCAAATAGTCCCTGCAAGTATGTTGCGTATGTAAGTACGTTACATACCTAATCAACAATAAATTGATCATTATTATTATTATATCTATATATTTCTTCGTGGACGTTCGTTGTATGCATAATTCGCGACGTTAATGCTCCTGTTGAACCTTCCCCCCGTGGTAAACGAGTAAATATATATATACATATGTGTAATAGACCATCGCGAGGATACACACTAAAACAGACACCGATAAACAGCTCGCGGGAGGAGTTCCTCTCGGGGATACCTCGATTTCGTATGCGATCCGCGGTGGTCAACAGTCGAAACGCGCCGACTATGCTCGCGCCGCATCTCTCACAAGTGCCTATTCGCAAATCCCTCCCCCCCCCCCCCCCCTCCCCAAACCCCTTCATCCTTCTCTTTCTCTCTATAAAGAAGAGACCCTATATACCGTATACCCAAACCTCCCTCAATAAAACACTTCTCTCGTTTCTCCCGTTGGATTCTCCTCGTGTGTCTCTTCGCGGTGGCAGGGACATCAGTAATAACATATACATACCCTTGTATATGTATGTATATTGTTTATATAGTATAGGGACGTAGAAAAGAGAGATAAAAGAATATCCCTCGGTCAAACATGCCTCAAGTATCGTGGGTGAATATTATACGTGTATGAATATAGTTCTTATATATATATATATATATATATATATATATGTTTATACAAATGTGTATTAGAGAGGCCAGTTATAACGAGTCGTAGTTTTGTTCGCGGTGTTGAAATTCTTGCCGTGAAAGAACAAAGGAACCGCGCGCCTGCGAGGCTTCTTCTTCGTGAAGAGAACCGTGGATATGTGTATGCACGGGTTATTTCACGCGAAGTCGAACGGAGGATCGATTTTCAAAAACATATTAAAACAAACAGGGTTGAGCAATTTTTTTTTTAAACTGCCTTTGTTTTATTTAATTTTATTTTTTATTGTTACAACTTAATTATGTATTTTATTTTTTTTATTTTTTATTTTTAAGGTACAATAACTGTTTTTTTTTTCAAATAAAACAAATATTTAAAAAAATTACATTTCTCTCACAATTTTTTCATACACTGATACGAATATTTTTTTACATAACCGGGAAATCATTTCGAACAATCTCCTCGTTCGGGATTTTCGATACAATCTTTATTTTCGCAAGATAAAAAAAAACAAAATACCTTCTTTTCGGACATTCAATCGTGTAGCAGCTCCGTTAATCACATTTAATTGAACCACGAACGGAAAAAGATATTAAGACAAAAAGGGTTGAGCAATGTTTTTTTTAAAACTGCCTCTGTTTTATTTAATTTTCGATAATTTTATTTTTTATTGTTACAACTCTATTATGTATTTTATTATTTTTATTTTTTATTTTTAAGGTACAATAACTGTCTTTTTTTTTCATATTAAACAAATATTTAAAAAAATAACATTTCTCTCACAATTTTCTCATACACTGATACGAATATTTTTTTACATAACCGGGAAATCATTTCGAACAGTCTCCTCGTTCGGGATTTTCGATACGATCTTTATTTAAGATAAAAAAGAACAAAATACCGTCTTTTCGGACATTCAATCGTGGAGCAGCTCCGTTAATAACATTTAATTGAACTACGAACGGAAAAAGATATTAAGACAAGAAGGGTTGAGCAATGTTTTTTTAAAACTGCCTTTGTTTTATTCAATTTTTGATAATTTTATTTTTCGTTGTTACAACTCAATTATGTATTTTATTTTTATTTTTAAGGTACAATAACTGTCTTTTTTTTCAATTGAAACAAATATTTAAAAAAATAACATTTCTCTCACAATTTTTTCATACACTGATACGAATATTTTTTTACATAACCGGGAAATCATTTCGAACAATCTCCTCGTTCGGGATTTTCGATACAATCTTTATTTTCGCAAGATAAAAAAAAACAAAATACATTCTTTTCGGACATTCAATCGTGTAGCAGCTCCGTTAATAACATTTAATTAAACTACGAACGGAAAAGACAAAAAGGGTTGAGCAATGTTTTTTTAAAACTGCCTTTGTTTTATTCAATTTTTGATAATTTTATTTTTCGTTGTTACAACTCAATTATGTATTTTACTTAATTTTTTATTTATTTTTAAGGTACAATAACCGTCTGTAATTCAATTAAATGTTATTCACGGAGCTGCTCCACGATTGAATGCTCGAAAAAAATGTATTTTGTTTATTTATCTTGCGAAAAGGAAAATCGTATCGAAAATCCCAAACGAGAGATTGTTCGAAATGATTTCCCGGTTATATAAAAAATTATTCATATCCAATGCGTGAAAAAATTATAAGAGAAATGCTATTTTTCTGAACATTTGTTTTATTTGAAAAAAAAAAAAAAGCGACCCTTCTGACAATTTTTTTTAATTCTCATCTGAATATTTGTTCACACGATTGCAGTAAAAATATTTCCAACGATCGTTCGTTTGGGATTTTCGACATGGTTTTTTTGTTTTTTTGTTCGGCAAATTAAAAATGGTCCTGGTGGACCGTCTCGCACTATTAAAATTATAACTCAATTAAATGTTTGGTTCGCGGTAAAAAAATCAATTATTTGCTCGAGAGTTCGGATATTTTTAATATGAAATTAATTATCTTGACGCGAGTATATTCAATTCGATATATTATCAATGATAATGGGATAATTATGCAAAAAAACATGAAGGGGTGGGGCGTTGTGTGTATAATACGATAAATGCATGTGGGCGGGGGCGATGAGATCGGAATCGTTTTGGTCTCGTGAGAGATCAAAACACCGGGGCGGACGGGACCGGGACAAATTGTTGAATTTATGGATCGTTGACGGGGCACAAGCGCCTCTGTATATCCCCCCCTCCCCCCGCCCCCCTGCTCGTGAAAGAGCAGCACCCTTATCGTTAGCAATCTCCGTAGCTTCTGAGAAGGTGGAGAGAGGAGACACCGCGAGAGATAGAGCGAGAGAGAGAAAGAGGGGCACACACACGGATGAGGATAAATATCGTGGAGGGAGGATGAAGAAAGAGAAGAGAGAAAAAAAAAGGCAGATATAGGAGTCTCAGTTAGCGGAAATTTAGGATCGAAATCTTCACGAAAGATTGAGAAGTCGGATATCGGGTAATTCAATAAAGAAAATTTTCGCCGAGGTTAGGAGATTTGTGTACGAAGTAAATGTGACTCGGTTGGTGAGCAGAATGTATTCGGTAAAAAGATTATTTTTGTTGATATTTATTGAAACAACGTGTTTTAGGAGAAAATATCCTAAAATTTAAAAAAAAAACTTATTCAATTCTTTCACATAATTCGATTTTATGAGATACTTTGCTACAGTAAACAAATTATAATACATTTAACGATTAATTATTGTTAAATTTTACAATAATCGATTTTATGATTTTTGGATTTTTTTTTACATCATGTAAACTGTCAAGCCTAAAAATTGAAATTTATTTAAAATTTTTTTTATGGGCTACACTGAGCTAGGATATTGCACACTAAAAAATGACTTAAATTTAAAGCGTCGCGATTTAATTTTCTTGTGGAGTTTAACATCACGAATAATTTAATTAAGTGACGAAGGGATTTTTATAAATTTTCTTTCAATTCAACAATAAACGATTTTATGATTTTTGGATTTTTTTTTACACCATGTAAACTGTCAAGCCTAAAAATTAAAATTTATAAAAAATTTTTTTTATGGCTTACACCAAGCTAGGATATTGCACACTAAAAAATGACTTAAATTCAGAGCGTTGCCATTTATTTTTTCGTTAAAGTTTAACATCACGGCAGAATTTCATTAATTCACGAAGGAATTTTAATAAAATTTCTTTAAATTTTACAATAATCGATTTTATGATTTTTGGATTTTTTTTTCAAACCATGTAAACAGTCAAGCCTAAAAATTTTTTAATTTTTTCTATGGCTTACACCAAGCTAGCATATTGCACACTGAAAAATGCCTTAAATTTAAAACGTTAATATTTAATTTTTCGGTGAAGTTTAACATCACGGCAGAATTTAATTAATTCACGAAGGAATTTTAATAAATTTTCTGTAAATTTTACAATGATCGATTTTATGATTTTTGGATTTTTTTTTTTAAACTATGTAAACTGTCAAACCTAAAAATTGCAATTTATTAAAATTTCTTTTATGGCTTACACCAAGCTAGGATATTGCACACTGAAATATGCCTTAAATTTAAAACGTTACCATTTAATTTTTCGGTAAAGTTTAACATCGCGAAAAAGTAAATTAATTGAAGAAGGAATTTGATTAAATTTTCTTTAAATTTTACAATAATCGATTTTATGATTTTTGGATTTTTTTTTAAACCATGTAAACTGTCAAGCCTAAAAATAGCAATTTATTAAAATTTCTTTTATGGCTTACACCAAGCTAGGATATTGTACACTTAAAAGTGCCTTGAATTTAAAACGTTACCATTTAATTTTTCGGTAAAGTTTAACATCGCGAAAATGTAAATTAATTGACGAAGGAATTTTAATAAATTTTCTTAAAATTTTACAATAATTCTTTTAACAACGTACGTACGATACGTTAAGCGTGCGCTATACAGTGTAAGATATGATACGACAATTGTGATCGTACGTGTGTAGAATTCACGATTAATACTGTCGTGTAGAGAAAAAGGTATATACATCGTCGTTTCGCGCTCACATTTCCAGGTTTCCGGTTTCATCGTCGTCCTCGTCCTCCTGTGGCTCGGTTATATTAATCCTGGGCGATATCGCACACATCGCGAATAGTTTCCTGCACGGAGAGAGAGAAAGAGAGAGAGAGAGGGAAGCATAACTGGATCGGTGAGGGAAGACGAGAATCTTCACTCGGGGACCCATCGTGAAAATTGTAAGTACCGTCCAACGGTGAAACTAGTACGATTTCTATTCTTCCACAAACGATTATACTCTCAGTTTATATTTTACGATAGTCGTAATAAAATTATAATTCCGCTCGCGTGGAAAGTCAGCTCGATTAATATAAAATCTAAGGATTCAACCTGGCAGTATATTTCCACCGTGTAATTTTTCTACGATATAATAATTGCGCGGAATAATGGATCCGAGTGTGTGTGTACGCGCTGTGCAACGTTTTACGAAACTATATCGTGACTTTTATATTTTTTTTAATTTTCACCCGGAAGTGTAATAATTTTAAAGACGGAATGCTCGTTTACGAAATGTATTTTATAATCGTACAAGTGTTATTGTATGAACTGGGAGAAATTGAGAGCGGTAACAAGATGACTATTGGACACACGAGTGCAAATTATTAGTTTCCGTTACTATGAAACATAGTTGTAGAAACTGGAAAAAGTATAAAAAACATCAAATCAATAATGAATGAACATTATTTTTTTGATAATAAACAATAATTTTTATCGTTATACTACGTTTGAGTTTGGATAGGGTGTAATAACAAGATGTAATTCATTATCTCAAGAAATATTAATCTATGCAATTGGGTCGATAGGACCTTTTTTGTAGGAAATTATATTTCCAACAAATTTTTCATTCACATTTTTTTCGTAAAGTTAATTGTTTCGGAGATAACAGCAAATAAACGAGAATTTTGGGTAAAAATCAACTTCAGTGACCCGTACCAACTCACCAGTACAATTTACACTTTCACCACAGAGCGCACTTTTTTAGATTGTTTTGTTCTGAGTAAATCGAAACCAAGAGCAATATGATAGCATAAAATGCGGCTGAGTTATAGAAATTTGAAAAACAAATTCGATTTACGTGTATTTTAGATGGAAAATCTTCTCACGCTTTGGGAAAGTACTTAGAATTAATATTAAGGGCTGTAACTTTCAGGGAATTTCTCCTTCGACATATCCAGCAAAATTTCGGGTGGGGACTGAAAAAAATTAATTGCCCTAATATTTATATATATATATATATATATATATATATCCCACGTGCTGAGAATGAGTCGTGTATCGTACACGATTTCTTTATCATCGACGATGAGAGACGTGTATATTCACGAGCACGCGGTACGAGACGAGATTCGATGAGTCGACGATTTTAAGGCGGTATCCCTTTTAGTTTGATCATCTGAATACTCTCTCTCTCTGAAGTATCCGAGAGTAGATTTATACATATATACATAGACATAAATGGTATATGGTAAAGTCGCTCGGTACTCGACGTTTTGATTTACTCTGACACTCGTTCAATCACTTCTCAATTCGGCAAGAGTATGTTAGTCGTACAATACAATAAAATAAAATAATATAATAAATGTATCGTATAAAAAATAAAAATATCAATTAACAAACATGAGAAAATAACATTTAGACACACAAATACGATATAAAAATTAATTTTTCATTGCAAGTCATACGGACAATTCAATTTCTAGTCGCGACAGGCACTTGAAAAAAATCAAGTCCGAAATTTCTTCAAAATCAATATAGAGATTTATCAAATTTTTGTTTTTTTCTACTCTCATTTATTGATGATTTAAAGTTTGAAGATAAAACTAAACCAACGAAATAATGAATACATGGAAAATTAACGATTTTGCACACAAGTTTGTTAAGAAGATGCTGGATGAGAGAGCCGAGACGGATCTGCAGAGTGAGTCTGAATTTAGTGGAGAAGGGGGGGCGGATGGTTAGGGGGAGGGAAAAGATTTCTCTCGAATGAATCAGCAAATAGTCTCGCGAGGAGTATCCCCGGTGTTCCTCCCGAGCTCTCGGGGCAACGTTTCTCACCCGCATTGTTTCAGACCCCCCCGCGGGGCTCGCGAGCTCTCGCGAGTCATCCCTGTGAATTAGTTCGGCCACGGGGGTGCCTCTCGTTATTGCCCCACACCCTCAAACAATTCTATCTCTCTCTCTCTCTACCTCTCTTGATTCTTTTTTCTTTCACGCCTATACTGACATACCTAACTGTATTTATTTTTTATATCTAGAATTCAATAATTGTTTATTCCATTTCGCGAAAATTGTCGTTAAAAGAATTCCAAACTTTTGCTCCTATCTCGACGCGGCAAAATATCGAGGAGATAAAGTCAAAATTTTCAATTACCATTTTGTCACTATTAATTCTGTTTTTTACCTTTAATAATTTAACTCATCTTCAGACTGAATTATCAAAATTATCACCGATAACGAAATTGACGCAACAACGAGCGAAAAAAAAAATTTTTTAACTCCTAGTAATTAAAGAAAAACGGCGGTAAAAGAAAAAAATTAATTTTCAAAATTACAAGAAAATTCATAAAAACGATTTGAGAATTATTGTTTTTTTTTTTCTGTTTTTTTTTTCATCGATATTAATCGTGAAATTTTGACGGTTTATTTCGTCATATTTTCGGTAATTTATGCACGAATTGCGAAAGTATGTGTGTTTTTCCGTGAGAATAGATTTCGGACATATGAAGCATCCCTCGCTTGGCCCCTGTCGGGAGATTCTCTTGTAATTCGACCGTTTAGCGGGGGGGCGAGAGTTTAAAAAAAAGAGAGAGACAGAGCGAGTGAGAAAGAGAAGACGCGGTTTGAGGCGGTGTTTTCTCTCTTCTTCCCCCCCCCCCCGCCCCCCTGCCCCCGTCGAGAATGATGAGATTCGACGTTATTCTCCAAAGTCACTCTTGTAATAACTTCCATAAACGGTCCTAATGGAACGGATATACGAGCCTGTATGTCTAATATACATACAGGCACGGGGTTCCTCGTGTATTTCGCCGAGTTGCGCAACCCAAACTCTTCTCGATGGAACGCGGGAGTAATAGGATTCGAGAGCTGGAAGAGATACATAGCGCAGGTACGACGACCCCCCCTAATAACATTACAAATTCCCACGGTCCGAAACATCGACTCGACTGCGATATTCAATCATACAGACTCACAAATTCATGAATAATATAAATGGAAAAGAAACGAACAAAAAAAAATCGTACCATCTCGTTTCGCGAGTCGATTAATATTCCGTTATACGAAAATAAAATAAAAAATCGAGGAAAAAATTCTATCACAGTCGAATTTTATTGAAAAAAATTCGTGGAAAATAAGCGGAAAAAAATCTCTCATTGGCGAAGGTTTTGCAAGCCAGATTGCCCACAGTGATCATTACGGGGGAATTTCTACGATGAAAAGTGCGAAACGCTCTTTTTTTTTAACAATATTTCGCAAACGAAATTCTATCGAAAATTCCAAATATACGATCGTTTAAAATGCTCTTTCGATCGTGTGAAAAAATATTCAAATAGTCGAATAAAAAATTGTACGAGGAATTCAAGTTTTCAAATAGCTTTTTTATTTAGGGAAAAAAAAATTGTATCTACGCCTACAATTTCGGAGATTAAGATCTGAATATTTGTTTACACGATTGCAAAAACATTCTCAACAAACGCTCGTTCAATTTCGATATGATTTTTGATTTTTTTTCCCCGTCAAATTTAAACAGCTCGTGTCGCCCTCTTAAATTCGTATTCATAGAGAAATTTTTCACCACGGATTAGGTGATAAAATTTCGAAAAAATAGATGACAAAAGAATGAAAAAACATTTGAGTTTTGGAAAAATTAAAAGTGCAAAAAAAATTGAAAGTCTCTTTTGCTGAATGGCGTTGTTAACGCGGTAGTCTGGTCTAGAGCGAGATTTTTGACGTCATTTCTAATGTGCAATAATTTTTAAACCGTTGAAGTTGTCTTGATGAAAATTTACACGTGCATTTATTGATCCTTAGAGAATACCTGTACATTAAAAAAAAAAATGATTTCAAATATTTTCATGTAATTTTTTGCCTTGTTGCAGCATGGTGCGCCGAAAGTCGCCTCAATCGGCGCCCACTCTGGACGATGTTGTATGCATCTGAAAAAAAAAAATATATATATATTCTCAATCTGTATGAGTATTCTGAGCACTGTTAGCAGAATTGGTACTTAAAAAAATTTTTTGACAAAATGGCGGCCTGTTGAACTTTCATTAATGATATTTCATACATTTTCGGGTATTCGACGAGTTATAAAATGTCGGCAAAATTATTGTTCGACTCAATTCTGCTACCAGTCCTCAGAAACAGGCTACCTAAGGTACGTGCAAAATTTGAGCTCGATCGGTCCATTAGTTATCGAGATATCGTGGGCGCCGATTTGAAAAAACATAGTTCTGAGATAAACGCGATCAAAGTTTTGACACCGTTAAATGAGCGACTCAGTAGCCTCTGCGTTAGCTGCTTCACGACCGCGCTACCTGAGCGCGCGGCTTGCTTAGAATTTTTATTTCTCGGCTAATTTTTTAAATATCAATAAACGGTTTTCAGGAGCGTATAAAGAAAGATCTAAGGAATGAGAAAAAAAAAAAAAAAATCGATTTTTTCAAATTTCTAGGCCAGACTACCGCCTTAAAGCGTTGTTTATCTAGCGCGGAGGCGCGAGAACCAACACCGTCGGGGCGTCGATATACGAGAAAACGCACCGAGAGAGAAGATCGCCACAATCCCACCCTCGAGAGATCTCGAGACAGCGTTAGTTCGCCAGAAAACGCATATATATATATATAGACAGTGAATCGCGCGTTGCAGCCGCGTCGAGATGCATTATGCATGGCGCTCGCAATATAGCGAGAGAACCATCGCCCGAGAAAAATATGTATATATATATATATATAGATACATGAGAGAAAGGGTTGGACGTATATAATAGTTCGCTCGCGCTCGCATGCGTTATTGCATTGTTTTGCAGTGTGTGCACGATGCACCTCTCGGCCCGGGCCACACCATTTTCTCCCTCTCTTGGACTCTCTTTCGTTGCGCGCTCTGAGAGAGCTTCGGGGCGCCAAGTGCATTCCGCGAAAGACCGCCCGCACCGATCAACTCAACCGCCATCTTTTGTTGTCACTTTATAGACCGTTAGAAAACAAATAGGGCTCAGATTCATTCCATTTAAGGGGGGAAATAGGGTTAGACGGTTCGAAAAATCGATTTTTTTTTTAATTTCATAAATTGTTAGTAAAACTATTGAAAAATTTGTTCCCAAAATTTAAAATGAAAATTCCGACTCGTTCTATTGTTATAAGCCATTAAGGGCGGAAATAGGGTTAGGACAGCGTTTTCTCAATGATTTTCATGAATTTTTTTATAGTATAAAAAATGAATATACTTTATTGAAACTTTGAGAATATTTTATACATATATTTAAGTATATACTATAAAATTTTCATTCATATATTTAAGTATATACTATAAAATATTAGCGACCCCATATTGCTTGTTTTTCTTGGTGCTATTTTTTCAAACGCGTTTTTCTGAAAACGACTTTTTTTTAACTTGCGTACACGCTAGTTTGAAAAGTTTTCAACCAATCGTTTTGAAAATTGGCAGTTACTTTCTTCATAGTATTGCGCTCTATATGGACCTAAAATCGGAATATTATCATTATTTGAAATAATTTTTTTTTGCAAATAAAATTGTAAAAAATGGTAAAAAATCATGCTTTTTTGTTTTGACCCCTGTAAAAAATTCAATTTTCTATTTTTTTGATAGCATTTAGGTTCATATAGAAGAGAGACATATAATAAATGTAAATTCCAACCTCGTTTGATTTCAGATGAAAATTGCAACTTCCAGAATGTACGCAAAATGCTGAGCCTGATTGTGACCTGCAATATGGGGTCGCTAATATCTTCGGTGTTTTTCAAGGAAATTCTTCAAAAATTTTATAGTATATACTTAAATATATTTATAAAATATTCTCAAATTTTCAATAAATCATATTCATTTTTTATACTATAAAAAAATTCATGAAAATCATTGAGAAAACGCTGTCCTAACCCTATTTCGCCCCTTAACGCGTAAAACCTCGTTGATTAGACGCTTTTGCTTCTCAGCCACTAAAAATAATAATGCCAAAGTGAATGGACTATTATTGTTATTATTATTCCGTAATTAATCTAGGCAATTGTTCATTTTAATCGAGTCAATTACGTCGATTGTTCGGTAATGATAAAATGATTCTGATTTAAAGAGAAAAGTACGACCAATTAAAAAGAAAATGTCTTTCAGTTATTGAAAATCTGTGGAAGTTGATTTTTAATTAATTTGTAACTTTCAAACGTAGAAAATTTAGAAATTATTTGTAGGACGTTGTTTTGTTTTTTGTTCCTCCGAAAGAATTTTTAATACATTATTTCTTTTAATTGTATTCAAATGGTGTAAATGCATTTTTCTTCTCAATGTAAAAAAACCCCTCAGAAAGCGTCAGTCATTTCCCTGTTTTGGAAAGTTAATGGGGGATCATGTATAGTCGCACGAATGTCGTGTTTTTCGTTTTTTTTTTTTTTTTTTGAGTAGTCTCTCTCGGAGAAAAGACTCTGGGCACGTCTATCCTCATCATACAGCAAAAGTTCTCAGAGAGAGAGAGAGAGAGAGAGCTGTAGAACAAGAATATTTTCGAGAGGCGATCCATCACCACCTCGCGGTGGGTGAACTGGAACTCCGACGTATTCTGTTCCTCGTTCCAGAATATTCGTGTCCCTCTCTCCTTCTCTCTCTCTCTCTCTCTTTTTCTATCGGCCTCAAATCCTGATGCTGTCATCAAATTCCTAATATTTCTTTCCCAGCGACTGATCACGACTTTTTCATCCTCAGGAAACAGCATTCTTCCCTCTCACGATTAGTATATTAATTTTTGCACTATTAACTTATACTGTTAGTGCACAATCTATGTTATATTTTTATTCATTCATTATATTGCCGATATTTTCAGTTAAAAAAAATTGAGAACTCGAATTTCGACTCCTGGGAACGGACCCGAAACGACTGGCCAACGGTATCAATCTCTGTTTGGCTGTCCATTTAGCTCGTTAGTGATTCCAAACGTCCCATGTTTTATATCCTTCGTTTTTTTTATATCCATTTATATACTGCTCGAGTCAACGATACGTAAAATGAAAAAAAAAAGGTCACCAAACTTCAGTTGAGCTAAACAGGAATTTTTTTGTTATAAAAATTTTATTCACAATTGAACAATAGCTAACGTTTTTTTTATAAATCAAACAGTCATTTTACGATATTGTGTAAAAGATCTGATAACATTGGGGAAAATATTTTCAAAGTCTAAAGTTTTACCGTGACATTGCTCTCTTAACAATTTAAGGTAGTAGTCTGGTAACTTAGGTCGATTTTCGTGTCTGTTTTCTAGGGCGTTTTTTGTAGGAAAATAAAAATGAATCGTTTTGGATATTTATGATGTTTTTATTTACATATTAAATTTTAATTTTAAACTTTAATATGTAAATAAAAACATCCTAAATATCCAAAACGATTCATTTTTATTTTCCTACAAAAAAAAACGCCCTCCAAAAAAGACATGAAAATCGGCTTAAGTTACCAGATTACTACCTTAATCTACAAGTAAAACGTCCGATAATTAATATTCTTAATTTTTCAAATTATCTATTAATCGTTAATAATTTTATTGAATTCTCAACTGCTTGGATTATCAGTACATAACGCATGAATTGCCGAATCCCTCTCGTTGTATTTATTTATTTCTTGAATCACGTCGAAGAGCTTTTTCTTCTTTCTCTTTGGCCATTAAAGAAAAAGAGGATGCTGCGAGTGATCAGGATAAAAGTGGAGAAAGAAGAAGAACCGAGTGACGGTGTCCTCGGGGGGGAGCTTGACGCTGAGACCACCCCGTGAACCCGACAGGTATCCCCGTCCGTCACACGACCCGTCATCCTCCATTCTCGCGTCTCCCTTCCCTCATATATATTTCCGAAATTCACTCGTGTTGACTTCGTTCATTTCTCATATAATGTGATCACTGTGTGTCACACCGTCTCGCAGATCGTCTCAGTATCTCGCCATTGTGCGGAACTATTGAACAAATTAGTAATGATGATAATAATAATGATAAAATAATGATGAATAATGATCATGATGATTCATGAATTATTCAACATAAAATGGTAGGTTTTTTTGGCCAGAGGTATTTCCTCTTGTAGCCCCTTTATACGCACAATTTTCATTCGCAATCAAAAACAATGTCAATTATACAATTAATAGAAAAAATACAATGTCAATTATAAAATTAACAAACAAAATCAACTATATAAAAATTAATTATGCTTTTTAGGTGAATACCCGAAATTTTATAAAAAACATCTTGTCGTTTCAATTAATTTTCAGTAGTAGTAGTAAATGTTTTTATTGGCCTCCAAATTTAAATTTTTTTTAATCATCTCGTTTTTCTTTTGGGGGGGGGAGGAGGGGGGGAGGGCAAGGCCATTGACCGAAGTCCTTCAGTCCATGCATCCAAGTAATCGGTTGGTGACTTCATGGTTTTATTTATTTTTATTTTATTCTTTCTTTATTTATTTTTTTTTTCCCTTTCAATCAGTTTAGCGGGATGCGGGTTGCGGTGCATTTATGTCTGATGCTCATTTGTGTAGGGCGGATGAATGAGAAACGTCGAATAAAAAAAAAAAAGTATTAAGTTTGCTCGGTTTACGTTGTTAGGGCTTCGATCATTTCCAAGATTGCGTGCGTTGGGTGTTTGTGCTTTGGTGTATTTCCTATTGGTATTGTTCTGCACAGCGGTACAATTGTAGGTGTTGACGTGCAAAGTTCGTGCTTAGCTTTTTTGCCCCGCTGATAATTGGCTGTATTTTGGTGATGTCGTAAAAGAGTTGGTTCGATGAGTTGTGCAGTGGGTTGTTTGGGTGCCGTAATTTAGTGAGCCGGCGGAGAGCTATTGTTTCGGCTGTTGCTGATATTTTTTTAGGCTTCGGTTTTTGCAGTTGAGCCAGAGCGGGTGACCATACTCCAGCAGGGGCTGACAGATGCACTTGTAAATTTTTGTGGCGTGTTCAATAGCGATCTGCTTATTTTGATGTGTCAGCTTGCGGAAATTAATTTTCATTATTCATTAATTATTGAAAATTCTCCCTGAGCAATTGGGACATTATTATCATTATATTTTCATTCAAATTCACGAGTCTGGATCTTTTTATTTGCTTATTTGCATTGCGTTCTTAATTCACGAATGGCGCTTAAAAAAAAGAGTGAATTTCAAATAGGCAAACTTAGAAGAAAGGTTCTCGGATTCTAGAATGTTAAACCCTCAAAAAAGTTTCTCGGCGAAAAAATTGTACCGCTTCACGGTGAATACCCTATATATATACATGTGTGCATGTTTGTGGGTGCATATGTAGGGTGTGTGTGTATATATATGCTCTAAGCGGTGGCGCTAACCGCACATAACTCTTTGACGCGCTCCGATGGGAACCGGAAAGCGTGAAAGCGTGAGAGTATCATCGAAACCCTTGGCTTCACTTTGTCAGAGGAATGGCCGTTTAAATTTTTCGTCATTGGACATTGATAATCTGAAAATGTTTCAATATGTGCGAATTTCCGGTGGGAACGGATTTTAACATTGTTTTTTTTTCTATCAAACTAATTCGTTAATAGAAAATTACCATTTTTCAATGAGAAAAATACTGTCCGCTATCATTAGAAAAATTTCCCTTTTCCCTAAGGATCATTATTAATATTATTATTATTTTTCTTATTTTACATAATATAATATATATGGTGGTGTGGACTGTTCGTTTGACGTTAACGCGCGGTGTCTCTCCCGAGGTTGAAATAACAGCGAAATAAATTTAATTTCGTCGACGCTCGTTCCACGCCGGTAGTACGTTACACGTGTTGGATCCCCAACGATACAATCTCGATTTTGTTTCCTTTTTTTTATCTCTTTTCTTTTCTTGGGTTTTTTTTTTTTCAGTATCGATTTCACAGCCAGCGAGAGGGATATTCGTCGAAGTTGCCCCTTTCGTTTCTCTCTCCCTCTCTCCTCCTCCTCCTCCTCCTCCTCTCTGTCCCCCCGATGGGCTCTGGTTGTCCACTCACTGAGAGCGCTCCCACGACTCGCGATCGTATTCTTATTATACTATCGAAACTACCTACGTAATATATATATATTAGACTGTGCCATATTTGGGCAACTTTTTTTTTTCGTTACTAACAGATTGTATACTCTCAAAAAGGCAAAAAAAAGAAGCCTGTCCAAATTTTAGCCCCTAATATTAATATTCAAAGGTCCCTCATCACGATTTCCTATTTCCCATCTAAATAACACGGGAGATTTTGCTGTATATCTGCGAAATTTTGTATCTCAGTAATAATTCATAATACGACTGATGTTTCAACTTTCCCTTGTAGGAAATTGAATGCTGAACACAAATGATGCCTTACAAATTTGTTGTAAATATCACCATTTTCGTGATATTTCAGTTTAAAGTTTGAAATACATGAAAATTTGCTGTTTTGCATCAATTATTGCATTATTATTAGTCTTAACGCATAATTTCAGCGCACTTTTTGTAGATTGTCGAATTCGCAATAAAGATATCCTCAAAAACAGAAGATTAATGGTAAAAAATTAGTATTAAATCCCCACACAGTGGTGGGGATTTGAAGTGGAGTGCCCAGTGAAATGGATATCTTCGGTGATTTTTGCGAAAATTTGACGATTTAAAAAATTTCAAAAAAGTACATTCAAGGAAATGTAATAATCTTTCGAACGAAACGGGTTCCATTGAGTTTGGTCAACAATTGCGCGCGTGCGCAACGAAAATGTGGGAGAGCGGGGTGGAAAATCGGGTGATCCGTCGACCTCGTGATTTAAGGGTTGCGGATGTGATAGAGGGTGAATATGGTATTCGAGTGAAGGGTTACGAACAGGGATGAAAACCACGCCAGGAGCAATTGGATGCGTAAACCCCCTAGTGGCAGGCCAGGGAGTTAAAGTGGAAATCTTTTGTCGGGGCTAGTGGCGAAAACTGCCGGACCGATTGGCCATATTTTTATCGTTGATGTATTATTCACCACTGCCTATGACCACGCGAAAAGAAAGTGGCGTTATCGTGCTCCCCGGAAACCGTGGGGGATGTAACGTCGTCGAAGTGCAATTGTCAAATTTCACTTCAAATACCCAGTACTGTATATACGAGGGGGGACCCAAAAAACACGGGACTTGCGCTGCGGCGGGATGGGAGAGTGGGGGAACGCATTGCTCGACCAGGTGTCCGTTGGGGACACGTCTTCTGAGTTAGTGTGCGAAGTTCTGTCGCCGTGAGTGCATCGGTTCGCCCGTGGGAATTTTTGTAGTGAAACAACTTTTTCCATTTTGTTTCCTGTTGGGGAAATCGGCCGCGGAAACTACTGTAATGCTTAAGACTGCTTATGGAGATGCTGCCCTAAGTAAAACCAGAGTCTACGAGTGGGTTTCACGTTTTAAAAATGGAGAAATGTCAATTGAAGACCAACCCCCGTTCAGGACGCCCCTCAACGTCAACAAGTGACGTAAACGTCGACAAACGTCGATAACCGTCGCCGAACCATTGATCAACTCTGTGAGATGTCTGGGATATCATGGAGTTCAATTCAGAGGATTTTATCCAAAGATTTGCACACGAGCAGAGTTGCAGCCAAATCTGTCCCTCGCCTTCTCACGGACGAGCAAAGGGAGCGTCGACTTCAGGCATGTTTTGAACTTCAAAATCAGCTCGAAGAGGACCCTGAACTTTTTTCCAAGGTGATTACTGGCGATGAATCGTGGTGCTATGGATACGGCCCCGAAACAAAGCAGCAATCAAGCGTTTTGCCACTGTGGAGGAGGTAAATCAAAAATCGCTGGAAGACCTAAAGAACATCCCAATAAGTGAATTTAAAAAATGTTTTTCAACATTGGAAGGATCGTTTGCAGAAGTGCGTTGTGGTCAAAGGAGAATACTTTGAAGGTGATCAAAATTTGGTGTCAAAATATTTAAAAATAAAGAAATTATGACGAAATTCCCGTTTTTTTTGGGTCCTCCCTCGTATAATGGCATTAGCTACGACATTCGATTCCGTCGACAAACATTCGTATCATCCATACGCATAGACGCGCGTCTTACAGACTTGATGGCACTTTTGGTTACACTTGAAAAAGTTCCTTGAATTTTCAATTTGTACCGGGGTTTTTTTTTTTCAATTTATTTACAATTAATTTTGTTAAAAATGGTAACTCTGAGCGGATTCTCGTGTTCTGTCATCGAGGAACAAGAGCAGCGGGGGCAAAGAGGTGTGCGGGCGCGTGCGAGAGAAAAAAAAAGGGGTAGGAGAGCGTGGTATGTAGATTTTGAGCCAGGAGAGGAATTCCGGACGCGCGAGCGTTCTGATCTTTCGAGACATCGCTGTCTCGAATCTAGAGACGCTGCGGAACTCGGATCGCCCTATGCGTAACTACATAAGTACACCCACGCATATTCACAGATCTACTATGTATAGGAAATACGTATAGGAAATACGTATACGAAATATATTGCTCTAGCAGCGCGCGAGTACTAATCCTCTCTATCTGAATAACGGTAGTCGTGTTTGTTCTTACAATAAGTCTACTAGAGACGTTCTGAAAACCCCCGTCGAAACCCAAAATCGATGAAACGGGAGCCAAGTTATGACCATTTGAAATTTCGAGAGTTTTAGGTTTCCGAAAAGGTGGGCAGAATATGAAAAAAAAAATGTTTTTTTCAATGTTTTGGTACCCTAATCGATCAGAAATTTTCTGCTGATTACGAATAACACCGAGTTTTAGTCGAAATTTCAAAATATCAATGTGAAAAAGGCGAAGAACGAAAAAAATCACTTTTCGGACGATTTTCAATGAAATTTCGAGTTTCTCAAAGAAATCGCTACTGAATTAGTAATCAGCGAGTTAAAATACATCGATATAGCGTCCTAAAAGAAAATTTAAAAATTCAAAATTTTTTTGCATTTCGGTCAAACAGAAGTGTCTTCACTAAAATCGCTGTAACATTGCTTCCCGATGGAGTTGGAACCCCACTCTGTGCTCACTCTTTTCGGGATCGAACACCCTTTAAAATGGCGCTTGAATCGTTGTGCTATCATTATTTTTCGATTTTTCATAGATTTTTAAAGTCGGACAATCGATTTTTGCGAATTTTTCCATACATACCCCTTCTCATTTTTTTCGCCAATTTTCAATCTGCTCTCACGGCTACAATAATTGAGATATCGGGATGATCCAAAATGCATTCTCTAAGTCTGCTCGTGACGTTTTGAAAACGCCCGTCAAAACCCAAAATCGATGAAACGGGAGCCAAGTTATGACCATTTGAAATTTCGACATTTTTAGGTTTCCGAAAAGGTGGGCATAATGTGAAAAATAATTTTTTTTTTTTTTTTTTATGTTTCGGTACCCTTATCGATCGGAAATTTTTCGCTGATTACGAATAACACCGAGTTTTAGTCGAAATCTCAAAATATCAATGTGAAAAAGGCGAAAAACGAAAAAAATGATCGCCGCACGTGAAAGGCCAAGTAAAATTCGACAATTAAAAAAAAAAAAACGCTTACTTCAAAGTTAAATGCAACGTTTCAAGGGGGGGAAAAAAAAGACGAATTTTATATTCGTATGTTTGAGAGAATATACATTATAGCTATATAAACGTCCACTTGAAATATTTTTCGCATATAATACGAATCAAGATGCCCCCGGCGCGAGCGAGCGAGCGAAGAGGAGTTCCTCCTCGCGCGGTCCCCAGGGGTCTACGTCACGATCCTGAGATAATTCAGGAGTTCGGTCGGGCGTAGTGCCGCAGTGCACGGAGAGAGGCGAACAGAACAAATTCCTTCACAGCACAACGACGTAATATACCGTATGTGTACATATATATGCACATATATATATATATGTGTACATATAAATCGAGAGAGATCTCTTTGGCGAGGCGTGCATGCGGCAAACAACGAAGAACAATGCTCGAGGTCCTCACTTCTTTCCCTCTCTCTCTCTCTTTCTCGCTGTCCGTATGTATCAGACCTCGCGAGAAAAAAAAAGAAAATTCATCGAGAATCTTCGCGAGACAGAGTGAGATAGCGAAAAACGATGCACTTCTCATCTCTTGGTTGTGTGCGTAATAAAAATCCACAAAACGTCTATATACTTATATCTATGTAACATATGTGCGTCCCCATTCGCGTAAAACATATATTTACTCTCTCTTGAACTTCTTGTGAACTTCTATGTTTGCGTTTTTTTTTCTTCTTTATTTTTTTCGGTTTATAGGGGAAGGTTATGGGGCAGAGAGAAATAGAGAGTCGGATGGTTCTGATGTTTATCAATAAAAGCGTGGAAAATCGCATCACTTTTCTGACGAGAGTTGACACACAATGTTGAATGTTCCCTGGCACAGTAGTTCAGTGACGTTACGATAAGTCACTGCCTACTAACGAGGACACTATTGGTTGCAATTAAAAATAAAATATAAAACAGCTTTTTCACTCCAAAACTGTTTAAAAACTGTTTTCCTGAATTCTATGTATGTGGATATCGATCTTCGGTCAGTATAACGCAGTTCGTTTTTCATCACTTTTTTAAGCATCCAATTTTTCCAACGGTGAACTTGAAATTATTTTTATTTTCATAATTTTTTTCAACTATCCCTTTTCCACATACAAAAAAAAAATTAACAATTATTCAACTTAGATGTCTCGAAAATGCATTCGTTATTGTAAGCATTTTTTTTCTTTATCACTGACGTCTAATTGGATCCGAATTTGCAAAAATTGTCTGGGGAATCCAGAATACTTAAAGTACGGTTTTGAACGATTAAGAAAAATCCTTTCATCGGTACAATTTTGACGATTGGCCAGTCTGGTCTATTTCCTTCCTATCGCTCCTTCCCACATACAAAAAAGAATAAAAATTAACAATTATTCAACATAGATGTCTCAAAAACGCATTCGTTATTGTAAGCATTTTTTTTCTTTATGGCTGGCGTCTAATTGGATCCGAATATTGCAAAAATTGTCTGGGGAATCTAGAGTACTTAAAGTACGATTTTGAACGATTAAGAAAAATCCTTTCATCGGTACAATTTTGACGATTCGCCAGTCTGGTCCATTTCCTCCCTATCGCTCCTTCCCACATACAAAAAAGAAAAGAAATTACCAACTTTTCAACACAAATGTCACAAACACGCGTTCATCATTGTAAGCATTTTTTTTCTCATCATGTCTGACGTCTAATTAGATTCGAATATTGCAAAAATAGCCTTGGCAATCTAGAATACTTCAAGTACGGTTTTAACGATTAAAAAAAGTCCTTCATCGATAACAACAATTTTGACAATTTGTCAATCTGGTCCATTCCCCCCCATTGCTCCGATGTATTGGATCACATGTATACAGAGATCGGTTGCACTTCTGCGCGCGTATCACTACAGAAGTGGAGAAAGAGTCGCCGTTTTATCGCGTCGCTCTCAGCATCCCAGCGACGCGCAAAAGCCTAGCCGTTTGCTTTTGAAGAAAACGGATAAAGAGGAGAAAGCGGGGTAAACGCGGGGAGAAAGAAAAAGAGACTCGCATTTATATACACACGTATATAACATACTATGGCGAACATACGGGCACTGCTGAACGGCACATAAGAAAAAGAGAGAATCTGCAATGGCACGGTGGAAGGGGAAGAGTCAGGGGCAGGGGGGCGAAGGATGAGGTGAAAAAAATGCAAGATTCCCAGGATCCTTTGATGTACATATATGTATACTAGCGTCTCCTTCCCCGGCATGTATGAAGGCCACGTACGAACGCGGAAGAGATTTCGCGCAGTTTCCAGAAACGGGACAATATCCGGACTCATATTGCACGTAGAACAATATACAAGTATCTATGGGGAATTCAGCGACAAAACGATCTACACGGATCTACGGTCTCGTGGATTTGGTCCATGATTTTTTATACATAGCACACGCAGCTCTGGAAGACATTTAGGTTCGAAGGGTTTTTTTTTGCTGGTCATTGCTGAACATAATTTTTTTTAAATACATCTTTAAGGGGAGAAATAGGGTTAGACGGTTCAAAAAATCAATTTTTTTTTATTTCATAAATTGTTAGTAAAACTATTGAAAAATATGTTCCCAAAATTTGAAATGAAAATTCCGACTCGTTCTATTGTTATAAGCCATTAAGGGGGGGAAATAGGGTTAGGACAGCGTTTTCTCAATGATTTTCATGAATTTTTTTATAGTATAAAAAATTAATATAATTTATTGAAACTTTGAGAATATTTTATACATATATTTAAGTATATACTATAAAATTTTTGAAGAATTTCCTTGAAAAACACCGAAGATATTAGCGACCCCATATTGCAGGTCACAATCAGACTCAGCATTTTGCTATTTTTTCAAACGCGTTTTTCTGAAAACGACTTTTTTTGAACTTGCGTAAACGTTAGTTGGAAAAGTTTACAACCAATCGTTTTGAAAATTGGCAGTTACTTTCTTCATAGTATTGCGCTCTATATGAACCTAAAATCGGAATATTATCATTATTTAAAATAATTTTTTTTTTGCAAATAAAGTTGTAAAAAATGGCAAAAAATCATGCTTTTTTGTTTTGACCCCTGTAAAAAATTCAATTTTCTATTTTTTCGATAGCATTTAGGTTCATATAGAAGAGAGACATATAATAAAAGTAAATTCCAACCTCGTTTGATTTCAGATGAAAATTGCGGCTTCCAGAATGTACGCAAAATTCTGAGTCTGATTGTGACCTGTAATACGGGGTCGCTAATATCTTCGGTGTTTTTCAAGGAAATTCTTCAAAAATTTTATAGTATATACTTAAATATATGTATGAAATATTCTCAAAGTTTCAATGAATTATATTCATTTTTTATACTATAAAAAAATTCATGAAAATCATTGAGAAAACGCTGTCCTAACCCTATTTCCTTCCTCAATGACAGTCAAAGTTAGTTCCAATGGTTTTGTCGAACAAACTTTTCGCGGCAAAAGCATCGAAAATAATTGTATTGTGATTAAAAACTCTGTTATCTGACATCATATTTTTGAGTTTTTGTCGTTCTTCTCACATCTATCAATTTGTATCAGCTTTTTGTTCAATTACAGTTACGTTCGATCAAAACATTACTGGATAATGATGTGAACAAAAAAATCTGTAAAAAAATGTACGACTCGTAGAATTGCAAGAATAATATTAAGAATCACGAATCAAATCCCACGATGATTGACGATCAGACGTATGTCAATTTGGCGTAAAACGGTCTCATATAAAAATACACATACACATTGTAACTAGTCATTCATTCTTTTTCTTTTTTTTTCCCAGTTTTGTTCTATCGCGTTTTACGAAGAATCCTGACCCTGTGCGTCATGCAGCAGTTTCTCTTATAGCCGAGATTCGAAGAAGAAAAAATAAAAATACTATCCCACGAGATCTTACAAGTAGAGGTAGTAAGAATTCTCCCAATCGTCTCTTACTCCATCTTCCTTTCTTATCCTTCTTTCATTCTTCCTCTTCTTATTCCTCTTATTCTCCTTCTTCTTCTTCTTCTTCTTGGGTCCTCTCCCCGTTCTCATCGTCCTCGCGAATAGCTAATTAAACAATTCCACGTGAACGTATTCGGGATGCGGACGGGAACAGGTCGATACATCTCGTACTAACAGGATAAACAGGAGTTGTGCGTTCGGGAGAGGAGCCTCGTGTGGGGAGACGATTGAGGATACAAAAAAAATAATGGAGAAATAAATAAAAACGCAAAAAAAAAACGTTCTGATCTCTGGAGAGGTGCAGAGAAAGAGAGAGAGAGCGAGCGAGAGAGTTCTCTCTTTGCGAGGTTTAAAGCGACAAATGGAAAGAAAAAAAAAAAATCTCGGTTGTGAGAGGTAAGAGAGTGGAGAAGATAGAAGAAGTTGAGGAAACAAAGATGGACAACGAATTGACTAATATAAAAATAAACGACAAAAATTAAAAAGAGAATAACAATAGAAATAATAATAATAATAATAATAATAATAGTTAATGAATTGTATGCATATATCGACTGTTCGATTGAAAAGGGTTTGTTTTACATTATTTTACACATTGAAAGACATCGAGTATGTCATTCTGACTTTTAGCCTTTGATATACGAGGTCTGTTCAAAAAGTATCGCGAATTTTGAATTCCCGCGGGCTACGTATATTCGATTTTCGATTTCTTTGTGGCGTTAGGTTGGTACTCGTGTGCCTCACTTATGCTGGAAAAATCGGTCATTTTGAATGTTTAGTTAATAGTTGACAGCTGTTTTGGTTGGACCTGTTTTGGCTTGTCTTCGATTTTTGCCTATTCCAAAAAAGCAGCTTCCATTGCGATGATTGAGCTTTGGTTTCCACGTCATAACCATAAACCCATGATTCGTCACCAGTTATGATCCTCTAGAGCAAATTTGGGTCGTCGCGGACCGAGTCCAACAGGTCCTTAGCAATGTTAACGCGACACTGTTTTTGTTCGAAATTGAGCAATTTTGGAACGAATTTCCCGGCGACCCGTCTCATGCCCAAATCATTGGCAAAAATCGAATAACACGAGCCAATCGATATGTTTAGTTCCTCAGCAACTTCTCTAACGGTGATTTGACGATTGGCCAATATTATTTTCTTCACTTCATCAATGTTTTCGTCTGTTGATGATGTGCTCGGGCGTCCGGAACGCATTTCGTTGTTCGCATCTTCTCGGCCCTCTGAGAACATTTTGTACCACCGATAAACGTTTCTTTGGTCCAAGGTAGCTTCACCATATGCCACAGTCAACATTCGGGATGCGTCCGCGCACTTAATTTTGTTTTTCACACAAAATTTGATACAGATTGTTTGATCCATTTTTTGGAATAGGCAAAAATCGAAGACAAGCCAAAACACGTCTAACAAAAAGAGCTGTCAACAATTAACTAAACATTCAAAATGGCCGATTTTTTCAGCATAAGTCAGGGACATGAGTACCAACCTAACGCCACAAAAAAATCGAAAATCGAATATACGTGGCCCGCGGAAATTAAAAATTCGCGATACTTTTTGAACAGACCTCGTATACAAATTTTTCTTTCTGGGTACATACATTGACACACACAAATTTATATGTTTATATACACCGACTGTTTTAAGTAAAAACGTTCTGTTTCCACATTCTCTCGAACGTTAAATAACCTGGGATATGTCCTTCTGACTTTTAGCGTTCTGGATTGTATATACGAAACGTGGAGGCGCGCGCGCGCGCGATCGCGTATAATCGAAGGCCCACCAGCCGCTGGAATCCGAGATCGCGTCTGATCGCAATTAAGGCTCCGCTCTTCTCGGACCGCGACTGTGAATATTTTATTCTCTTCTCATCCCGTCCCTATCTCCGCATGTTTGTGTAACCCTCTGTTTCTCGTTGCTCCAGACTTGCCCCTACTCCTCTGTCTTCATCGCGCTTCCGCGGACTTTTTTCGTAGTACTCGCGGGAAGCCAAGAAACATTTTTGAGGGTTGTGTCTTCGCTCTTTTTTTTTTCTTCCAGATTCGAATTAGCTCGAGACTCATCTCTAGAATCCGATACTTTGATGTAAGTACCGAAAAATAACAAACTAACACCGTTATCAAGTTTTTTATTTTGTGCATCTGACGAAATTTTTTTTGAGGCTTCACGTTATTCCGTTAATTAGACGGACGATCATTGTATTTATCTTCAATGAGTGTTCGATTTTTAATTTATTTTTTAATATATTTTTTTATTTATTTATTTTCTCGCGAGCTGACTTCTTCGTTAAAGTGTATACGAGAGTTGAGGTAAAGATGCGTAAAAAACGAAAGAACAGATCCAATTCGAGAACCACAGTAAATTTGAATAGGGCGCACTCCTCTCTCGCGAGAGAGAAACCCCTTCCCAAAAAGTCTCTCGTCTTTCTCTCTTTTTCTTGGTTAACACAAAACTGAGTGAGAGAAAGAGCGAGAGAGCACATGGGTCCACGCGGTTGCGCTTCTATATCACGGTTCCTCTCTCGCGCCGGCGAGATACCAAAACAATGGGACATCGATGGACCACACGGGATGCGAGCAAATGGTCGAACAACCGGTGGACATGCCCGTTCCCAAGCAAGGGCCCTCCCTAAGTCTGGGATATTCTGATTTCTCTCGTTCTTTCTCGCGCTATATAAAATTCTCTCTTTTCTCTCCATTTTTGTTTTTTTTGTTGTTGTTGTTTTTTTTTTCAATCACTATAACCCAATCTTTTGGTCCACCCTTTGTTATTTTCTTTTGATTATAAATGTCTCTTGGATCGATAGTGAAAATTAATCTAACAATTTTTGCATAAAGTGAGTACAGCCTGCACGCTCGATTAATTCGAAAACAAAATAGTAAATTGAACCAAAAATCCATTTAACACAAGATATTTATTTGCATATTTGTTTCGGAGTAATTCTCTATTTAATTACCATTTTTTGTTTAATGTTATTATTTTTATATTAAACATTTTCTTAAATAATCGTAGAAATTCGTTTAAAGTGCTGTCGTATATAATGACAATTGATTTAACAATTTTTGCATAAAGTTAGTAGAGCCTGCACGCTCGATTAATTCGAAAACAAAATAGTAAATTGAACCAAAAATCCATTTAACACAAGATATTTATTTGCATATTTGTTTCGGAGTAATTCTCTTTTTAATTTGCATTTTTTGTTTAATATTATTATTTTTATATTAAAAATTTTCTTAAATAATCGTAGAAATTCGTATAAAGTGTTGTCGTATATAGTGACAATTAATTTAACTATTTTTGCATAATGTGAGTAGAGCCTGCACGCTCAATTAATTCGAAAACTAAATAGTAAATTGAACCAAAAATCCATTTAACACAAAATATTTATTTGCATATTTGTTTCGGAGTAATTCTCTATTTAATTAGCATTTGTTGTTTAATATTATTATTTTTATATTAAAAATTATCTTAAATAATCGTAGAAATTCGTTTAAAGTGCTGTCGTATATAGTGACAATTAATTTAACAATTTTTGCATAAAGTGAGTAGAGCCTGCACGCTCGATTAATTCGAAAAGAAAATAGTAAATTGAACCAAAAATCCATTTAACACAAAATATTTATTTGCATATTTGTTTCGGAATAATTCTCTATTTAATTAGCATTTTTTGTTTAATATTATTATTTTTATATTAAAAATTGTCTTAAATAATCGTAGAAATTCGTTTAAAGTGCTGTCGTATATAGTGACAATTAATTTAACAATTTTTGCATAAAGTGAGTAGAGCCTGCACGCTCGATTAATTCGAAAAGAAAATAGTAAATTGAACCAAAAATCCATTTAACACAAGATATTTATTTGCATATTTGTTTCGGAATAATTCTCTATTTAATTAGAATTTTTTGTTTAATATTATTATTTTTATATTAAAAATTGTCTTAAATAATCGTAGAAATTCGTTTAAAGTGCTGTCGTATATAGTGACAATTAATTTAACAATTTTTGCATAAAGTGAGTAGAGCCTGCACGCTCGATTAATTCGAAAAGAAAATAGTAAATTGAACCAAAAATCCATTTAACACAAGATATTTATTTGCATATTTGTTTCGGAGTAATTCTCTATTTAATTAGCATTTGTTGTTTAATATTATTATTTTTATATTGAAATTTTCTTAAATAATCATAGAAATTCGTATAAAGTGTTGTCGTATATAGTGACAATTAATTTAACAATTTTTGCATAAAGTGAGTAGACCCTGCATGCTCGATTAATTCGAAAACAAAATAGTAAATTGAACCAAAAATCCATTTAACACAAAATATTTATTTGCATATTTGTTTCGGAGTAATTCTCTATTTAATTAGCCTTTTTTTTTAAATTGTCTTACTTTTATATTAAACATTTTCTTAAATAATCGTAGAAATTCGTATAAAGTGCTTTAATTTACTTTAGTTTGAGTTATTGGTACAGGATTTTTATTTTACATGATTAAAATATGGTATATATTGTGAAAGATGTTTTTTGCATCTGGACCATTTTTCTCAGCCAAAATCCACATTGGATTTACCGTATATCAAGTTTTCTTCGATCCCCTTAATTCTCCTCGGACTTTATTTCTCTTAATTTCGTGGAATAACGTGAATACATGTATATATATTTGGTATATAAGAAAACAGTAAAACGTGAGATAGGTCCATTGCTATGCGTCGCAACGCCGAGCGAGGTCGACCATTCGTTCGTCGTTGACGCATAAAGCATCTTCTCTTCCCCTGCGCGGTTCCCTCTCGCCGTTCTCGAATCTTAGTATTTTACGAAAAACCCTCGTTCTTTATGTATGTGTATATATATCCTCGTAGTATCACTACTAACTTTTTGTTAGTATTATATATGTATATATACATAAGCAACGTTAATATACGCGCATCTCTGCTCCGTTCTACGTGATGGCATGAGAAAAATGTTCGACCCAAAAAGACACGAGATTTTGTCATTCGAGTCGCGTTGCATCATAAACAAAATCTGAGGCTTCGGTGAACACGTGTTTAGTTATAACTGATCTCTATAACAATTAAAAACGTCACTGTCGACTTTTGCCGCAACAAAATGATTATTCGCTCGTTTTTCATTAAACTATATTGAAAAAAAACAGATTATTCCCTCGCTTTTTATCTGCATTAAGGGGGGAAATGGCGTTAGGACAGCGTTTTCTCAATGATTTTCATGAATTTTTTTATAGTATAAAAAATGAATATAATTTATTGAAACTTTGAGAATATTTTATACATATATTTAAGTATATACTATACAATTTTTGAAGAATTTCCTTGAAAAACACCGAAGATATTAGCGACCACATATTGCAGGTCACAATCAGACTCAGCATTTTGCGTACATTCTGGAAGCCGCAATTTTCATCTGAAATTAAGCGAGGTTGGAATTTACTTTTATTATATGTTTCTCTTCTATATGAACCTAAATGCTATGAAAAAAATAGAAAATTGAATTTTTTACAGGGGTCAAAACAAAAAAGCATGATTTTTTGCCATCTTTTACAACTTTATTTGCAAAAAAAAATTATTTTGAATGATGATAATATTCCGATTTTAGGTTCATATAGAGCGCAATACTATGAAGAAAGTAACTGCCAATTTTTAAAACGATTGGTTGAAAACTTTTCAAACTAGCGTGTACGCAAGTTCAAAAAAAGTCGTTTTCAGAAAAACGCGTTTGAAAAAATAGTGACCGCTCGGTTATACACGTGGCGCGCTCGGGGCCTAAAGGAGAGCTACTCACTTTAATGGCTTATAACAATAGAACGAGTCGGAATTTTCATTTAAAATTTTGGGAACATATTTTTCAATAGTTTTACTAACAATTTATGAAAAAAAAAAAAAATCGATTTTTTGAACCGTCTAACCCTATTTCCCCCCTTAAGGAGGATGGCCACGGTAGCGGCTATAAAATCATGTGCACATTTACCAATTTTTTTTTTGTACGAAAAAGTCATTTATTTATAAAACTAATTACACATCTATTTAGTGTAAATTTCGCAGCCACAATTTTTGACCTAGAACAAAGAAACAAAATTCTCGTTAATCTTCATCAGAATATCCGGAGAGGTATGTACGGAATTTTTGATTAATCAAAAACTTTCCATTTTACGAGCAGTTTTATACGATAATTTTCACTGGAAATTCACCCTTTCAAGTTCAAACGCCTACGATATTCGAATAAAACAATATTTTTCAAATTCCTTACGTACTTCTCTAGGTATTCTGATGTAAATTAACGAGAATTTTTTTTTTTAATTCTAGGTCCAAAATTGTCGATCCCAAGTGTCACGCAGCGGAGCGCCTCAATAAAGAAAAAGCAAATAGCAGTAGTCGGCCATTTTGTACAACAAAAAAAACAAAAACAAAATTTATTATTAGCTTGATATTTATAGTAAATACATGTGTAATCAGTTTTATAAATAAATCATTTCATTGAAAAAAAAAAATTGTTAAATGTCCGCATGATTTTATTCCCGCTACCGTGGCCATACCCCTCAAACATTCCTAATGCTAATCAATTCCAACTTTAAAGAATTCTAATTCTCTCGCTGTTTTATCTCACTCTCGCGGAAAATTCACGCTCTCGATCTACACGCTGGATAATTGCACGGATCGCGAATGTAATTCTCGCCCTTTCTCTCTCACTCTCTCATTGAAATGTACAGCGTCGAGTGGATGACACTCTCCCAGGATCTCGTGTGCATTATTTCACGACGATGAGAGAGAGAGAAAGAGAGAGAGAGAGAGAGAGAGAGAGAGAGAGAGAGAGAGAGAGAGAGAGAGAGACAGACAGAAAGATAGAGGTGATGAGGGACAATATGATGGGTGGGGGTAATATAATTCTGGTCACACAGGCACACATCGAGAGTAGTAAGATTTTTATCGTCTCTCTTCGTGGTGTCTCACAGAAACGCCTCTACTCTCGCGCAGAATCGCGCACTCGTCACGCATATCTCCCGTCGCGTAATGCAAACATATATATTACCGGAATATGATGATACTTTGTGGTCACATATACGGATAAGAGAGGGGGAAAAAAAACTGTGTTTTCTCTGTATCGCGTTAAGACCGTCGGAAAATCCTTCGTACGCAATTACATAAAGTTAAATTGGCTTTTCTCGCGATAACAACACATTTCAATTGTATGCAATTTCCAGATAAGCATTTTTTTTTCTTTACATTGTATAGAAAAAAAATTCATCATTCGTTCATTCCGTTTTTGTTATTGTTGCTCCTTGTACCAGTCATCATTAATTCTAAAATTTAAGTACGAAATTTATTCGTAGGCGATTCCTCGCTCAAGATTCATCGTGTACGAGAATTTTTTTCTCAAAAATAATTATGAGATATTCGTGAATGAGATAATTCACACCGGATAAGTAGTTACCGGAAATTCGAAAAACAATTCGTCGAAATTTATTGGTGTAAATATAATAAATAAGGAGACTGATACTAAATGAATTGATAACCAAACACAACACAGCAGCAAGTCGAGACGTTATTTAAACGGAAAAAAAAAAAAAAACAAATTGTCTAGGGAAAAATCTACGATTAAAAGTGGGAAAAAGTTAATAAATTCTTCTTAGACGTATTTTTCGAATTTCAATTATATCCGACGGAAATTCATGCGCGACAAGTATTTTCGACTGTCTTAACTTTTTGACAGTATATACAAAATGTTCATAAAATCAATGAAATTTTTGGCAATGTACGAATGAATAAATAAATTCTCATAAATAAATTAATCGATTTCTGATATTAAGGGGGGAAATAGGGTTAGACGGTTCAAAAAATCGATTTTTTTTTTTATTTCATAAATTGTTAGTAAAACTATTGAAAAATATGTTCCCAAAATTTTAAATAAAAATTCCGACTCGTTCTATTGTTATAAGCCATTAAAGTGAGTAGCTCTCCTTCAGGCCCCGAGCGCGCCACGTGTTTCAAACGCGTTTTTCTGATAACGACTCTTTGTGAACTTGCGTACACGCTAGTTTGAAAAGTTTTTAACCAATCGTTTTGAAAATTGGCAGTTACTTTCTTCATAGTATTGCGCTCTATATGAACCTAAAATCGGAACATTATCATTATTTAAAATAATTTTTTTTTACAAATGAAGTTGTAAAAAATGGCAAAAAATCATGCTTTTTTGTTTTGACCCTTGTGAAAAATTCAATTTTCTATTTTTTTGATAGCATTTAGGTTCATATAGAAGAGAGACATATAATAAAAGTAAATTCCAACCTCGTTTGATTTCAGATGAAAATTGCGGCTTCCAGAATGTACGCAAAATGCTGAGGCTGATTGTGACCTGCAATATGGGATCGCTAATATCTTCGGTGTTTTTCAAGGAAATTCGTCAAAAATTTTACAGTATATACTTAAATATATGTATAAAATATTCTCAAAGTTTCAATAAATTATATTCATTTTTTATACTATAAAAAAATTCATAAAAATCATTGAGTAAACGCTGTCCTAACCCTATTTCTCCCCTTAATGAAGATTAAAAAGTTTTCTACCCGCCAACTTTGGTGGTGCACTAAAATTGAATTTTCGTATGACGGAGAGATATGAAAAAAAAAAAAAATGAAAAACGATGAGTAATAAAATTTGTTCACGTTAGAATACCGAATCAGTGTCCTCTAAGAGTGTAACCACAGCTAAAATACTCCGTCTCGCAGTTCTATGTAATGGCGTCTAAGAGCAGAGACTCCATTGCAGAATATGGGAGGAGATAGACAATCGTTTTGCATTAACAGTCCCGTAATGTCTGCATAGAAGTGGAAACGATAATTAGTATTAGCCCCCTGCGCTCGGCTCATTCGTTCTAATTAACTTCTGTACCGAACGTGTGTGGCAAACATATGAAAACGTTATAAATAAATATCCCCCGTGTTAATTCGAAACGTGAGAGAGAGAGAGAGAGAGAGAGAGATAACCAGAGTTCTGTAATAATCCAAGAAAAACCGTACGGAAAAATAAGTTTGAGGTGAGAATACACGTACGAACTCTCTCTCTGTCCTCGAGAGTGCGTGATCCTTATTCAGGACAAATCAATTGTGCGTCGTGCGCATTAACCTCCGAGCAACATGAATAAAGAAAGAAATACAAACGCAAGCGTGTAAAAAAATAAATAAATATGCGTTGTAATTGGGGTAGAAACTTTGCTTTGTTTTCGTATAATACACGTGAATTAACGGATATTATAACGCGAATGAGGATTAATAAAAAAAAATGTTTTTTCAAGGGCTCACATACCGCTGCGCGCGCTGAAAACCGGAGTAAATTTGATAAATTATTATAAAGGTTATATGGTGAAAAAATAAATAAATTGTTGATTTCACATTTTTTATTAACTTGTCAACTATAAGAAAAAAATTGTTTTCAATTCTTTTTAATATTAATATTGTTTAAATATTAAGATTTTTTTTACGGGTTCAAATGTACTACTGATGAAAACCATGGCGCCTCCTTGTCGACATCATAACTTCACGAAAAATTATCCAATCTGCAAAAATAAAAAAAGAATCTAGTAAAATAATATAGTAGCAATAGTCTGACGGAGGGAATTTTTTTGTTTTTCAAAAATAAAGAAATTACAGTATTTCAAACTTTAGTACGCAATTTAGAAAAAAAAAAATTAGCGTTTAATGATTTACAAAAAATTGTCCAACCAAAAAATTAAAAAACCTCTCGTCAGACTATAGAGAAAATAATTATGAAGATTTTAAAAAAAATATTAAAAATTGACCGAGTTATCGTGCTGACACTGTGTAAAAACATAATTTCGAGAAAAACGCGTTTAAAGTTTCTGGTAGTTACAGCGTGAACTTACGGCTAGTCTCCCATTCCGGTTATAACTTTGTAACGAAGTGGAATTTTCTTAAAAGTTTTTATTTTTATTTTTAACAGTATAAAGAATAAAAATCTATTAAAATGATTCAAAAAATTTATTTATTGAACATTTCAGGGGTTCGTGAGCCCTTAAGTGGTAAAATCGAGATTACAAAATCGAACGGAAACGTCGAGGAAAGAATTCACGAGGGTTGCTTTCGGTAGATTTTGGTGAGCACCAATTCACGAGATTGCGGCGAAGAGTATAGAAACAATTTTCACCAATGTGTGTGTATATAGATATCGAGACACGGTATCGATAATCGGTGAGAGACCGAGAGGGTATGTACTATTACGGTAAGGGCACGGATCGCACATACGGTGAATTGGTCATGCATGCGAGGAAACATTGGTGCAAGTCGTGCGACCGGATCGTCTCTCTCGATAAGATGCTCCACGCTGCCTCGGGCAATTAATTAATTAATTAACCGCGATTCGTGAATACGCCTCTCTTTGCTTTTCTCCCCCCTCCCATATAGTTATACATATATATACGTTAAGAAATACTATTGCAATGTATATACGTTGTTTGATACTGTAATGGGTTTATTTATTGGCGTTGGCTTATCGTCAACCACGCGCGTCACCCCGAACCCGCAGCGCGATCGCGTTTTGCTCCTAGATGTTTATATCCTCTCTCTGCCCGTATGGAGGCGGCAGGAACAAGCCATAGAAACACGGGGCAATCCCAGATATAGTTAAATAACTCCTGTATAACGCTTAAACGAGAGAAGACGATTCCGTATCATTTTCCATACACCATTTCTCTTCGTTCTTAATAACAATCATTATCATTTTGCTTCCTCGTCCGTGGAAGCTCTGTATTTTCGAAATTTTTATCCCCCAATACTTTTTATTTTCGAGGAATCTGGAATAGTCAGAAAATCGCATTCAGAAAAATTGTCCCGAATGTCAATGATGTGTGTTTGCAGATACAATAATAAATTCTTTATCATTCGAGAAATGGTTTTATCTATCGTGCTGAAATTTGGAGTATAATTTGAACAATTATCCTGGTAGTAATGACTTTTGTTAAAATTAATGTGGCTGTTCGAGTTTTGATTTTTTTTTTAGGAAAAAGAAAATGATTTATCTTCAACGAATTATGGATTATTGGGCTAAATTTTTCTACAGGAATAAAATTTCGTTCGAGGATTTTTGGTGTTGGAATTTAACGAGAATCCATAAAGCGGTTAACGATTGAGGACATTTTTAATTATTTAATAATTGATTGAGACTTTTGTAGTCCGAATTGAATTATTTGAAAAATGACTGAAATTGAGACTTTTGAATTTGATTTTGAGCTTTGAAAAAATAATAAAATGCTTTTACTCCAAAACGAAAAACGTAGAATGAATTGAATTTGATAAAAATAATTTTTCATGACCTAACACATCTGACATTGGGAATTCTCCGTCATTATAGCTCGCTCATAAAGCTTCCTCCATAGCCAAGAGATTTTGAAAGAGATTGGAAAAAAAATAAAATTGTAGATTACGAGAAAAACAAACCGCGTGGATATTCCTAATTCAAGGATTTTTTTATTTAATTTTCGTGACAATAATCATCGTATATTCATTTCACACTTTTTTTCGGAATTTTTATCCCCAATATTTCCCTTTTAGAAGAATTTGGAATAGTCAGAAAATCGCATTTAGAAAAATTGTCCCGAATGTCAATGATGTGTGTTTGCAGATAGGAAAATTAATTCTTAATAATTCGAGAAATGGTTTTATCTATCATGCTGAAATTTGGAGTATAATTTGAACAATTATTCTGGTAGTAATGACTTTTGTTAAAATTAATGCCGCTGTTCGAATTTTGATTTTTTTTTTAGGAAAAAGAAAATAATGATTTATCTTCAACAAATTATGGATTATTGAGCTAATTTTTTCTACAGGAATGAAATTTCGTTCGAGGATTTTTGGTGTTGGAATTTAACGAGAATCCATAAAAGGGTTAACAACTTAAGACATTTTTAAGTATTTAAAAAATGTTTGGAGACTTTTGTAGTCTCAATTGAATTATTTGAAAAATGACTGAAATTGAGACTTTTGAATTTGATTTTGAGCTTTGAAAAAATGATAAAATGCTTTTACTCCAAAAAGAAAAACATTGAATGAATTGAATTTGATAAAAATAATTTTTCATGAGCTAAAAACATCAGATATTGGGAATTCTTCGTCATCATAGCTTGCTCATAAAGCTTCCTTCATAGCCAAGAGATTTCGAAAGAGATTGAAAAAAAAAAAAAAAAAAAATTGTAGATTACGAGAAAAACAAACCGCGTGGATATTCCTAATTCAAGGATTTTTTTGTTTAATTTTCGTGATAAAAATCATTGTATATTCATTTCGCGGTATTCACGTACTGCCGTAATGGTTTTAATACTATAACATCATGAGCGTTATGTTATTGCGGACGTTGCTGGTATAAAACAATTGAAATATCGTTACAATTCGTGCCCGCAGACCGGATGGCGTGTCGCACGACTATAGAATATTTCCTTTATACACACACACGCACACACACACATATATATATATATAGTATATGTGAGCACCAAAATGATATTGTAAATGTGTATAAACGAAGACTCGTGATATATGAATTTCGATTCGTGACATAGTCGACGAGAATATGAAGAACGTTAAAATATTCGTGACGCTTGTAACGAGAGTCCACAGGGGTTAATTCTATGTAAGTGTATGACGCGGAAGAGCGATAGTTATGTTTGTCCTTTTTTTTTCCATCCTTCTGTCGTGAATTTTTTTCGTGTCCGGAAAAATCGAAAGATCGTTACGATAAATTTGATCGACTATGCGGTACCGTAAACGTATCTTGTTCCTCTTTTTCTTTCACCATTATTTTTGTTAGTTTTCAAAAAAATATATTGAACCGTGTGTCGATGAAAAAAAATCAATTATTATGGATCGTAAAGAATTTTTTTTTTAGCAAAATTTGACTTTTAATTCATTCAAGTAAAAATTAAATTTTGTTAAAAAAAAAATACCATCCCACATTTTTCAATAATTCCTCAAAGATGTGTGAATCTTTGCTGTTTTCGTTCATTTATCATTTTTTTTTTCGCCATGCAACCTTCGCTCATTAGTCGATATTGTAAAGAATTTTTTGTTTTTTTTTGGAGCAAAATTAAATTTTTACTCAACTTATAAGTGAACCTTTAATTTCGCTGAGAAGCGACTTTTTATTAACCACATTTTTCGAAAATTTATCAACAACTCGTGGAAAACATGCGCCCTCAGTTTTTGTGCATTTATCTTTTTTTTTTTTTTGGAATGCACCATTCATTCGTGCGGCAAAATTTGCAACTGTTTGGGACTATCAATTCTCCTCGTTATCGGGTATCGTCATATCCGGTTGATTTATCAGTAACATTTAATATGCAGTCTCGAATTACGGAAGGAGGGTGAGAAAAAGAAAGAAGTAGAAGAAGAAGAAGAAGAGGAAGAGGAAGAGGGTGAAAGGGGTGTGAGCGCGTATTATACCAAAACTCTTGAATACGAATTAACGGTGCGCTACTTTTGGTCGTTGTGTCCACCCAGCCAAACTCGCGATATCGCATCTTTTCATCGTTCAAACATGTTACGCGTAAGGTGGATCTCGTGGTAACACGTACGAGCAAATGAGAACGCACCTGACCCACCAGAATATTAAGCCAAACGAGTCACACGAACGTACATCCCTCAATTTAATTTTTTTTTCTCGACATCATTATTTAAATATCCTGGGAAACAATCCATTCGTTCGTTGCACTCGCATTCTATCGTTAAAATTACAAAATTTCAAATTTGACTTTTTTGAAGGATCACATTAATTTTCTTTCTAATTTTCAATACAAAATATGAGAACGCAACCTGACCCACCAGTCACACGAACGTATATCCCTTTATCTCATTTTTCTTTCTCTCAATGATTATTTAAGTATCCTGAAAAAATGTATTCGTTCGTTGCACTTGCATTCTATAGTTAAAATTACAAAATTTCAATATTGACTTTTATAAAGGATCACATTAATTTTTTATCCAATTTTCAATACAAAATATGAGAATGCAATTTGACTCACCAGAATATTAAGCCAAACGAGTCACTCGAACGTACATCCTTTAATTTCATTTTTTTTTCTCCATCATCATTTAAATATCCTGTGAAACAATCCATTCGTTCGTTGCACTTGCATTCTATCGTTAAAATTACAAAATTTCAAACTTGACTTTTTCAAAGGATCACAATAATTCTTTTTCCAATTTTCAATACAAAATATGAGAATGCAACTTGACCCACCAGAATATTAAGCCAAACGAGTCACACGAACGTACATCCCTTAATTTAATTTTTTTTTCTCGACATCATTATTTAAATTTCCTGGCAAACAGTCCATTCGTTCGTTGCATTTGCATTGTATCGTTATAATTACAAAATTATAAATTTGACTTTTTCAAAGGATCACAATAATTCTTTTTCCAATTGTCAATACAAAATATGAGGATGCAATTTGACCCACCAGAATATTAAGCCAAACGAGTCACACGAACGTACATCCCTTAAGTTCATTTTTTTTTCTCGACATCATTATTTAAATATCCTGGGAAACTATCCATTCGTTCGTTGTACTTGCATTCTATCGTTAAAATTACAAAATTTCAAATTTGACTTTTATAAAGGATCACAATAATTTTCTTTCGAATTTTCAATACAAAATATGAGAACGCAACCTGACCCACCAGAATATTAAACCAAACGAGTGACACGAACGTACATCCCTTAATTTCATTTTTTTTTCTCCCAATCATTATTTACGTATCCTGAAAAAAATTCATTCGTTCGTTGTACTTGCATTCTATCGTCAAAAATACAAAATTTTAAATTTGACTTTTTTAAAGAATCACATTAATTTTTTATCCAATTTTCAACACAACATATGAGAACGCAACCTGCCCCACGAGAATATTAACCCAAACGAGTCACACGAACGTACATCCTTTAATTTCATTTTTTTTCTCTCCATCATTATTTAAATATCCTGAGAAACAATCCATTCGTTCGTTGTACTTGCATTCTATCGTCAAAATAGCAAAATTTCAAATTTGACTCATTTAAAGGATCACAATAATTTTCTTTCTAATTTCCAATACAAAATATGAGAACGCAACCTGCCCCAACAGAATATTAAGCCAAACGAGTCACACGAACGTACATCCCTTAATTTCATTTTTTTTCTCCCAATCATTATTTACGTATCCTGAAAAAAATTCATTCGTTCGTTGCACTTGCGTTCTATCGTCAAAATTACAAAATTTTAAATTTGACTTATTTAAAGGATCACAATAATTTTTTTTTTCCAATTTTCAATACAAAATATGGCAACTGTTATTTTACCAATAAAAATTGGTCAATTTTACAAAGTTATTTTTCCCTCCATTATGTTTCACTTGTATTCCTAAACATTTTATTCCCGTTTGAAAAATTAAAGCATTCCCCAAAATCAAATTAACATTTGAGTAACAAAAATTCTCTCTAAGTTTCACAATTTTTTCAACTCTTTTTTTCTCTTCTTCCGTAATTCTCTAGGCAATTTAGTTTGGCTATACAAAACGAAAGATGCCCCGTAATTGTTCTTAAAAAAGAAAAAAAAACTCGTAATTAAAACGAGATTTATGAAATTGTTTAGCGACTGACGGTTCCTTCTCTTTTCGTCGGGCGTGCGTGAATTTTACATGGCGAACGAGCGATAAACAGAACTGTGTATAAAGAAAAAAAAAAAATTCCCAAAAAAAGATATATTTTTTAAATGGTAAAAAATCCTCTGAGAATCTCGCTCGTGACACTCGAGTGCGAGAACTCCGCGCGGTGATGGCGTAGAGAGCACACACGAGAGGAGTGAGAGCTTACGTGATTTGTTTCGTATCTCTACGCGGTATATGCGTGTCCTCTCTATCTCTCTCTGTCTTTCTGAGCTCCTCGGCCCGCGGGACTCTTGCTCGTTTGTTTGATGTCCCGGTAACGATACCTACAACTTTTCTCGTAAATCCTCCGTTGTTTCTGGACTCTCCGGAGCGTGTGTCCAGGATTCTCGTTGTTAACGTATATGTACCCGGTATACATATATGTATATAGAAGAAGAAAAAACAGCTATATATACGTATTGTAACATGGAATTAAAAAAGAGGACCGGCGCGGGGAGAGAATCTCGTTCCCGGTCACGCTCGTGGGAGAAATGATTTCCTTGGAATTATGCTAATTGACGGATTCCCCGAAAGACACACACGCTCGGTCACATATATGTGCTTACGAATTTTGTCGCCGGTTAGAGACGCGTTATTCAAGTACACGGAGAAGTGGGAATAATTTAATCGAGATTTAATAAGGTACAAAGTGAAAAATAATATTAATTGATAATAAAATTGAATATGAAATAATTCTAATCCATATGAATTATTAATTCATTGTTTTATTCGGACTTGTAGTGATTTGTAGAAGTAAATGTACATTTTTGGATATTTCCCGTGAAAATATAATTTTTTTCATCGCGCCATTTCGTCAGCGATACGTTCACTTTCATGAGTACATTGTTCAATGACAATTTTCGTCCAAAGATTTCTAAAAAAAAATAGCAAATATTCATAACGACTATTTAATAATGAATTTATTAAATTTACATTTTCACGTATTGGTATTCGTAGTAGAAATGTGATTTTTAGATCTAACTATTTAATTCTAGTGAATCCGAGTGCAATAACATTTTATTAAAACGGATCGTTGTTTTATTTACCGATTTGTCGAAAGTCCAGTACAACAGGATGAAGAAAAAAAAGTTCTTTCGATTCAACGACATAGCTTTATACTCAATTTATATCCATACGAGCAATCGAGTGTCCACGTGGCTGTTAAAGTTACGAATGTTTCCAGTGTGGGATTTTATTTTCCCGCCCCGTCCGTCACGTTCGAAGTGTCCGAGAGGCGCGAACAGTCACATTATTCAAAAAATGTACACAGCCATCAATCTCTCGTCGCACGCTTATTGTCTCTCGTAAAGTAATCCCTCGGTTTCTCTTCCGTTCAGAAAAAAAAAATTACCACATCAACCACGAGCGGAACTACCGGTACGGAATCGTCAATTATTCTCGTACGTTTACCGTTCCATTTGCGCTGTAAAATCGAAAAAAGTTATTTTCTCGAATCGTCGCACACACACCCTAGCAATACGATCGAGATGCATAATCGATCTTAAGCTCCGGGATCTCGAGAGTTCGCGGACTCTCCGCACGGCAAGAACGCCCGAGAGCGGTACCAAAATGGCGGCCACTCGATCGCGCGCCGTCTTACTTTCATCGCAAAAATATTATCCCCAACTTCTAAAGAAATCTAAACGCACAAATACGTTAAAATCTTTTTGACAATCGCCTCCGGTAGAATATTTTCCGGAACGAATTTTTTCACTTCTACAAAAAATAATCATATTACTCTTGTATGAAATCTTGAGTTTAAGGTTTGAAATTAAATATCAAAGTTTAAAAGGAGTGACGGAACGTTGAATATTGAATTTGATGAGAATTCGAAGCTTTTATCAACGAAGATTTCGAATGGGGGTTCGGGTGTTTTTATTTTTATAATTCCTGCTGCAAAATTCCGAGCTTGGTGCCGCGGTATCAATGGATCCAGATGGTACCGACGCCATTACATGGCCAGCGGGCGATGATAAAAAGCAGGGCTTGAAACAACATTGCAAACAGATTGAATGTTCGGTTAAAACACGTGAAATTTCGACCTAAACGTCTAACCGATTCCTAAAACAAATGCACGAAATGATGATATTTATAATTCTTTAGACGGAACATCATACAAATTATCTTTAGTCGTTGAGGTTCGGGTCGTGGTTGCGAACGTTAGGAGACGATTTCGACCGGGTTTCGTTTTTTATTCTACATCAGCATCCTTCACGTGCATGTGAATTATTTTACACCACTGTCAAACTGACAGTCATAATGCCACCGGCGAAAAAGAATCCTTCTCACGATTATTAGAGCAAGGATACTAATTTTGCGAAAAATAAATCATTTTAAATGATCAAGCATGTATATGGTACATTAGATTTAAAATTATGTACTATAGTTGCAAATCTAAGGAAGTTTCAGCAGACATTTAATTTCCTACAAAATATGAGAGTTGCAAAAAATTCATAAGTCAATATAATATTAACCATTTCATCAATTCTTGTCAAATTGTATACCGACTGTCCTTTAATGATAGTCTATTTATATTAAACAAAATCAATATATTATAAAATCCCATATAAACTTTGGGAACAGCATAAGAACATTTATTTGTATTGGTTACAAGGTGAGTGTAGAGAGAAGCTTCTCCCATATGGCTTTCGTCTTCTCACCTTATCGATGTAGCATGAATGAAGAAAAGTTACAAGACACGTTAACATTGAGAATCAATGAAACGTTCAAGAAAGAATAAAATATCTATCTACAGTATAGTTTTCATGTAACTTATATTTAGATCCGATAATGTTTGGTACTGCTACGTCCACATTGATACTTTTTAATTTTAGACTGACTCGCTCATCCGCCACCCCGTTTCGTTAATTTTTGAGGGACATATTTCTTTATTATCGAAGAAAAATAGGACGTCCGATACGCCGTTGGAAATGTCGATTTTTCATAAATTTAATCGTTTAGTTTCGAGGGTTTATATTGATGTGGGGACTGTAAATATTATTATTTGGATCTACAGATTAACGTGTCCTTTCATTTTCCATGTTGTTACCGACAAAAAATGAAAAATCTATGCGAAACAGACCGATGCACGTAATTTCAGTTGCACCAAATTTCATCATTAAATATATTTTCGATGTATTTTTATTGCAGAAAAGTACATAAGTACGTTTGAAGGTACGTCAACTTAAAATAAAAGATCGTATGGCATTACAAATTTGTTTCTCCGAATCCACACTTTTCGCGATAGCTTTAACCGACTTTCAATTTGTTTATTCATTCTCCACTATATTCGCGACCGAAATACTGAACCGAAATGATACGGTCGGTCACGTATCAAAACCGACATGAACATAGCGAGAAAGAATTCAGTCGAGGAAAACACAATACCGGAACCACATATTTTGTTTCGAGCCCTGATAAAAAGTAATCCAAAAGGCGGCGGTCGAATGAAAATTTGGAAAAAAAAAACAAAATCTCTCAAACAAATTCGTCCGGCGCTTACGGCGCGAGGTTCGTGAAGTTGCGTCTCGTTGGGCCGAAGGACGCCTCAAAGTGGTACCAAACGTACAAATATGGTGGTTGGAGGGCGAGAGTTCACGTTGCCAAATGGCCCGTCACTTAAGCGCGAGAGGGAGAGGTGAAGAAGAACGATGTAATATCACGAAGTAATAGTTTCGTTGGGTTTTTCGTGTGGGAGGTGCGCCAAGAGAAAGAGAACGAGAGAGAAAAAGAGGGAGAGACACATATCAGCATATATCTTTGTGTCTATAGCCTCGGAAGAGTTTTACGGGCCATGGAATCACGCGACTTTGGTGCACATCAAGTTCCCGCTGGTGCATTCAACACAAATAAAACATAAAAAACACTCTTTAAACCTAACAAAGACTCGTCCCGGAGCGTTTAATACCTAAAATTGCGTGTTTTACGTCCTTTCAACTGTTACCAAACGATTTCATATACCATCTGTGACTCTCCATGCTTCTATAAATGTGTGAACTCTCCGGAGTGAAGAGGACTTTCCTACGGATCATTCAAGACGTAAAATAACATCTTTTACGCCCTTTCAATTATCACTACTCCTTATATATACGTTTGTATATGTAAACTATGCGATATTCTCGCGTTCCGACGACGCTTCAGTAGGAGGTGCTCGCTCGACACGCGATGTAGCATGTTGGCAATACGGGAATAAGCGATTGGTCGGTACAACAGCCGGGGCAGTCCATGAAAGAACGCCTTTCCATTGGATCCCTCTCTACCACGGATTTTAACAAGGCAGCACCATCGCCAGAAGGCTTTAACAATAAAAAAAAATATAAAAATAAAAGACTGACAACAAAAAAAAAATGCATAAAACTCGCCTCTCGCTTCATATAAAATATAGTTATAGGTGTTTGCGTGGATGTGTTTTGTTTTTGTTTTCTTTCTCTTTCTCTGTTTATTATTTCTCTCCGGGTTCTCGCGCGCGCGGTTGCATATTGCGAACCGCGGGCGCGAGGGATGCCAGCGCAGAGGTTATCCGGTCGGCGGGACGCGAGAGACTCTACAGGGCTTTGGGAAGGGGATACCGGTGGATGGGGAGTCAGAACTCCTTTTATTTCGAACCGATGATAAAATATAATATAAAAGGCCATTCATTACGTGTCTGGCTCCGTTTATAGCCATCATCCCTTTTTTTCTCTCTCTCTCTCTCTATTTATTTATCTCTTTCTTTCTCTCTCTCGCGCCCGTGGCTTCTTAGTCTCAGAATCGTCGCTTTTTCACTGCGTGACGATTTTACCCAATTGTGTGTGTGTCCTGTGTGTATGAAGAAATTCTGGTATATGTAATTCTGTGCTGTATAACGTCACTCGTTACTTGGAGGATAAAATGCAAATCCTTCATTCTCTCTCTTTCTCCCTCTGTTTGCAGCTCTCGTTATTTTATTATCGTTACTCGACGCCGTTTTGTTACTGGTTGTTTCAAAACGATAAATATATACGTAGGCAGGTTTATAGGTTGAGGTTTACACATCAGGGGGGAATCGACACCTTTCTTCATTCCTCGCTATTATACCCTTCCCTCGCAAGCGTCGTCTTCTCTGTTTGAACGACGATTTCATATTTTATATACGTATTATTGTCATAGTCTTGACGCGATTTACACACTCGACGTGTTTGCTTGATTCCACGAGGACAGAGCTTTGAGGGTTTTACCGAAGCTTTGAGAAAATCGAACGAGATATATGCTCGGATATGTACGAGAGTGGTTTTGTAACCTCTCGCGCCTGTGTTTATAACGCGACGGAAACGAAATTCAAATGACAACGGACGCCATTGATGGCAAAATCAATTCAATTGACTTCGCACGAGGATCCGTGGGTTCATGGAAATTTATCGTATTTTAATGCTTCGGGAAGGGTGGAAAAATTCTGGGGAAAGTATTATCGCAAAAGTTACGGGAATGAGATTTAAAAAAAAATTCTTAACAAAATATTATTGATAATTTATGGATTGTTAACGGAGGTCTTGGCGATTGTTTTGTTTTTCTTTTTAATGGAAACCATGTGGTGTGTTTGATGGAGCGATTTTTTTTTTTTTTTTTTTTTTTCGACGCTGAGCTGCAAGGGCCAGCTGCCGTCGGAACTCTTTGCTCGAGTATTTTGGAGACGATACAGATATATGACGATTTCAGGCTGAAGATTTAACATACAAATTTTTTTTTCAATGATTAGAATTACGAATTTATTTATTACGAATTTATTTATTGCGAACAATTGTTTGATTTGAACAAATAGTTGTTTGAATTCAACAGAATCTGATTATTATCAGTAACAAATTTCTTTCTTTCGATCCCTTGAGAGGGAGATCAACGATAAAAAAGTGGAAAATACATTTTTTTTTTCAAGTTAGGAAAAAAAGATTGTATCGAAAATTCCAAAGGAGAGATTGTTGAATAAAAAATGCATCTCCTCCTACAATTTTTCAGATTTTCATCTTAATATTTTCTTTGCATGGTCCTAGGAACATTTTCAATGATCGCTTTTTTTGGGATTTTCGATGCGATTTTTTTTTTCACCAAATTAAAAGATTTATCGCTACGCCTCCTTAATCACACAACTTTGTATGCTTTGTTTTTTGTTTTTCATTCAACATTGTACGTTATCCCATTTTTACTTGATCATCCGATTTTTTAACGGTAACGACTAACGATTTGTTGAATTCAGATAAAAAAAATTTTTTTACGAATATAAATTTTTGTTTTGTAAACAAAAAAAAACGTATTTAATCTCCACCTCGCTTCTTCGTAAGGGGGGAAATAGGGTTAGGACAGCGTTTTCTCAATGATTTTTATGAATTTTTTTATAGTATAAAAAATGAATATAATTTATTGAAACTTTGAGAATATTTTATACATATATTTAAGTATATACTATAAAATTTTTGAAGAATTTTCTTGAAAAATACCGGGAATATTAACGACCCCATATTGCAGGTCACAGACTTAGTATTTTGCGTACATTTTGGAAGCCGCAATTTTCATCTGAAATCAAATGAGGTTGGAATTTACTTTTATTATATGTCACTCTCCTATATGAACCTAAATGCTATCAAAAAAATAGAAAATTGAATTTTTTACATGGGTCAAAACAAAAAAGCATGATTTTTTGCCATGTTTTACAACTTTATTTCCGAAAAAAAAAATATTTTAAATAATGATAGTATTCCGATTTTAGGTTCATATAGAGCGCAATACTATGAAGAAAGTAACTGCCAATTTTCAAAACGATTGGTTGAAAACTTTTCGAACTAGCGTGTACGCAAGTTAAAAAAAAGTCGTTTTCAGAAAAACGCGTTTGAAAAAATAGCAAAATGCTGAGTCTGATTGTGACCTGCAATATGGGGTCGCTAATATCTTCAATGTTTTTCAAGGAAATTCTTCAAAAATTTTATAGTATATACTTAAATGTATGTATAAAACATTCTCAATGTTTCAATAAATTATATTCATTTTTTATACTATAAAAAAATTCATGAAAATCATTGAGAAAACGCTCTCCTAACCCGATTTTCCCCCTTAATGGCTGATAACAATAGAACGAGTCGGAATTTTCATTTAAAATTTTGGGAACATATTTTTCAATAATTTGACTAATAATTTTTGAAATTTAAAAAAATCGATTTTTTTAACCGTCTAACCCTATTTCCCCCCTTAACTCCGACATGTGCCTAATAACGCGCGTACATCACAAACAGGAGATGTACTCTTGAAAAGCACTTGAAAAAATATTCACAGTTCAGTTAATTCGGAATAAATCTTATCTCCCCTCGATTTTTTTACTATTATAGTAATCCCGCGTATGTGAGTCAGTATGTATTGCTCGTTGCTCTTCGAACCACGAAATCTACTAATATGTACAAACGAGAGAGAAAGAAAAAAAAAATTGGAGCACGACGACTGAATCGGAAAATTATATGTGATATCAGTTATTTATATCGGGGGAAACAAGCGTAACGGATTAAAAAAAAAAAAGAACACTTTCCATCGTTGCGTGATGCTGGACAGGCTTCTAAAGCTGAGAATTAAACTCTACGCTTGCTCATCCAAACATTTAATTATTTGTATTTATAAATCATCAGCCGCGTAAAGTGAAAAGAAAAACAATAAATTGCACACACGATACTCTCGGTAATTCGTTAATGTAACATAATCTCGACGATCATTTTCACTTTTCACTGAATGATGGATATTCTCTTTGTTTTATTTCATTCGCCATTGTCAGACTCAATAATATAACGGTATTTGTACGGGGTATTCCGCGTGAAGTGGACCATTGGCTTAGAGAAAAAAATTTTTACCTCGAGATCGGTGGCTTTAAAAGATATAAAAATAGTCACGTTGAAAGGAGAATCTTATTTTTTTAAAGTTTAATTTCTACAAACCGACGTTTACAAATTTTTGAAGAATTTCCTTGAAAAACACCGAAGATATTAGCGACACCATATTGCAGGTCACAATCAGACTCAGCATTTTGCGTACATTCTGGAAGCCGCAATTTTCATCTGAAATCAAACGAGGTCGGAATTTACTTTTATTATATGTCTCTCTTCTATATGAACCTAAATGCTATCAAAAAAATAGAAAATTGAATTTTTTACAGGGGTCAAAACAAAAAAGCATGATTTTTTTGCCATTTTTTACAACTTTATTTGCAAAAAAAAAATTATTTTAAATAAAGATAATATTCCGATTTTAGGTTCATATATAGCGCAATACTATGAAGAAAGTAACTGACAATTTTCAAAACGATTGGTTGAAAACTTTTCAAACTAGCGTGTACGCAAGTTCGAAAAACGTCGTTTTCAGAAAAACGCGTTTGAAAAAATAGTACTGCTCGGTTATACACGTGGCGCGCTCGGGGCCTGAAGGAGAGCTACTCACTTTAATGGCTTATAACAATAGACCGAGTTGGAATTTTCATTTAAAATTTTGGAAACATATTTTTTGATAGTTTAACTAACAATTTATGAAATAAAAAAAAAAATCGATTTTTTGAACCGTCTAACCCTATTTCCACCCTTAACAACCCCCGCGAAAATTGTCTTTGATCTGAAATCGTTTGAGGCGTATGGCAACGGTAGCGGGTATAAATTCATGTGTACATTTAACAATTTTTTTTTCTATGAAAAAATGATTGTTTATAAAAATAATTCCACATCTATTTAGTATAAATATCAAGCTAATATAAAATTTTTTTTTTTGTTTTTTTTCGGTTATACAAAATGGCCGACAACTGCTATTTGCTTTTGGTATCTGTTTTTTTTTTGAGGCGCTCCGCGCCCTGACATTTGGCTTTCACAATTTTTTACCTAGAGCGAAAAAAAAAAAAATTCTCGTTAATCTACATCAAAATGCCTAGGGAAGTACCTACGGAATTTGAAAAATATTGTTTTATTCGAATATCGTAGGTGTTTGAACTTAAAAGGTGAAAAAAATGAACTGCTCGTAAAATGGAGAGTTCTCAATTAATCAGAAATTTCGTACGTACTTCTCTGCGAAATGCAATGAGAAACATAATCAAAAAATTTAAAGTCAATCGGGTAAAAATTGTCAAAGTTATTTATCACGCCAATTAGAAAAAAAAAGATATCAAAACGAAAATAGCAGTAGTCGGCCATTTTGTAAAAACAAAAAACAAAAAAAAATATTTTTTATTAGCTTGATATTTATACTAAATAGATGTGTAATTAGTTTAATAAACAAATCACTTTTTTATACAAAAAAAAATTGTTAAATGTGCACATGATTTTATTCCCGCTACCGTGGCCGTAACCTTTAATTTCATGTGGAATACCCCATATCTACTCTGGAGTACTCTGCGCTATTGCTTGAGAATAATTTTTTTCTAACTGGACAGCTCTGACGATGAAAAATTGTGTTCGACTAATGACCGATGTGATAATTGACGGACGTTTGACCGCTTGAACGCTCGCGATCCTTTTGCGTTAATCTCTCTCACCTGGCAAGCGAGAAACAGAGCGTGTGCGTGAAAGGGAAAGAGAGAGAGAGCGAGAGATATTGCTTTTGGTCCACACCATCATCACTTCGAGCAACACTTCTTTCAGGGCAATTACAATTTCGATGCATAGCATATTACGAAGCGAGAAACCACCCGTAGAGACCAAACTCGCAAGAGCCACAATCCGTTGTTTTTTTATGTTTTTTTTTCTTTCACATCCATTAGCTTTTTTCGCGGTGTCTCTGGAATTTTTCTGTACTTCATGTATATTTACCACGTGTAACTTCCGGTTATTCAATTATTCGAGGCCGCAAAACTTCGTTGAACGATCGTAAAGATTCATTAACGAAAATGCCAAAATGTTTCATCGTAAAAATTTGAACGGAACATTTCAGCACATTTATTTTAATGGAGTGGACTTTGGTTGGAGAAGATTATTAATTTATAAAATTTGCGAGAAATTAAGATTTATCTTCAAAAGTTCGTGTTAAAAAAAAAGCTAAATAACATGGTGACGAAAAAAAAAGCAACTTGTTATCTCGAAAAGCGGTAAAGAGTTGAGAAATAGAACACAGGTTAAGAGAAGAATTAACGAACAACGTGAGTGGTGGAAAAAATTTGGGGGGGAAAAAAAAATCCAATGTCAGAAAGACAAAAATGTGAGAAAAAAAAAATGTATACAAAATTCCAAATAAGAGATCGTTTAACAAAAAATGCATCTCCTCTTACAATTTTTCAGATTTCCATCTCAATAGTTGTTTGCATGGTTGTAGGAACATTTATTTCAATAGAGTGGATTTTGGTTGGAGAAAATTATTAATTCGTTATTGTTCCGTAAGAAAATTTGAGAGAAATTAAGATTTACCTTCAAATTTTCGGGTGAAAAAAAAGCTAAGTGACATTGGGGAAAAAAAAAAGCAACTTGTTATCTGGAAAAGCTATAAAGAGTTGAGAAATAGGAGAAAATTGAAGGGGGGAAATAGTGTTAGACGGTTCAAAAAATCGATTTTTCTTTTATTTCATAAATTGTTAGTAAAACATTGAAAAATATGTTCCCAAAATTTTGAATGAAAATTCCGACTCGTTCTATTGTTATAAGCCATTAAAGTGAGTAACTTTCCTTCAGGCCCCGAGCGCGCCTCGTGTTTCAAACGCGTTTTTCTGAAAACGACTTTTTTTGAACTTGCGTACACGCTAGTTTGAAAAGTTTTCAACCAATCGTTTTGAAAATTGGCAGTTACTTTCTTCATAGTATTGCGCTCTATATGAACCTAAAATCGGAATATTATCATTATTCAAGATAATTTTTTTTTTGCAAATAAAGTTTTAGAAAATGGCAAAAAATCATGCTTTTTTGCTTTGACCCCTGTAAAAAATTCAATTTTCTATTTTTTTAATAGCATTTAGGTTCATATAGAAGAGATACATATAATAAAAGTGAATTCTAACCTCGTTCGATTTCAGATGAAAATTGCGGCTTCCAGAATGTACGCAAAATGCTGAACCTGATTGTGACCTGCAATATGGGGTCGCTAATATCTTCGGTGTTTTTCAAGGAAATTCTTCAAAAATTTAATAGTTTATACTTAAATATATGTATAAAATATTCTCAAAGTTCCAATAAATTATATTCATTTTTTATACTATAAAAAAATTTATGAAAATCATTGAGAAAACGCTGTCCTGACCCTATTTCCCCCGTTAAGAGAAGAATTAACGAACAACGTGAGTGGTGGAAAAAATTCGGGGGGAAAAAAAAAAATCCAATGTCAGAAAAACAAAAATGTGAGAAAACCCGTGGGAGAAATATGTTTGGCCCCCCGAGAGTATAGTAGAGAGAATCGCGGGTCTCCGGCGATGAGAGAATGGGGGTAGAGAGCCAGGAGACCGATATATATAGTTGAGCATATCAGAGGTGTAACCACCTATATGGACGTCCGCCAGTGGGGGCAAGGGGGATTCGGGTTTCACCGCTTTTTCTCTTTATTTTATATCCATGAAAATACCCGAAAAAGGAGTCGAGGAATTATTTTATGGCTGGTAGCCAGGAGCGTTATACCTATATGCTAATTTAACGGATATAGGGGGATAGAGCGAGGAGTCTTCTCGTCTTTTTAACCTTCTCATCCTCTCCTCAACCACCACCACCCCCTCGCCCCCTTTTTGTCAGGGTACAGAACGTTTCTTCTCTCACGTCGCGACCGCAATATTTTTTCGTTATATCTGGTATAAATAAATATGCTATATAAAGGAATTCGCGAAGGATGCAACGCCGAATTCGTTGAGTTTTCACCTTGTATACATTTTTGCTCGTTTTCGCTTCATCCTAATAAAAAATCGTATCCCTAATTTTGTGCTAATATTGGGAAAAAAAAGCGAGGAGTCTTCTCGTCTTTCCTCCTCACGACCACCCCCCCCCCCCCCCCCGCCCCATTCCCTTTTTTTGTCAGTATAGAACGTTTTGTCTCTCACGTCGCGACCGCAATATTTTTTTGTTATATCTGGTATAAATAAATATGCTATATAAAGGAATTCGCGAAGGATGCACGCTGAATTCGTTGAGTTTTCACCTCGTATACATTTTTACTCGTTTGCGCTTCATCCCCAATTTCTTCGATTCCAATGCAGCCTAATAAAAAATCGTACACCGAATTTTGTGCTAATATTGAGAAAAAAATATATCATTGGCACAACATTTCAAGGCTTCTGATAACAAAGACAATAATCAACAAGAAGTATATTCATAAATGATAATCTCGAAAGTGCAGACTTAAAAAATGTAGCCATTTGTACCAAATTCTCGATATCATTCATTTACTTCAATCAATTAATCATTGAATTTTCGATAATTCATTAAAAAGCACAATTTGAAAAGATGTTGGACATAAAAAAATTTCTGACGCAATTAAAATAATAATAATCAATGATTTTTTAAAATAATTTAATATGCTCATATCTCTGACTGTCAATTAGTTCTGCGGTTACCTTAATTTGTTTTCAACACGGAATTCAATTTATATTTGAATTTAATTCAAGAAATTCGCATTAGTTTACATGTTTCATAAAATTGACATAAAAAAATTTCTGACGCAATTAAAATGATAATAATCAGCATCTACGTGGCTAAAGTTCCGCATGACGAGGGTGCAACCAGTTTGGAGAATTTACATTGTGAATTTCGATAGCATTAATTCTATTTCTTTTTCATCAATACATCACGAAATTGTCAATAATTGATCTGCAAATATCAAAGGGTTCTGAACGAAAAAAGAAGAGTTCGCCAATCACAGTGGTTCATCGAAAAATATCCTTTATATTTCGCTGCAAAAATAACCGAATTTTTCGGACCGATGTGTGGATGAAGTTAAAAATAAATCGGTTGATTTAGGGCCGTTATAATTCGCAGAAAAGTTCATTCAACTACATTTTAGTAAATAAAAAAGAAAAGTGGTCGAATCAGTGCGACAAATGCTTCAAATGTGCTTATAGCGACACTCCTTCGAGAAACGAGAAACGTTCTCTGAGGGGCGTGGGTGAATTTTTTTTTTCTTCGAGTAGAAACAATCATCCTCCAGCTTCCGAGACCAGTGGGCTCTTTAAAAAGAAGAAGAAAAAAAAAAACAAACGAAAAAGAAAAAAAATTGTGTCCTTATCGTCACGACCGTGCCACCGTACGTACCATCGATATGCTAAGGGTGAACCCTAACAAAAAAATCAATTCTCCCGGTGCCTCCATCATGGCGTTTGTCCTCGTGTCCTCTCTCTCGCGCGCGCGCCCCTCACGGATATTCAATCACCAAAACGAGAATCCTTTCGGCATTAGCATAAACCTAATATGCCACACGGACACAATGCGTTATTAAGAGCAAGAGAGAAAGAAAGACCAGAGAGTCAGATAGCATAAATACATATATACCTTTTATACATGTATGAGTATATGTGCGTTTGTGTAGAAGAAAAAAAAAAGCGAGATATACTAAACATAATACCGCTGTATGCGCGAAGGGTTGCTCCCAAGATCCCGATTCCCGATATTATATACCATTGCTTATACAGTTGCTCCGAGTGCAAGCGGAAGATCGACGAATATGCCTATATGCTCTACTTAACATAATATAATTGACCACACGCAATTCAATAGATTTTGCATAATAAACAAATCGTATTGTCCACGAAGTATATTGTATCTCGTAATTGTGTACGTAATCACGCGGAATACATTTCATACTGGTATGGAGATTTTGTGAAATATTATTTTTTCACGGTGCCAGTATTTTTCGTTGGAATGTGATCGTAGCCTCGAAAAAAATATTTTTATGAAAATGCTCGTAACTTCAGTTAATTGGATTTTAGTTTAGATTATTGGTAATGACGGATTGGAATTTGTACGATAATTCGTTTCAAATTGGTAACGATTATAATCGATAAAAAAAATTGTCAAAATAATTTTGAAATACATACCACTTATTCGATTGGTAACAGAGACCAGTAGCTTAAATTATTTTCATTGAATCATCCCTCCATTATCTCTTCGATATCTTTTTTAATAACGATCTTTTTGGTCTCATAATTTTTCAAATCTATAGCCCGTTCTAGCTCTTTGTATTAAAGTTTAAAAAATCATGATTTTTGTTTTGAAAAATAGAAAAATAAATCAAATATTCATGCGATCAATTACATTTCTAATTACTTTAGTTTTTACGATACTAAACGAATAATGAAAGAATGATTTTTGTGAATAATTTAATATGCTCATATCTCTGGCTGGCAATTAGTTCTGTGACTAACTTAATTTGTTTTCAACACAGAATTCAATTAATATTCGAATTAAATAAAATAAATTTGCATTAATTTATCTGTTTCACTTCAGTTAATTCGATTTTAGTTTAGATTATGGGTAATGATTCGTACAATAATTCATTACAAATTGGTAACGATTAGAATCGATAAAAAAAATTGTCAAAATAATTTTGAAATATTTACCACTCATTCGATTGGGAACAGAGACGAGTAGCTTGAATTGTTTTCATTGAATCATTCCTTCATTATGTCTTCGATATCTTTTTTAATAACGATCTTTTTGCTCTCATAATTTTTCAAATCTATAGCCCGTTCTACCTCTTTGTATTAAAGTAAAAAAAAATCATGATTTTTGTTTTGAAAAATAGAAAAATAAATCAAATACTAAAGTAATCAATTACGAACGCATTTCGTTGTTCGCATCTTCGCGGCCCTCTTAGAACATTTTGTACCACCGATAAACGTTGCTCTGGTCCAAAGTAGCTTCGCCATATGCCACAGTCAACATTCGGAATGCGTCCGCGCACTTAATTTTGTTTTTCACACAAAATTTGATACAGATTCTTCGATCCATTTTTTGGAATAGGCAAAAATCGAAGACAAGCCAAAACACGTCTAACCAAAACAGCTGTCAACAATTAACTAAACGTTCAAAATGGCCGATTTTTTCAGCATAAGTGAGGAACATGAGTACCAACCTAACGCCACAAAAAAATCGAAAATCGAATATACGTAGCCCGCGGAAATTCAAAATTCGCGATACTTTTTGAACAGACCTCGTAGAAGTAAAAATGATTATTAAAAAAGATACCGAACGAATAATGAAAGAATGATTTTTGAAAATAATCTAATATGCTCATATCTCTGGCTGGTAATTAGTTCTGTGACTACTTCAATTTGTTTTCAACACAGAATTCAATTAATATTTGAATATAATTAAACAAATTTGCATTAATTTATCCGTTTGATGAAAAATTGACAACGTACCAGGCCCCACTCCCCGAATCGATGCTCTCGCTTCGACGATTTTGTTCTCCCCGCTGACATATTTCTCGACGTTTCGTGCAGGAATGACTCGTGTAATAAAAAAAAGTGCGGCGAGTAGGGAAAGAAAGAAACGCGTGATATACCGAGCTTGAAAGAAACGAAGACTCTGAGAAGAGCGAAAGAGAATCTCGATGTTGCCGCGCGCGTATATTAGTAAAACTAGGGAGGAAGCGCATACATATATACAGGGAATCTCGCGCGGTGTCGAGGGACAAGCGGAAAGAGCGTCGAGAATGATAATGAATGAGCGAGGAGATTGTTGAGTTGCGATAATCGAACGCATCACCAAGTGCATATAGTAAAAACAGGAGAAACGTCTCCTCGGGGCTTTTCCCTCTAATTCTGATGTTCAGAGTGTGTCGGCGGTACCTTTTTTTCCTCCCTTTGCTCCTCTCGGTGTTCCTTGTTTATTTTTTTATATTATCTCGAAATACTTTCGCTGTCACGCCTCTGTCGAAGAGCGCTCGCACGCGCGTACGTCACTGCGTGCATTTATCCCACAATGAAAATGTATATATCCGCAATGTATACGTTTGTCAGGCTTTCTGTGTGGTTTGAGTCGTCGAGATGAGACGTGACACATCTCCGAGTCGGAGCGCGCGCGCCAAGATACACAACTCGGTCGGTAATTTACCGATCGATCGATCGATAAACGTCAAAAGGTCTTAACAAGCCTCATTGAGGGTTGAATCTTTGGGCCCTTTTGATTTTTAGGCGTTGAGAGTTTTTTTTTATTCTTTCTTTCATTGTTTTGTTTGCAAATCGAGGGTGAGATTTCCAGCAGTCTCGCCAGGAGTCTCGTCGGAATGGCGCAAATGTCGCCGTCAAACACGCGGTCAGACCCCCCGTGATGTTAACGGGAATCCTCCCGGCAGACTTTCTCATTTTCTATCACTCTCTCTCTCTCTCTCTCTTTCTTTTGCGTCCGGGAATCTCAACGTCTTGCGTGCGTGATTGCACATAATGGAACGTGGTGGCAACTTCCTCGACACGTCCTTGAGGGGGCGCGAGAGAAGACGCCACCCTGCTGACCAATGTGGCGCCGCGCGATCGTGAGATCGATCTATCGAAGACTCACCCGTATAGTCTGGTCATTGTGTTTGTCTTGATGACTTTTTTTTCCATTTATTTCCGTGTAATATTTCATTTTATTTGCTGAACGGTCCTTTTAAATTCAACGTTAAATATTGAGGAGGATATTCATTGTTTACGAGTTACAGCCATTTGTTTATAAAGAATATTAGCCGATGCATTCGTCGAGTATCACTCGACGAAGAAAAACAACTCTTATATATTCGTTAAGATTGGAAAAAAAAACTATTACGGATTTTACTTAAAAAATTGTGCGAAAAATTGAGGTGATTATACATTTTTTTCTGTACTAATTAAAAAAGTTCTTCGATTCAATTCCACTAATGTCCATTAGCTCACATAACTTTTCTTCTGAGAACCGCTGAAATTTATCATTCAAATCTTGAAGATTAAAAATAGACCAAGAATTTCGAAAAAAATTACAAATTCATACCAGAAGATTAAAAATCTAGTTCGAGAAGGACGAAGAAAATGGTAAACTCGTTTGATTTTGTGTCGACTCTGGATATCATCGAGAATTCCACGCTCGCAAACTATCACATAATTTTCACATCTACAAAATCATTTGCAACGAAAAAAACGAAACTATTACGGATTTTACTTAAAAAATTGTTCAAAAAAATGAGGTGATTATACATTTTTTTTCTGTACTAATTAAAAAAGTTCTTCGATTCAATTCCACTAATGTCATTAACTTACATCACTTTTCTTCTGACAACTACTGAAATTTGTCTTTCAAATCTTGATCATTAAAAATAGACCAAGAATTTCGAAAAAAATTACAAATTCATCCCCGAAGATTAAAAATCTAAATCGAGAAGGACGAAGGAAATGGTAAACTCGTTTGATTTTGCGTCGACTCTGGATATCATCAAGAATTCCACGCTCGCAAACTATCTCATAATTTTCCACATCTACAAAATCTTTTGCAACGCAAAAAAAACCAAAGATGTCTAAAAAGAAAAAAGCTCGACAATTCCACTAATGTCATTAACTCACTCACTTTTCTTCCGAGAACTGCTGAAGTTTATCTTTCAAATCTTGAAGATTAAAAATAGACCAAGAATTTCGAAAAAAATTACAAATTCATCCCCGAAGATTAAAAATCTAAATCGAGAAGGATGAAGGAAATGGGAAACTCGTTTGATTTTGCGTCGACTCTGGATATTATCAAGAATTCCACATCCGCAAACTATCACATAATTTTCACATCTACAAAATCATTTGCAACGAAAGAAACGAAACTATTATCGATTTTATTTTAAAAATTGTGCGAAAAAATGAGGTGATTCTACATTTTTTTCTGTACTAATTAAAAAAGTTTTTCGATTCAATTCCACTGATGTCATTAACTTACATCACTTTTCTTCTGACAACTACTGAAATTTATCTTTTAAATCTTGATGATTAAAAATAGACCAAGAATTTCGAAAAAAAATTACAAATTCATCCCCGAAGATTAAAAATCTAAATCGAGAAGGACGAAGGAAATGGTAAACTCGTTTGATTTTGCGTCGACTCTGGATATCATCAAGAATTCCACGCTCGCAAACTATCTCATAATTTTCCACATCTACAAAATCATTTGCAACGCAAAAAAAACCAAAGATGTCTAAAAAGAAAAAAGCTCGACAATTCCACTAATGTCATTAACTCACTCACTTTTCTTCTGAGAACTGCTGAAGTTTATCTTTCAAATCTTGAAGATTAAAAATAGACCAAGAATTTCGAAAAAAATTACAAATTCATCCCCGAAGATTAAAAATCTAAATCGAGAAGGACGAAGGAAATGGGAAACTCGTTTGATTTTGCGTCGACTCTGGATATTATCAAGAATTCCACATCCGCAAACTATCACATAATTTTCACATCTACAAAATCATTTGCAACGAAAAAAACGAAACTATTATCGATTTTATTTTAAAAATTGTGCGAAAAAATGAGGTGATTCTACATTTTTTTCTGTACTAATTAAAAAAGTTTTTCGATTCAATTCCACTGATGTCATTAACTTACATCACTTTTCTTCTGACAACTACTGAAATTTATCTTTTAAATCTTGATGATTAAAAATAGACCAAGAATTTCGAAAAAAAATTACAAATTCATCCCCGAAGATTAAAAATCTAAATCGAGAAGGACGAAGGAAATGGTAAACTCGTTTGATTTTGCGTCGACTCTGGATATCATCAAGAATTCCACGCTCGCAAACTATCTCATAATTTTCCACATCTACAAAATCATTTGCAACGCAAAAAAAACCAAAGATGTCTAAAAAGAAAAAAGCTCGACAATTCCACTAATGTCATTAACTCACTCACTTTTCTTCTGAGAACTGCTGAAGTTTATCTTTCAAATCTTGAAGATTAAAAATAGACCAAGAATTTCGAAAAAAATTACAAATTCATCCCCGAAGATTAAAAATCTAAATCGAGAAGGACGAAGGAAATGGGAAACTCGTTTGATTTTGCGTCGACTCTGGATATTATCAAGAATTCCACATCCGCAAACTATCACATAATTTTCACATCTACAAAATCATTTGCAACGAAAAAAACGAAACTATTATCGATTTTATTTTAAAAATTGTGCGAAAAAATGAGGTGATTCTACATTTTTTTCTGTACTAATTAAAAAAGTTTTTCGATTCAATTCCACTGATGTCATTAACTTACATCACTTTTCTTCTGACAACTACTGAAATTTATCTTTCAAATCTTGATGATTAAAAATAGACCAAGAATTTCGAAAAAAAATTACAAATTCATCCCCGAAGATTAAAAATCTAAATCGAGAAGGACGAAGGAAATGGTAAACTCGTTTGATTTTGCGTCGACTCTGGATATCATCAAGAATTCCACGCTCGCAAACTATCTCATAATTTTCCACATCTACAAAATCATTTGCAACGCAAAAAAAACCAAATATGTCTAAAAAGAAAAAAGCTCGACAATTCCACTAATGTCATTAACTCACTCACTTTTCTTCCGAGAACTGCTGAAATTTATCTTTCAAATCTTGATGATTAAAAATAGACCAAGAATTTCGAAAAAAATTACAAATTCATCCCCGACGATTAAAAATCTAGATCAAGAAGGACGAAGGAAATGGTAAACTCGTTTGATTTTGCGTCGACTCTGGATAATATCAAGAATTCCACGCCCGCAAACTATCTCATAATTTTCCACATCTACAAAATCATTTACAACGCAAAAAAAAACCAAAGATATCTAAAAAAAAAGCTCGACAATTCCACTAATGTCATTAACTCACATCACTTTACTTCTGACAACTACTGAAATTTATCTTCCAAATCTTGAAGATTAAAAATAGACCAAGAATTTCGAAAAAAATTACAAATTCATCCCCGAAGATTAAAAATATAGATCGAGAGGGACGAAGGAAATGGTAAACTCGTTTGATTTTGCGTCGACTCTGGATATTATCAAGAATTCCACGCTCGCAAACTATCATATAATTTTCACATCTACAAAATCATTTGCAACGAAAAAAAAACCAAAGATGTCTAAAAAGAAAAAAGCTCGACAATTCCACTAATGTTATTAACTCACTTTTCTTCCGAGAACTGCTGAAATTTATCTTTCAAATCTTGAAGATTAAAAATAGACCAAGAATTTCGAAAAAAATTATAAATACATTCCCGAAGATTAAAAATCTAGATGGAGAAGGACGAAGGAAGTGGTAAACTCGTTTGATTTTGCGTCGACTCTGGATATCATCAAGAATTCCACGCCCGCAAACTATCGCATAATTTTCCACATCTACAAAATCATTTGCAACGCAAAAAAAAAAAATAACCAAAGATGTCCAAAAAGAAAAAAGCTCGCTACGAAAGGACAAGTTGAAAGAAGGCGTGAGATAAAAGTAGCTTCTCGCAATGTGTCCAATGCGCCTAAAGAGAAAAACGTAGATGGAAGGTCCGAGGAAGCGAGCGTGTATGTGTATACACGAAGAAGAGGATAAACGAAAAGAAGATCGAAGGATGAGGATAAATATACGAGTGAGGAGAGGCAAGAGAAGGGAGATGCTGCGGAGGAGAAGCGTAGAGAGAAATGTGGACCGGGATAGTCGTGTCCTTAATTGACAGGCCTTGGGTTCGCCGGGTGAGCGCGGGACCTCTCTCGCATTTCCTCTTACCGGAGAACGAGAGAGAGAGAAGAGAGACTTTGAGAGTCTCTCGAAGTCGCGCGCGCGCGCACCGTCTTTCGTGTGCTCTGGCAGGACCTCGTTAGCGTGGCTCTCGCGATTTTCTCTTTATCTCTCTCTCTCTCTCTCCCGCATGTTCATGCGGTTCCCGAACCAGGACGCCAGTCAGAATGCCAACTGCAAACCCAGGTATATATGTACCTATATATGTATAGATACAAGCAAAAGTCGATGTAAGAGAGCGAGAGAGAAGATCTTCTTTCCTTGTCGTTTTAAAACGAGGAAGGAGCAAAAGACAGGCCGGGCGAGGAGAGACGTCTTTAAATTAGTCCGGACACATTATCGTCGATAACGCGCTCGCCCCCTCTCTCACTGACTACCACATCTCTCCGTGTATGCCGCGACCGAACGAACTAACGCAGTGATTGGCCATTCAAAGAAACAAAACGATACAAACGAAAGAAATCATTGTTGATCGTATCTTTTTCCATTCAGGAGGACTTTCCCGTGTAAAAAAAATTTAGTCTACATTAAGTCTTTCACGTGGTCCACGAAAAGTCTCCCTATTGGAACAAATGCAGTCTTGAATGTAGATTTCTGACTCGGTGATTAAATCCATTATAAGTCTACAAAAGTCTATATCTCTCGATAGTGTATGATACGTTCCACGTTGAGTTTACTGTGAGTCTACAGGATGTCTATGTCCGATTCTTCGAGCAGGATTACCAACAGTTGGCCCGAGGTAATGAGTATAGATTTGAATATAGACCTGATTGACCTCACGTTCACAATCGCAACTCGCAAGTAAATTTAAGGTAAGTTTGTCCGATGTATTTATTATGTATTGAAATATCGACTTTGTATCCGGAAACGTCTATTATAAGTCTATCATAAGTCCACACCAGGTCTACCATCTACTATCTACTAAAAAAAAAGTCTATTATAAGTCCACAGCAGGTCTACTATCGTTTTTTAAAGCTAGTTTATCTGAAGTCTGAAAATGACGGCGATTATGGACCTTAATGTAGACCTTGTTGGCTGCAGTAGAAGTGGTCACGAGAAATCTATATCAAGCCCACAAAATGGTGTGCGATCGATTTATTAAGTATGCCAAAAGTCTGTATGTTCTAACGATTATAGACTTTAATATAAAATTGGTAGTTTGTAGGAGAACGCTGATAGAAGTCTTTCAAAAGTCATCCAGACATTATTATAAGTCTATCGGACATAGACATCCTGTAGACTTAAAGTAAACTCAATGTGGAACGTATCATACACTATTGAGAGATATAGACTTTTGTAGACTTATAAAATTTTGTAGACTTATAAATCACTGAGTCAGAAATCTACATTCGAGGCTGCATTTGTTCCAATAGGTAGACTTTTCATAGACCACGTGAAGACTTAATGTAGACTAAATTTTTCAGACTTCAGATAAGCTAGCTTTAAAAAACGATAGTAGACCTGCTGTGGACTTATAATAGACTTTTTTTTTAGTAGATAGTAGATAGTAGACCTGGTGTGGACTTATATTAGACTTATAATAGACGTTTCCGGATACAAAGTCTATATTTCAATACATAATAAATACATCGGGCAAACTTACATTAAATTTACTTGCGAGTTGCGATTGTGAACGTGAGGTCTATCAGGTCCATATTCAAATCTATACTCATTACCTCGGGCCAACTGTTGGTAATCCTGCTCGAAGAATCGGACATAGACATCCTGTAGACTTACAGTAAACTCAATGTGGAACGTATCATACACTATCGAGAGATATAGACTTTTGTAGACTTATAATGGATTTAATCACTGAGTCAGAAATCTACATTCGAGGCTGCATTTGTTCCAATAGGTAGACTTTTCGCAGACCACGTGAAAGACTTAATGTAGACTAAATTTTTTTTACACGGGTTACTGCCAGGTGATCGTAGTGCGTTTGGCCAATAACTGGGTCTCGTTAATTCATAAATTCTCTCGCGCTCGCGACCGCAAAATAAACGTGCGGTACAAGTGGATTTTTCGAGCTGTTACGCTCATTGAGTCACCGAGAGATTGAGAATTGCTTAGTTATTGCCCATAGTTTTGTCGCTTCATTCGTTCAACGAGCCTTCTTCCCCGTGCCTCACTCGCAATCCACGCGGGACAATCCACTGAAACGTGGCCGAAAGTTTCTCGTTCTTGAGTTTCTCCGCGCGAGGATTGCCGATGGAACGGAAAAATAAACCGCTATCAATGCGAGTTTTGCGCTCTTTTGCGGAATCTTTTTATGTCTATCAACGGTTCGCGGTTCGTTTATCTCGACGGTTTTTGTGCAGTCTGTGCTCGACAGCGTCGAATCGACACATTTCTGTCCGCATTGAGAGAGCTGGAACGATCGGGTACGTCGGTACTTGGTCCTGTCCAACGCTCTCTGCGAGAACGTACACCGTGTACTATTGCGCGGCGTTTATCTCTTCGCGAACTCGAGCCCCTTTCCTTCCCTGTTGCGTATTTATACACGCGCTGGATCTTTTTTCTTTTTTCACTCGCGAATTCGATTGTTCGAGAAATTTGTTTAAATCTTGCGGTTGGAAATTGTTCAATGGTTCAAAGAAAGAGACAGAGAGAGAGAGAGAGAGAGAGAGAGACGAAGAGATGAAGATAGAGAGGCCCACCCAGAGAGAAAACGATCTTGAGACACAGGAGACGATATATGTACGTTGATTCCGGACAGGGTCTAAAGATAAATGGACATAGATATATAAAATGTAGAAAGTGTGGTCTAAAGTGATATTGCTTATTGGGCTCGATAGAATTATGCTGGATGATTTTTATGGAGGATTTAAGAAAATTATGTTACTCTCAAAGATTATAGTTTTCGGGAAATCCCTCGGAGATGCTTTTTTTTCTTCTTCTCGCGGTTAATCGACTGTCGCGACGATTAGTCACCGGATAAAAGCAAATGCAATGGAATTTTATTCATTTTACAATTGAAGGATTTCATTATTGATACAATCTCGTACGAAAAAAAAATTTCCAAAGGTGCAAAAAAGCTCAAAAATGAAAAAAAAAACCACAATTGTCTTAGAGTAGGTCCGTTTTATTTGATTGTTTTAGAGCAACGTTTCCAAACTAGATCCCACAAAATATCTCGCCGTAAAAAATAAGCGAAATTCGTTTGGAATGCTCCGTGGATTACATAGCTACATATTCATTCACTGGAATATGTACGTGCCGGAATGCGCTCAAGTACCGGAGGAGAAGCCGAGAATTGCATAGCACACTCGTTCTTGCGATCATCGCTCATTCCCTCGACTAATTAACCCTATTCTATCTCTCTCTCTGTCTTTGAGTACCGTCCATCAACGAACGAATCAACACCTGTCCTCCTCGCCAGCCTCAGTCCGGAATCACCGGATTATTCAGTGTTTTTTTTTTTTTTTTTCGTAGCAGATGAATAATTATGACGTAAATTTGAAGATCATAAGAAAAAGATTCACGCGAAGTTGAAAAATATGTGGCATTCGTAAATATGTATATATCTATATTAGGGCGATTTTTTTTTTCGACTATTTTTTTTATATGTCGAAAAAGAAATTCCGTGAAAGTTATAGCCCTTAATGTTAATTCTAAGTACTTTCCCTTAGCGTGAGAAGATTTTCCATCTAAAATACACGTAAATCGAATTTTTTTCTTCTTCAAATTTCTATAACTCAGCCGCATTTTATGCTATCATATTGTTCTTGATTTCGATTTACTCGGAATGAAACAATCTAAAAAAGTGCCTTTTGCCGCGAAAGTGTAAATTGTACTGGTGAGTTGGTACGGGTCACTGAAGTTGATTTTTACCAAAAATTCTCGTTTTTTTTCTGTTATCTCCGAAACGATTAACTTTACGAAAAAAATGTAAATGAAAAATTTGTTGGAAATTTAATTTCATACAAAAGAGGTCCTATCGACCCAATTGCTTAGATTAATATTTCTTGAGATATTGAACGTTAAGTTATGAGTAGTATCAAATTTATAAAATATGAAATATTAAGTAATAAAAAAAATGAAAAAAAAATAAAGTTCAATATCTCAAGAAATATTGATCTAAGCAATTGGGTCGATAGGACCTTTTTTGTAGGAAATTAAATTTCCAACAAATTTTTCGTTTAAATTTTTTTCGTAAAGTTAATTTATTCGGAGATAACAGCAGAAAAAACGAGAATTTTGGGTAAAAATCAACTTCAGTGACCCGTGCCAACTCACCAGTACAATTTACACTTTCGCCGCAATAGGCACTTTTCTAGATTGTTTTACTCTGAGTAAATCGAAACCAAGAACAATACGATAGCATAAAATGTGGCTGAGTTATAGAAATTTGAAAAAAAAAAAAAAAATTCAATTTACGTATATTTTAAATGGAAAATCTTTTCACGCTAAGGGAAAGTACTTAGAATTAATATTAAGTGCTGTAACTTTCAGGGAATGTGCTGTTCGACATATCCAACAAAATTTCAGGTGGGGACTGAGAATAAAAAATAGTTAAAAAAAAATCGCCCTAATCTATATATATGAATACAATGTTTCTTAGACGGTGAATTGGTGGGTGGGTGTTGGAACGGATTCGGTGGACACGCGCACGAAATTTCGATATATTACAATTTGTCGGAGAGAAAAGAGAGTTGCTTGGGTTTTTTTTCTGTTTTTTTTTATTTTTGTTCCCCGATGGGGACCTCCCGCAGATTTCGTAGCGCCGCAGAGACACACGGGGAGGGGGGCCCACGCAGCTCATTGTACTCGATTCCATGGCTCAGGTAGTCATATAATAGTAATATTATATATATACTTTTTATTTCTTTCGAACTAGCCTCTCTCTCTCTCGCTCTCGTTTATTTCTTTTCCTCTTTATTTTCATTTTCTCCATCTCATTTTTCTATACACCAGCGATATTTATGCTCTCATGACGAGGCAAGTGCCCGAAGACAAAGTGCGAGACTCATGTCCGAGAATGATAAATAAAAGAGTGACTCTCCCGAAACCAGCCACCCCCTCACGCGAGCTCATTGGAAGAGAGATTAACGGCAGCGTTGAACCGTCGGGATGCTGCCTGCTGCCGGCGCTGCTCCTTCGGCGATATTACATAAATTATTTAATGTGTGTGTAACCGCCGATGTCCCCGGGGGCCCCGAGAGCAAACTACTTAGTAGAGACTCATAAAATCACTTTCTCACGTTGCGAGAACGACGATCGCTTTTTAACCCGATCGATTTATTACGTATACCAACCTCACCACTAATTACCCGATCCATCCGATCGTTTTCTAGGTATGCCTTCTATTATTTTTTTCTCTTTTTTTACAATCTTCCCGTAAAAGTTTCCGCATTCCTTGCGGTTGTCTGTGGCAAAGAGACAAACACGTTTATGCACGATCGTGTCTATTAATAGTGGCGTTATTTCGGTGGAGAATCAACTGACGATTAAACCCACAATTCAATGAAAATTATCCAGAGAGAAATGATGGACTGTCGTTGATACTCTGAGATTGTCGAACGAGTGAGAAATATACGAGGGGGACCCAAAAAAAACGAGAATTGCACTGCGGCGGTGAGGGAGAGTGGGGGAACCCATTGCTCGACCAGGTGTCCGTTGGGGACACGTCTCCTGAGTTAGTGTGCAAAGTTCCGTCGCCGTGAGTGCATCGGTTCGCCCGTGGGAATTTTTGTAGCGAAAGAACTTTTTCCATTTCGGCGAAAACGTGATGACCGATTGTCGAGAGCAACGGCGCGGCTGTGAAATTTTGTTTCCTGTTGGGGAAATCGGCCGCGGAAACTACTGTAATGCTTAAGACTGCTTATGGAGATGCTGCCCCAAGTAAAACCAGAGTCTACGAGTGGTTTTCACGTTTTAAAAATGGAGAAATGTCAATTGAAGACCAACCCCCGTTCAGGACGCTCCTCAACGTCAAGAAGTGACGAAAACGTCGACAAAATCAATGCTCTCATTCGTGAAGACCGTCGCCGAACCATTGATCAACTCTGTGAGATGTCTGGGATATCATGGAGGTCAATTCAGAGGATTTTATCCAAAGATTTGCACACGAGCAGAGTTGAAGCCAAATTTGTCCCTCGCCTTCTCACGTACGAGCAAAGGGTGCGTCGACTTCAGGCATGTTTTGAACTTCAAAATCAGCTCGAAGTGGATCCTGAACTTTTTTCCAAGGTGATTACTGGTGATGAATCGTGGTCCTATGGATACGACCCCGAAACAAAGCAGCAATCAAGCGTTTTGCCACTGTGGAGGAGGTAAAACAAAAATCGCTGGAAGACCTAAACAACATCCTGATAAGTGAATTTAAAAAATGTTTTGAACATTGGAAGGATCGTTTGCAGAGGTGCGTTGTGGTCAAAGGAGAATACTTTGAAGGTGATCAAAATTTGGTGTAAAAATATTAAAAAATAAAGAAATTATGACGAAATTCCCAGTTTTTTTTTGGGCCCCCCCTCGTTCAATTAGGACCATTGAAATTTGCGTAGCATTTCAGGAACATGTGCCAAATACGCGAGTTAACCGTGCCAGAAGAGAATTACTACGGTATTGTAACTTCTAATTTGCCAGATAGGACTCGCGAAAATTATCTGAATATAAACGAGCTATCACATTTACACGATGCCTGCATATTTTTTGGCCAAATATCATTCTGGTAATTCTGCAGATACAGCAACAATTAAATGCTGATTAGTTAGGGTGTGTATCCATCTATAGCGTGAGTCTCAAATTTTTCGGATTTACGTTAGAAAAGAAAAGGAAATTACGTTACGTTACGGAAGAATTTACGTTAGGAAAGAAAATATATTGTTGTGCCAGTGCCGTCATAACATGGTGCTTCCCGGCTCGAACTTGTTGCGGCCTCTCTTGGCATTTAGTACAGATGAGTTTAGTGAAAATACGTTTAGTGCAAATGCAGTTAGTGCAAATGCCAGGCTACCTAAAGAACATCCCGATAAGTGAATTTAAAAAAATGTTTTGAACACTGGAAGGATCGTTTGCAGAGTTGCGTTGTGGTCAATGGAGAATACTTTGATGGTGATCAAAATTTGGTGTAAAAATATTAAAAAATAAAGAAATTACGACGAAGTTCCCAGTTTTCTTTTGGGTTCCCCCTTCGTAATTAATCACACATAAATTTTGTTCTTTTTTAAATTTCTTCCTTGTATTCCGATTATTCTAACTGTGTTATTCCGCGACCGAATAATAAAACAGTAGCCGGGATCCTGTCCGTGAAAATTTCTCGTTAGTCTACCCGGAATTTTGAACGAAAATTAATATTAACCGCAATTATCGTCCCTTGCGTCTCGCGTTAATTACCGAGACAAGGATACTCTGGTCAACGATCCGGATGAGTGAGAGAGAGAGAGAGCCAGTTTAGGTGGACGACGAAACTCTTGGTCCACGCCACGAATTCTTTCTCGTTATATATACATACCTGTGCGTTTCTACCGCGATCCCAAGAAGTTTCCCTTCGGACACATTTTTACTATAATAAAGTGGAAACTTTATTTTCTCGAGCTGAGACACGATACGAGACAAGGGCTTGTTTATATATACATATATATATATACATTTATAAAGAACACAAAGTGCGCATGGCTTCGTTGCCCTACCTGCTTTCGTATTCGTGTCGTGTTTTCTAGGCAAGAACAACGGTAAGAAAATAAAAAAAAAGAGAGAAAAAAGAAACACGATGAAAAAGCAGCGAAAGAGACAGGGAGAAATGTCAGAAAGATTTAGTTCGGGCATTCTCGGGCACCCGCAGGATTTCAGGACGTTAACGGACGCGCGCGCGCCCTCTCTTCGTCCGTCTCATTTTTTCCTCTTGCCTCTTATATACCGAGACACCCTTTTTGCCCTCCTCCCCCCATACACCCTCGGCCTACGTCCGGACATGATTTGTGAATTGTTCTGCACGACTGACCCTGACGCTTCCAATTATTGGCAGTGCAAGCGGTGAGTCGCATAACGCTTGACGACGAGAGTCGTTCGAACAAACTCTGACATCTCGAATCGTCTTATGCAGAAATTCAGTTGGAATCGCTCGCTGATATTCAACGGTTCATCAATCTTCGATTCATCGCGTTATTCGTTTGCTAAAATCAATGACATTGTAGAAGAAAGAAATAAAGATTCAATTCGTGTTCCTAACCTTTCGTCATTTGGAAAAAGGTTCATTGAGATATTGTGGAATTTCATTGATACGTTTGGCTCGATCGATTAAAGTTTATTCCAATCGCGGAATCTGGCTGAAAATGAAGTTGAAAGGAAATATTGGATTTTCATTTCATTTTTGTCGAAACTTTGTGTGTTTTGAGGAATAGAATCGATGCCTTGATATTTGACAAAAAAAGTTATCTTGCCAGTAGTATCTCTCTTTTCATGCCCATTACGTAATTCACTGACCTTGCCATCGTACCACCGATGACCAGAAACTGGAATCCATCCACCAGACTACATGGATGGTCGTAAAAGTTTGTTGTCTTCTACCTGCCGAAGATGGTCCAGCAACTTCTCTGGCGTAGCCTCTCGTCTCTCTTTCTCTATCTGTCCTTCTCAGTTTAGCTCCCAAGGGGCAGATATCTTCCGTTAGGAATTCTTAAAACAATGCGAGGTGACATCTCACCGCATCCTGATGCCATAACTCTCGTGGCTCTCTCCGGGAACCCGTAGGCCATGTAGAATCGTTGACGCACATCGAGGGATGTTTCTCACGACCCCTGGTCTCTCCTCCTTCGGACTATACTCCCTAAACGTATATATATACTCCAACGTCCGAACACGATCGTGTATTACGGTGATTTGTGTGTCGTGCGATCACGAAATATGCCCCCCCCCTGGAAATTGGCTCCTGGAAAATCTTTTTTCTCAACGAAACCACACGGGAATACACAGAAGAGGATATCGGGGGAAAGGAAAAAAACTACTAACGAGAATGATGGAAGAGTCTACTCGATCTTGGAACATTTTACTCGCGGAAAGCTTAAGTGGGGAAATAGGGTTAGGACAGCGTTTTCTCAATGATTTTCATGCATTTTTTTACAGTATAAAAAATGAATATAATTTATTGAAACTTTGAGAATATTTTATACATATATTTAAGTATATAATATAAAATTTTTGAAGAATTTCCTTGAAAAACACCGAAGAAAATTTATGACTGCCTTGACTTTGTTTTTCTTGGTACTATTTTTTCCGTAAAAATTTATATACATATTGTGGTAACTTTTAACTTTATTTTCATATTTTTTATTTGTAAAAATAAGGATTTTTAAAGCTGCTATAGCCGATCTCCGAGAGCTCCTCTCAAAAAAGGGAGGATTGGATTGGATCATTTAAGATGAAAAAACATAAAAGATATTCGTTAATACAAGGTATTATCTAGTGTTTAATCGAAGGAATAAGTAAAATATTGATTTTTAACAGAATGGCGGCTTTTCAAAAAAAAAAAAGCGAATTTCGATAAAAATTTTGGCCTTAAATTGTTTATAAAATGGAAAATATTGATCGGCGAGAAAAAATCTTTGATTAATCACTCAAAAATATATTTATAAAGTTTGTGTAAAAATTTCAGACTGATCGGTTTGGCCGTTTCGGAGGAATCTTGCCGGCTTTAAGAACACAGTTTTGAGAAAAACGCATTCAAACTTTCAAAATGTCTTTCAAATATGCGTGTAACTTCGAGAATATTTGCCGGATTGACATGGAATTTTTTGTGTATATAGCTAAATTTATGTACATTACGAAAATTGAATTAAAATATTTTTTTTTCTTAATCCTGACTGCGTATAACCCCTTGACGTATGATCCAAGGTACACCCTTGCTGGTATTTACGTATGATCGTTCCCAATTTCCCTCTTAAGGGGAGAAATAGGGTTAGGACAGCGTTTTCTCAATGATTTTCATGAATTTTTTTATAGCATAAAAAATGAATATAATTTATTGAAACTTTGAGGATATTTTATACATATATTTAAGTATATGCTATTAAATTTTTGAAGAATTTTCTTGAATAACAACGAAGATATTAGCGACCCCATATTGCAGGTCACAATCAGACTCAGCATTTTGGGTACAATCTGGAAGCTGCAATTTTCATCTGAAATCAAACGAGCTTGGAATTTACTTTTATTATATGTCTCTCTTCTATATAAACCTAAATGCTATCAAAAAAAATAGAAAATTGAATTTTTTACAGGGGTCAAAACAAAAAAGCATGATTTTTTGCCATTTTTTACAACATTATTTGCAAAAAAAAAATTATTTTAAATAATGATAATATTCCGATTTTAGGTTCGTATAGAGCGCAATACTATGAAGAAAGTAACTGCCAATTTTCAAAACGATTGGTTGAAAACTTTTCAAACTAGCGTGTATGCAAGTTAAAAAAAAGTCGTTTTCAGAAAAACGCGTTTGAAAAAATAGCAAAATGCCGAGTCTGATTGTGACCTGCAATATGGGGTCGCTAATATCTTCGGTGTTTTTCAAGGAAATCCTTCAAAAATTTTATAGTATATACTTAAATATATGTATAAAATATTCTCAAAGTTTTAATAAATTATATTAATTTTTTATACTATAAAAAAATCCAAGAAAATCATTGATAACACGCTGTCCTAACCCTATTTCCCCCTTAATGGCTTATAACAATAGAACAAGTCGGAATTTTCATTTAAAATTTTGGGAACATATTTTTCAATAGTTTTACTAACTATTTATAAATTAAAAAAAAAACGATTTTTTGAACCGTCCAACCCTATTTCTCCTCTTAATAGGAGAGTCTTGAGTAGAAGCAACTCGAACGAACGAACGTCGGTAAAATTTTCAGATCCGTGTATGGTAAATATTCAGGAGTCGAGGCAAGATTCATTGCCTGTTCGCCAGCATAGATTCCACATCGCGAGAGATGGACGAAAAAAAAAAAAACAACAATCAAGACAGACAAATGACAAGAGCATACGTCAAAGTGCCACAACATCGTTCGACACCGATTACCAGTTCGAGACATCTCCGATTTCCATATCTCGTCCCGAATAATTTCGGCCAGTGAGTTTTGATGCTGCTGGTATATATACAACGTCAGTCCGGAGGTCCATCTCGTTTTTTTATTGTCGTGATCTTGCTCATTGGTCAACAAGGTTGGACAATAGTTCAACGGACACCATCGGAAAGATCCTCGGGGTTTTTTTTTTCGCTACCGAAGCTACGAATGATGATAATATGCCGGGATATCGTATCGAAATCTAGGGCTACCGCCGCTGACCTATCTGCTTTTAGTCTCAAAAGACTTATACATTCATTCACCGCACACACAAATATATATATATATAATATATCCTCTCGAGCCGTTTGTCTAATATATGTTGGGCTACCACATAAACGGGCGCTAAAATAGATGGACCTCGTTACAAATGGAATGGAGTTTATAATCATTATCTTCCCGGTGGTATCTGGGTCCCGGTTTGTCTGTGCATCCTGGGCCAGGGGTCTGTTTTTCTTCTTTTTTTTTTCGGTTTCATCGAACGGGGGTCCTGGCCCAACCGAATCCCTCGTGAGTTTCTCTCCTTCAAGCTGGCACCAGGGTTAACATAACCCGAACTGCCCCCATCCTACCCTTTCCACAAGACTCCTCTCATCCTCTCTCGTGTCTCTTTCTCTTCGAATCTCCTTCGTACTCCTCGTTTCGTGTATCCCTCCGTGTATACCATGGTATACCTTCAGCTCGGAAAGAGTTACGTTCCAGGGGATTCAGGGTCCCAACGGGTCCTGCGGGAAAGAGTATGGACTCTCTCGCCACCTGCGAACCGTCACCACGGTCCAAAAGAACAAAAATCGAAGGTTTATAATGGCTGTGCTTGGGACCCCTTCGTGCCTTCGAGTGGGGACTCCGCGCGACTTCAGAAGTGGTGGGACCCCTTCCAATATTTATCGTTCGTGTATATATACATATACTTTTTTTTTACTCTTGCATGTCAAAAGTCACGACCCGATATGTGCTTTTTTTTCACCGTTGTACGGACGGAAGGAAATAGTTGCTTAGGTTATTGGAGAACAAGAGGAAACAGAATGGCGATTGACGAGGGAAGTTGTAGGGTCATTGAATCACATTGCAGGAATGAGACCACATTTCAGCAATGATCCATCAACATTTTTGGGACGATGAATGTCAATTTTTCCAAACTCAAGCCTCCATATCCGTTTTCATCTTTTACAGCAGTAGATCAGCGGACGACCGAAGTTAATTAACCTCCCAATTATATTCTTTCGTAGGATCATGGAAATTTTGTCAAAACTATTATTGACCCAAAGAAACATATTTAGCAACGATTCAAGTGATAACTAATCGAGAAGTTGAGCACCAGAAAATGTTAAATAGTTCTCCTCATCAGGTTATCCCAAAAAAAACGGATTCTTCGTGTGAAATCCTTTAAGGGGGGAAATAGGGTTAGACGGTTCAAAAAATCGTTTTTTTTTAATTTTATAAATTGTTAGTAAAACTATTGAAAAATATGTTCGCAAAATTTTAAATGAAAATTCCGAATTGTTCTATTGTTGTAAGTCATTAACGTGAGTAGCTCTTCTTCAGGCCCCGAGCTGTTTTTTCAAACGCGTTTTTCTGAAAACGACTTTTTTTGAACTTGCTTACACGCTAGTTTGAAAAGTTTTCAACCAATCGTTTTGAAAATTAGCAGTTATTTTCTTCATAGTATTGCGCTCTATATGAACCTAAAATCGGAATATTATCATTATTTAGAATAACTTTTTTTTTTTTAAATAAAGTTGTAAAAAATGGCAAAAAATCATGCTTTTTTGTTTTGACCCCTGTGAAAAATTCATTTTTCTATTTTTTTTTATAGCATTTAGGTTTATATAGAAGAGAGACATATAATGAAAGTAAATTCCAACCTCGTTTGATTTCAGATGAAAATCGCGGCTTCCAGAATGTACGCAAAATGCTGAGTCTGATAATTTATTGAAACTTTGAGAATATTTTATACATATGTTTAAGTATATACTATAAAATTGTTATACATATATTTAAGTATATACTATAAAATATTAGCGATCCCACATTGCTTGTTTTTCTTAGTACTATTTTTTCAAACACGTTTTTCTGAAAACGACTTTTTTAAAACTTGCGTACACGCTAGTTTGAAAAGTTTTCAATCAATAGTTTTGAAAATTGGCAGTTACTTTCTTCATAGTATTGCGCTCTATATGAACCTAAAATCCGAATATTATCATTATTTAAAATAATTTTTTTTTTGCAAATAAAGTTGTAAAAAATGGCAAAAAATCATGATTTTTTGTTTTGACCCCTGTAAAAAATTCAATTTTCTATTTTTTTGATAGCATTTAGGTTCATATAGAAGAGACACATATAATAAAAGTAAATTCCAACCTCGTTTGATTTCAGATGAAAATTGCGGCTTCCAGAATGTACGCAAAATGCTGAGTATGATTGATAATTTATTGAAACTTTGAGAATATTTTATACATATATTTAAGTATATACTATAAAATTTTTACACATATATTTAAGTATATACTATAAAATATTAGCGATCCCATATTGCTTGTTTTTCTTGGTACTATTTTTTCAAACGCGTTTTGCTGAAAACGACTTTTTTTTAACTTGCGTACACGCTAATTTGAAAAGTTTTCAACCAATCTCTTTGAAAATTGGCTGTTACTTTCTTTATAGTATTGCGCTCTATATGAACCTAAAATCGGAATATTATCATGATTTAGAATAATTTTTTTTTTTGCAAATAAAGTTGTAAAAAATGGCAATAAATCATCCTTTTTTGTTTTGACCCCTGTGAAAAATTCAATTTTCAATTTTTTTTGATAGCATTTAGGTTCATATAGAAGAGAGACATATAATAAAAGTAAATTCCAACCTCGTTTGATTTCAGATGAAAATTGCGGCTTCCAGAATGTACGCAAAATGCTGAGTCTGATTGTGACCTGCAATATGGGGTCGCTAATATCTTCGGTGTTTTTCAAGGAAATTCTTCAAAAATTTTATAGTATATACTTGAATATATGTATAAAATATTCTCAGAGTTTCAATAAATTATATTGATTTTTTATACTATAAAAAAATTCATGAAAATCATTGAGAAAACGCCGTCCTAACCCTATTCCCCCCACTTAATGACGTACCAACCTAATCTTCGTGACATCTCTCCGTGACATAATTACAAAAACCTTCAGCCTCTTAAACATCAAATCCTGAGTACGTTAGTCGAAAATCATCACGAGATTTCAAGCCGCTGATGGTTGCCGCTCGTGATATCACGCGAAAGAGGAAAGTCCACGGACACATGGCGTATAAAACGCGTCTCTCAACCGGGCAGATATCTAGTCTCCACCTGGGATGCTGCGGACTCTGGACCGAGAAGGAAACGGAGTGGGATAGGGAGGGCGAAGCTATATAAGCGCGCGTCGACAGAAGGAAGTTCTGCCACAGAAGCCGGCGTAGTATATCTCGAAAGCAGAAGTTGCCCGTGTCCCGAGATGAGAGGAGATCGCGTCCTTTGGCGAGGGTAAAAGAGAGGGCGACGATACTGCGCGGAATCTCTCGCGGGGCAGATGAGGAAGAGGATCGGGAGAAACTCCGCGGCAACAAACCGGCGCACATACTATACGAGTTTGCCGCAGCAGGAGAGAAGTCCGCCAGGCGATATATATTTGCATGCTGTTTGCAAAGTGGAGACCAAGAGAGAGAGAGGAAAAAAAGGACGGAATCGCGAGAAGAGCTCTGCGAGAGCAACCCGGCAACTCTCTCTCTCTCTCCGGGAGAAAGAGAGTCTGTCTGAAAGGGGGCGTGTGGTTCTTCTCCATTGGCTCACCATCCGAGTAATGGTTGCTTGCATTAGCTACTCTCCTTCGCGATTCCACGTATAACCTACTGTATCTATATGCATAGTACATACATGTATATATTATGTATATACGTAATACATACGAGAAGTAACTCCAAGTGAGGGAGTTCGAATGGTTCAAATCCGTGAAAGACAGACGAAGAAAAGGCGAATGAGCTGCTCCGATCCTCTCTTTAGCGATGCAACTCTCTCTACTGGCTAGTAGGGAAGGATACCGTGAGTTCTGAAGCAAACTGCTTCCGTAGTTTTCATACGGGACACTCTCTGTCAAATTCGTCATTCACAATTCAATCGGCAATTTGACGTTTATCGAATTATCCAAAATCTCCGCTAGCACAGTAAAAGCTTTTCCAACATCAGACACTTCGTTTCTCTCATTTAACAAGAAAATTCACTGAATCGAAGCACTTTACCAATTTTCCCTTTTAAAAAATGCGCGTTTATTTGATTTTTTTTCGCTCGGGACTTGAAAGTGTTAATTATTGATTGCCAGTTAATTTGCTACACGAGAATTATGGTTTATTCCGTAGATCCTTGAAAGTAGATCGAAATGTAAGCTAAGACCCCCCGAAGACTTTACCGGTGAATCGGTGATCAGACAGGCTTCGGGAACAGGGTTGACAGTCCCCTGCAATGCTCTTTGACAGCCGATTTAAAAGTGATGCAATTTTTCGATTGTTTTGTCACGGACAATCGAAAGCTCGTACCAAAGATAGTCCAGGTTTCAATGGCATCCAAACAGAATTAAATATTGTATTCACAATCTTTCAGACTTTTGTAAAAATATGAAAGATTTGGCAATACAATCCCAAACAAATTCAATGAAGCCAAACAAATCCAATGAAGCCAAACAAATCCAATCTTTCATACTTTTGTTAAAAATCGTGAAGAATCGGCATCAGAAATTATTGGGAAGGCTCTCATATGTCTGATTCAAAGACGTTTATCTCGATAGGGATAAGTAAGGGATAAGTTATCGGAAAATTTGGCGTGGATTATCGATGGATTGTCATTTTATCTGACGGGTATACTCTACGAAAAAACACGTTACGAGGCCAAATTAAATTTTGACATAGCAACCTTTGGTTCACATGATTTTTAGAAGAAAAAATGTGTACGATTGATCATCACGGTATGACACGGAATTTCCCGTATTTCCATTTGTACATAGTGACATCGATACCCCAGGTTACTCATTGGCTCTACCAAAGTAACTCTAGCCAACGAGAAATTGAAGTAGCAAGTACTTTGAATACATACACACGTTAGGATGAATATATAACTAATATATATCTAACCAGAGGATAGAGCAAAGAGTCGACGTCCCGCAGAGCGAGTTAACATATTATGGCTTGAACCCCATAGCTATATAAACCCCCCAACCCCCCGGTTCCCGCTATCTTCGTCTATCTCTCTCGGTCTTTCACCTTCTGTCGCGTCCGGCATAGAAAATTGGGTTCACGCTCGCGCGAACCCGGTAATTAGCGAGAGTCTCGGCCAAATGACGGCCGTTCGCGGTCCCACGAAGTCGTTTCTGTCTTACTCGCCTTCGCGTAGCTGCTATCCCCCATATGCCTTGTAATCTACTTTTATATATATATATTTTATATATATATGTGTATGTATGTATAGGGTGTATATGGAGTGACGTTGTGGGCCCTGATGCCGGTATGAGAGATAAAAATCTCACCGCAGCACGGTACTCTCGAGTACTTTACGCGTGTGTATAAACGCGTCGAGGCTCTATGCACACCTATATGTGAGGCCAACTTTTTTTTTGAAACAATTCCGACACGTCCTCTCTTTTTTTTCTTTCACGATGTTTCGGGAGGGTGCCTCCGAACGAAGGAAGTTTTTATGGATCGTGAGTTTTGACCATTCGCTATAAAAACGTATATGTAAGATCGTTTCGGCATTTATTAATTATTATTATTAATCTTATCACTCCACGGTCCTACAATTTCATTAGTTTAACGTTGGAATTAAATCAGCTGCCATCGTATAAACGAATACCATCGAATACTCGATTTTTCTTAAAATTCAATGATTCTTTTGGTTTCTGGTTGTTCAGAATGATTTCGCCATTCGGAATTTCACCATTTTTATCGTACATTTCATATCGGTCGCTCGACATATCACCGAGCATCAAGATTCGTTCGAATCAAATGACTTTTTTTCGTTGTTCGGTCGGTCATGTTGACGAAATAGTATTTAATTGTTAAGGGATTTGATTTTTCATAATATATGTCTTTAAAGGGGGAAATAGGGTTAGGACAGCGTTTTCTTAATGATTTTCATGAATTTTTTTATAGTATAAAAAATGAATATAATTTATTGAAACTTTGAGAATATTTTATACATATATTTAAGTATATACTATAAAACTTTTGAAGAATTTCCTTGAAAAACACCGAAGATATTAGCGACCCCATATTGCAGGTCACAATCAGACTCAGCATTTTGCGTACATTCTGGAAGCCGCAATTTTTATCTGAAATCAAACGAGGTTGGAATTTACTTTTATTATATGTCTCTCTTATATATGAACCTAAATGCTATCAAAAAAATAGAAAATTGAATTTTTTACAGGGGTCAAAACAAAAAAGCATGACTTTTGCCCACTTTTTACAACTTTATTTGCAAAAAAAAATTATTTAAAATAATGATAATATTCCGATTTTAGGTTCATATAGAGCGCAATACTATGAAGAAAGTAACTGCCAATTTTCAAAACGATTGTTTGAAAACTTTTCAAACTAGCGTGTACGCAAGTTAAAAAAAAGTCGTTTTCAGAAAAACGCGTTTGAAAAAATAGCAAAATGCTGAGTCTGATTGTAACCTGCAATATGGGGTCGCTAATATTTTCGGTGTTTTTCAAGGAAATTCTTCAAAAATTTTATAGTATATATTTAAATATATGTATAAAATATTCTCAAAGTTTCAATAAATTATATTCATTTTTTATACTATAAAAAAATTCATGAAAATCATTGAGAAAACGCTGTCCTAACACTATTTCCTCCCTTAATGGCTTATAACAATGGAACGAGTCGGAATTTTCATTTAAAATTTTGCGAACATATTTTTCAATAGTTTTACTAACAATTTATGAAAAAAAAAAAAAAATCGTTTTTATGAACCTTCTAACCCTATTTCCTCCCTTAAGTTGAGCATCGAGGAAAAGTAATACGCAGTTTTATGAAAATTTGTTCACTCGTTCGACGCTAGTCGCGCGACAAACGGAATCGAAATAAAATGCCGATCGGTCATCATCAAAACCGAGCACTTTGTTCGATTGATCTATCGGGGAGATTAATAGTTAGGACGTTTCTGTTTCTCGGTCATTTTTCTCATTGGGGAAATTATTATTTATCATTATTATTGGAAAATTATCGGTGTTTGGCTCGTTTTGCTTTTTCGCTTCATTTTTTTTTTGCTATTAGCGTGGTAACGACACACGATTGAAAAGACACCATCGAAAAAAAAAAATGTGGTAGTTTGTGTAGTGCGTGCTGCGAAAGCGACGGGGGCGATGCGTTGTGATCCCAGATCGAGAGTGAGAAAAGAGAGGAAGGGATCCTTATCTCCTGCGGTCTGGACGCGGTCATGCTTCGTTTCACGCAAAAACCATCTCACCTGGTTCTTCTTCCTTCCCTCACACACACACACACACACACACACTATCTCTCTCGATATCCACACGAGACTTTTCCCCATTTTCACCCCCCTTTTTTTTGTACTCACAGAATAAGAAGAGTACATTTTCATAACCGTCGAGTTTTATGATTTTCGGGAATCGTTTAAATTGTTATATTAAATTCTACCGATAATGTCATCACTTTTCATTGATTTTAATCATTAAACGTTGTGATGATGAAAATAATGAATTTTTCAATTAATTTAAATGATTGGTGAATATGTTTATTAGAAAAAAACAGTACTGACCTTCTTTACATTTTGATGTCTAATAACTGGGTCATGGGCAAACTTTTTCCAACTTTTCGCGCGCATTTTCTCGCTTTGTAGATAATTCTGGTGTTTCAAAGTATTCCGTGCATAAAATTGAGAAAATCCGCTTTCTACATTGTTGTTGTTGTTGTTTTTAATTCAACGCGCTGCGTGTTACAGAGGTGACAGTTATCTCGTATATATAGTAGTTAATATATGGATTATGGAACAAAAAAGCGTAGGTAGATACGAGAAGGTGGGTATAACAGTTAAGCGGCCTGTTCCGCTTTTGCGCGCAACAATATGAGCCGCACATACACGTTGACTACACACATACTCGCAACTAATGATACTAATGTAATCATAAGCGATATTTGTATATGTATATGAGTATATAAGGGTCAGCAACTGTGCCGAGAAACAAACGCACTTTCGAGACGCAAACACCTCGAAATCTCGTTGTTCCTGTCTTGCCGTTTCGTTGATTTCAGAGCGAAACATACACGCTCCAATTATTTGTTAACCACGGGGCGGGGGGATGCACATCGGTAATATATACGGATTCAGGGCCAAATTCCCCGAAAAGATATAAAATGATTAATAGTGATAATTCTTTATAGTAGAATAATTAATTAAGGAACAGACAATTGAACAAAGGAAATTTAGCTGAGGATAAAATGATCGCCGCCGGCCTGCTTAATGTTTCACAATGATATTATTCCCGAACGATCATTACAAATGAACGAGAGAATTTAATTTTTTTCTTTCACGAACGTATAATTTTTATTTGAAATTGAAAATCTTCGTAAAATTATTATTGCGCGTATTTTCGAATAATTCTTATAAATCATTTGTCCGTGATATAATTTTCAATATTCCAACGCGTTTTGCAATCATTAAACTCGTTTATAATATTTTTTATTATAAAAATCTTGTTTGATAATCTTCCAGCGTTAATCTTGTTTCAGAGGATTATTCGCATCGTATACCGATGCCAATCCCTTACGAAATATTCATTAATCTGCCGATCGAAGTCCATACTGAGAACAAAAAAAGTACACGTACCAGCGTAGAACCAAATATGAATTTTTTCTAAAAACCACCCATTTGATCGTTACAACAACATTTTATTTTAGCCCAATTCTCTTGATCATTATTACTGACAAAAATAATTAATGACAGCTCAAAATAATATTTTCATGAATTTCAGTCACTAGTTTTCTCGCTTCTACTGATCTGCCGATCGAAGTCCATCCTGAGAACAAAAAAAGTACTCGTACCAACGTAGAACCAAATGTGAATTTTTTCTAAAAGCCACCCATTTGATAGTTACAACAACATTTTATTTTAGCCCAATTCTCTTGATTATTATTACTGAAAAAAATAATTAATGACAGCTTAAAATAATATTTTCATGAATTTCAGTCACTAGTTTTCTCGCTTCTACTGATCTGCCGATCGAAGTCCATCCTGAGAACAAAAAAAGCACTCGAACCAACGTAGAACCAAATGTGATTTTTTTCTAAAAACCACCCATTTGATAGTTACAACAACATTTTATTTTAACCCAATTCTCTTGATTATTGATACTAAAAAAAAAATAATTAATGACAGCTTAAAATATTATTTTCATGAATTTCAGTCATTAGTTTTCTCGCTTCGACTGATCTGTCGATCGAAGTCCTCCTGAGAATAAAAAAAGTACTCGTACCAACGTAGAACCAAATGTGAATTTTTTCTAACAACCACCCATTTGATAGTTACAACAAAATTTCATTTTAGCCCAATTCTCTTGATTATTATTACTAAAAAAAAATAATTAATGACAGCTCAAAATAATATTTTCATGAATTTCAGTCACTAGTTTTCTCGCTTCTACTGATCTGCCGATCGAAGTTCATCCTGAGAACAATAAAAGTACTCGATCCAACGTAGAACCAAATGTGAATTTTTTCTAAAAACCACCCATTTGATAGTTACAACAAAATTGTATTTTAGCCCAATTCTCTTGATTATTATTACCGAAAAAAATAATTAATGACAGCTTAAAATATTATTTTCATGAATTTCAGTCACTAGTTTTCTCGCTTCTACTGATCTGCCGATCGAAGTCCATCCTGAGAACAAAAAAAGTACTCGAACCAACGTAGAACCAAATGTGAATTTTTTCTAAAAGCCACCCATTTGATAGTTACAACAAAATTTTATTTTAGCCCAATTCTCTTGATTATTATTACTGAAAAAAAATAATTAATGACAGCTTAAAATATTATTTTCATGAATTTCAGTCACTAGTTTTCTCACTTCAACGGATCTGTCGATCGAAGTTCATCCTGAGAACAAAAAAAGTACTCGAACCAACGTAGAACCAAATGTGAATTTTTTCTAAAAGCCACCCATTCGATAGTTACAACAAAATTTTATTTCAGCCCAATTCTCTTGATTATTATTACTAAAAAAAAAAATTAATGACAGCTTAAAATAATATTTTCATGAATTTCAGTCTCTAATTTTCTCGCTGCCGAAAGCCACCCATTTGATAGTTACAGAAAAATGTTATTTTAGACCAATTCTCTTGATTATTATTACTAAAAAAAAAATAATTAATGACAGCTTAAAATAATGTTTTCATGAATTTCAGTCACTAGTTTTCTCGCTTCGTCTGATAATTCTCGAAAATTCATAAATTTTCACACAATCGATAAAAGTCTAATGAATCACGACCCTTTAAGTCCCTGTATCGTTAATTCTTGAGTTCCTCGAACTGGCCGAGTAACTTCCTCGACATACCTCAAAGACGACTTTAAGCTCGATCACCCCGGGCTTGCTGGGGGCTTCGATATATATATATATATATATATATATATATATATATATATATATATATATACGTACTTATAAAATACGAGAACCAGTGCGAGCGAAAGAAAAAACAAAATGAGAATAAAATTGAAATAAAAAAAAATCGTCGATACAGAGGTACCGCGTTGCGTAGCTCTTTCGCGAGAAAGAAAGAACGATCGCGCTCGCCTTAGGTAGGTAACATTATGCAAATCCGTAGTCAATACCTAATATAAGATAATCACAATGATTATATACATTCTCCCACCCCCTCGGCACCCTCTCGAGATTCCTCTCGTGGATTTCTCTCTCTCTCTCTCTTTCCTCTCTCTGGACAACCTCGAGGGGCGCGTCCGCCTTGCCAGTCCTTCTCTCCAGCACTTTGATCATTTTATCCTTTTTTTTAAATATCTTTTTTTTTTTGCGCACGGCGAGAGATGAGCTTCGTCGCGAGTTTTGCGTCGATATGCCGCGCACACGCCGCGCTCCGCTCTCTGTGTACCCTACGGCCCTCTCGACTTCGACGCGAGATTCTGTCGAATAAAAAATAAAATAAAAAAAACACACAAAAATACTTTGATGCTGCTTATCATAAAATATGCTCGGTATACTTGCTCGAGTATATACAAGACGAGAAAAGTAGTTGCGCCGGGCAAAGAATGTGTGAAAATTTGACGTTTATATTGTACATTGAAGTGTTCAATAATAATTTAACATTCAATCATTTTCTCGCTACAAATAATTGATACTTGCCCCGAAGAGCCAACAACGCGAGACAGGAAAATTATTGTAAAGCCAAGAGAGCAAAAGAAATAGACTAAAAAGTGCATTTTTTAAAAATCATTCAACAAAAAATTCGGTTTTTAGAAAAATCCGTGATAATTTTTGCCGTTAATTTATTTTATTTTAAAAATAAACAATTCATCCATTCTATCGTCACCGAATTGTCACGAATTTCTTAATGAAATTTTATCAAAAACAATTGTAGTGTGTGGACGAAAAAAAATGCGTTGAAAAAAATCTTATAGTTAAACCAATATATTTAAAAAATATTTTTCACATATTTCCTCAAGCACAACCTGACTTTATCCACTCTCTCTTTACCCGTACACAAGCAACCCTTCATATTTCTTCGCTGCTCTTTTTTTTTATCTCTCGTTTTCTCTTCCGCACTCTCGATCTCACTCCTTTTTTTTTTCTCGGATCTTTTACCCTCTCGCTCTCTTCGCAAGCTCGCAAAGTTTCTCGTCTCGTTCCCTTCCCTCTTTCTCGCTGCACACGAGTTGGAAGCCCGGGGCCAATTGGAAATTGTCCCTAATAACAGGGAACACTCCGAGTGCGTCCACTCCTATCGTGGATTGCAGTTCACTCCTGCATGCTCGCTGAAACGTCTCTTTATAGTGTATATCCTAATATATATCTGTATATATATATATATATATATATACATTTTATATCTACCTTCCTGACAACCCCCGGGCGCGTATTGCGACGCGATGTGCAACGGTGCATACTAGAGCCGACACAATCTAGCATCGTCTAAAGATCTCCTGTATGCTTTTCAACATTTTACATAGATATATCCACACGTAAACTCGCGATATCTCTACTACAATTTTTTCCGCCGTTGCTTGTTATGTTCTTCTTTTTTTTTCTTTTATAATATTTTTTCTGCTAAAGTAATCCTACACCCACGGTTTCTCGTATCTCCTCTTACGTATATGCCTATTCTGTAATCGCGCCAAGAGACTTTGAGAATACTTTTTTTTTCAAATTTATCATAAAATGAACGAGCACTCTTTTTAATATCGATATTTCACGCAGTTTTATCGCCAGTTTACTTTTCTAAAGTGTGTAATTGAAAAATTTCATAAGAGTCCTTTTAAAGGGGGAAATAGGGTTAGACGGTTCAAAAAATCGATTTTTTTTTATTTCAGAAATTGTTCGTAAAACTATTGAAGAATATGTTCCCAAAATTTTTTATGAAAATTCCGACTCGGTTTATTGTTATAAGACATAAAAGTGAGTAGCTCTCCTTCAGGCCCCGAGCGCGCCACCTCGTATGACCGAGCGTACTATTTTTCAAACGCGTTTTTCAGAAAACGACTTTTTTTGAACTTGCGTACACGCTAGTTTGAAAAGTTTTCAACCAATCGTTTTGAAAATTGGCAGTTACTTTCTTCATAGTATTGCGCTCTATATGAACCTAAAATCGGAATATTATCATTATTCAAAATCATTTTTTTTTTTGCAAATAAAGTTGTAAAAAACAGCAAAAAATCATGCTTTTTTGTTTTGACCCCTGTGAAAAATTCAATTTTCTATTTCTTTGATAGCATTTAGGTTCATATAGAAGAGAGACATATAATAAAAGTAAATTCCAACCTCGTTTGATTTCGGATGAAAATTGCGGCTTTCAGAATGTTCGCAAAATGCTAAGTCTGATTGTGACCTGCAATATGGGGTCGCTAATATTTTCGGTATTTTTCACGGAAATTCTTCAAAAATTTTATAGTATATACTTAAATATATGTATAAAATATTCTCAGAGTTTCAATAAATTATATTCATTTTTTATACTATAAAAAAATTCATGAAAATCATTGAGTCATTGAGAAAACGCTGTCCTAACCCTATTTCCTCCCTTGAGGGTGTTTTAAAAGTTTCATTTCGCTGGGTTGATGAAAAATCGTTCATTTCTCATTGTCAGCCAATTTTCTCGTTGTTCATGCGACATTGTCGTAGAAAATCCTTCATAAGACTTTTTCTTTGTAAAGAAATTAATTAGCACTTCGATTTATCGATATTTCTAGCAATTTTATCGTTCAAAGGATGAATTCCTTTTTCTATCCAGGACAATTGAAGAATTAACGAAAATTATTTACAAGGGATTATAAAAAGCTTGTTTTCGACATTTCTTTAAACATAATTGTGGTGAGTTAGTAAAAAAAACAAATTGCTCTCTCTGCGAACCAATTTTGTGTAAAAGCTGTTGGTGAAAGGTGGGATAAGGGGGGGGGGGGGGGAGAAAGCCAAAATAGTGTGAGAGAAAGTGAGGTGGGGTAAGAGAACGAGACACCGACCACCGGCCCTTAACGAAACGGACGCGCGACAAAAAATGACCACCGCGTTAATATATTCGCGGCGGAAGTAGGCCGAGAGGGGTTGGAAAACGACGACTGTACGAACGAGAACGATGACCACATCTCCCCACTGCTGTTGGGCTATTCGTCAAGTACGTTAATAATTAATGAAAGTGAAAAAAAAAAGAAGCTCGACACTCGCGTTTATATGAATTATTTACCCGCCCTTATCAATTGCAATATTTTTTAAATTAAATTGTTATTCATTTCAATGACAAATTTATCTGCCAACTGAATCCATTTTTTTTAAATACCAGTCAAACGAATTTTGCGCTTTAAATATTACTTTTCCAAACTATTATCACTCCGATCGATTGGTAATTCGTCATGCGTTACTATCGCGCGTGTTTCTCTCATTAAAAGTTATGAATATTTATTGTGAAGTAGGTAAATTGATTAAGGACGATTTATAAAAAAAGCCATTTTGGCTCACGTTCTTTGCCAAGAATAATCCATCGGGATAATGCAGTTTCAATTTTTTATACCTCGTTTCGTTATTCGCTGAAATATGGTGGGCAAATTTCTGGAAGATACATTTTATTTCCCTCGTTGACTTATAAAATCTATTGCAACGAATAAAACGATCTGTCGAGACTGATAATTCGATCAACTTTGTGAATTGATCTTTGAAAGTCTCGAAAACGTTTTTTCTTTTAACTGGAACGTAATTTTTTTCTCATGAATGAAGTTTCGATAATAAAAAAAAACCAGTGACGTATTAGCATAAAGTAGCCGTACATCGTTTCTCGTCGCTTCCGATGCACCCTCGTTCGGTGTGTTGCTGCTCGCGCTCAAACTTCGAAACTCACATACGCGTGCACGGAGTGCGTGATATCGCGAGCTACGCATCTCAGATCACGGAGTTGATATCGGGCACGCATATTACATATTACACGTGAGACAGAGAAAGGGAGAGAGAAATGAAAAAAAAATTAAATAAAAAACTATAAAGGAAAAAGAATATATACGAGCGAGGGAGTGAGAGAAGGAAAGAGGAGCAGATGCGAGGAGATTCGGTTGAAGCCGCGGGCCCCTCTTCTCGTCATTTTTCTTCGGTGTGGCCGTCGCTCGTCGCTCAAGTTCCCGCTCTTTCTCGTCATCGTTTCTATATCCGACATGAATTTCATTCCTAAGTACATTTTCTCTTCGTGTCGTACGAAATATTCATTTTTCTCAAAGATTTTTTCGGTATGAATTTCAAAGATTTTTAATAAAAATGCGCGCCAGGGCACGTTAAAGGGAGAAATAGGGTTAGACGGTTCAAAAAATCGATTTTTTGTAATTTCATAAATTGTTAGTAAAACTATTGAAAAATATGTTCCCAAAATTTTAAATGAAAATTCCGACTCGTTCTATTGTTATAAGCCATTAAGGGGGGAAATAGGGTTGGGACAGCGTTTTCTCAATGATTTTCATGAATTTTTTTATAGTATAAAAAATGAATATAATTTATTGAAACTTTGAGAATATTTTATACATATATTTAAGTATATACTATAAAATTTTGAAGAATTTTTTGAAGAATTTCCTTGAAAAACACCGAAGATATTAGCGACCCTGTATTGCTTGTTTCTCTTGGTACTATTTTTTCAAACGCGTTTTTCTGAAAACGACTTTTTTTTAACTTGCGTACACGCTAGTTTGAAAAGTTTTCAACCAATCGTTTTGAAAATTGGCAGTTAATTTCTTCATAGTATTGCGCTCTATATAAACCTAAAATCGGAATATTATCATTATTTAAAATCATTTTTTTTTCCAAATAAAGTTGTTAAAATGGCAAAAAATCATGCTTTTTTGTTTTGACCCGTGTGAAAAATTCAATTTTCTATTTTTTTGATAGAATTTAGGTTTATGTAGAAGAGAGACATATAATAAAAGTAAATTCCAACCTCATTTGATTTCAGATGAAAATTGCGGCTTCCAGAATGTACGCAAAATGCTGAGTCTGATTGTGACCTGCAATATGGGGTCGCTAATATCTTCGGTGTTTTTCAAGGAAATGCTTCAAAAATTTTATAGTATATACTTAAATATACGTATAAAATATTCTCAAAGTTTCAATAAATTATATTCCTTTTTTATACTATAAAAAAATTCATGAAAATCATTGAGAAAACGCTGTCCTAACCCTATTTCGCCCCTTAAGAAACAAATAATTAAAACGGTACCGAAGTAATTTGGAAAATTTATTAATTAGCTATTTAAACAGGATTTTTTTGTTCTCGAGAAATATGAAATTAAAATTTGTTTGGATATCTAATGAATTCGTAGACTCAAAGAAAATATAAACAAAGATGAAATCGTGTAATTTCACTTTGTTAAAATAACTTTCAATGATTTCTTGTCGAAAACCTCGTAACCTCAAGAAGTAATAATTTCGCGCGGCAAATAATCTATAAGAATTTCATCAAATTGGCAAAGATCACTTTTCATAAAAATAAATATTACTCAACTACGATGAAACATGATAATTACGCGACGAAGATTATAAATAATCTTTGTCGCGTAATAATCATAAAAACACAACTGAGGGCGGCAAGTCGGACAAAAAAAAAAGTCATTGACTTGACAAATAATAGAGAATTCAACGATTGTCAAAGATTTCTTCCCGTGAATAAAAAATAAATAAAAGAAATATTCGTGTAAATACCACGAATATCTAAAGGAGGGAGAGGAGAGAGAGAGAGAGAGAGTATTCAATCTTTTACACCCTTTCTTCGGATCTTTCCTTTTCCATCTTCTCCCGATTGTGTATATGTCTCCCCCGGTATTCGTGGAATGAAGGCGTCCCACCGTGGTTAAATCCTCGCGAAGGGAATAAAAACGGCATCCTGAAACGGTGCTAACTCAGCCGCGAGCGCCCCGGCGCTTCCCACTCGCACACACCTTTTCTCCAATGTATAACCTTTTTCCCCTATGCGTACACGCATTATATCTATATATGTTAACTTGTAAATATGGAAAAAGGCGGATTTTATATTGTTTTACTACTTAAATCGTGTGGGATACGTCCTTTTGATCGTTGAGAGTCGACACATGCCCTTCTCGATCTCCTCTTCCTTCACACTTTGCCGCGCGCGTTCTGCCAACGAGCGAGTGCGAAAATAATCGTTAGCTTTGTCGAGTGAGTCGGCACGGTAGGAACGCGAATTCGTTGTCCCTTCCCGAAGGGAACTCGATTCTCAAATATATATATATATATATATACATCTATGTATTTTTATAAGGACGGGAAACGAAACGAAGCGACGATTTGTCGTTGCCTCGATGAGGAATTTCGTCGAAAAGTTAGTTTTGTTTTCGTTCCATCGTAACTCTCTCTCTCTCTCTCTTTCCCTCTCACTCTCAGGATCTCGAATCCCATGAGATGCAACTTGCGCACCCTCTCAGAATACGCCGAGAGCATGCCTTTGCCCTTTTTTTTTGTCTACTTTACGAAATCGTTCTTCTACTCTCTCGATGAGGATATATGTGTTTCTATCTTTTTTTTTTCCATTGACTATACGTAAAAAGATCCCGCGACGCTAGATCGATTAATTAATCAGCTGAGGAATTTCCAAGATTTCGCTGATTACTTCGAGCCAGTATACTGGTCGTTAAATCGTTGGGGTTTTACATAGACGTCGATTTCCGCGGTTGATATCTTCAAGGTTTTTTTCTTTGTTTTATCTGCTCGTGAATTGAATAAAAATTACGTTTATATTTATTTTTTTGCTACTTAATTTCGTGTTTTGGTTAGTCATTTGGGATTAGCAAATAATTCGTTGTCAATGATTTGTCCGGCGTATTGAGTTTGTTAAAAAAACAATTTCTTTTTGCTTAAATTTAACACTCATTTGACCGTTAACGCTCTGTAGTCATGATACACATTCAGCATATATACACTTAACAGTCTTTTTTATATCGTATGGGCGTATACATTGAATTGATTATTACGCGGGTCTAATTACTCGCACGTTGTTAGCATAAATTAGCATTCGGTGCGTGTGTATTAACGAGAGAGGCGTAATTAAAAAAAAATAAATAAATTGTACAATATACAAGACTATTTAGATGTAGACATTACTATACAATATATATATACATATAAACGAAAGAATTAGAAATTGAAAATTAACGCTGGGTAGCCGTATAGAGGCACATCAGAATATTATTATTCTACAGCTGCTGCGAAGCAAAGGGGCTATCGTAGAGCAACATATATATACACACACACGTTATTACTTCCTCGAGCAATCCGAGTCCGATAATTTCCACATTTCGCTGGACTGGAACACGCGCTCTCGCGATCTAATGATATAGTACACGACTCTCATTTCCGATGAACAATTCTATCATTTGTAATACACATCCAATAGAAGGATGAATAACCGCTGCAAAAGGGTTTTGCGATTCACGATTTTAATTCTTAAATAAATCTGGAGTATCCGATTGCCGACAAATCAGCGATTCATGGCTCATGACACTCTAGAATGAGAAATTAAATTTTTATGAGTTAAATTGTGAAAGATTGATTTGGCGAGTTTCAAGACTCGTGGTCTTTGTTTTCCGACTCTGACAACGAAAGTACCCGAGGTGTTTCCCTCCGATTTTGTTGAAACTCATGTATGTTATAGAGCATTAAAAACTACGCGATACGTATTTTTTTTATCGGCGGAAAAACGGTTTCAAGGGGTGAAACCACCCCCTAAATGTGCACAGGTCAAGGGGCGATTTTGCAGTTTGACATAAAAGCAGTGCATCGATTTTCATGATTCGAAAATTAAAATGTTTCTTATGCGAAGGAATGAAGAACCCACCAGAAAATGAAAAAAAATATATATTTTAAGGGATCGAAATACCCTTGAACACCTACTTCTTGCACCCTACATTGAAAACTTACGAATCGATCGGAATGAAAATTATGCTGTTTTATAGCAGAAATAAAATTGAAGTTCACGCATTTTTGTATTTCTACAAGAAAACAGTTCTACGGGAGTAAGCTACCCCTATTTGAGTTTTCACATTCCAGTTGTCTTCTTGTCATTCCAAATGTGTTTGCCGATACGCACTCTTTTCATTAAGCTAAAATTAATGATTGACTACCTTTTTTTATTTTAAGGGGTCGAAACACCCTTGAACATCTACTTCTTGTAACTTTTTGCACAGAGCGCGGCTCCAAAAAGTGATTTTTTTCGATTATCGCGTTTTTCACATTGATTTTTTGAGTTTTCGACAAAAACTCGGTGTTATTTGAAATCAGCGGAAATTTTCCGATCGAATAGGGTATCGAAACATTGAAAAAAAAGAAAAAAAATGTTTTCATTTTTTGCCCACCTTTTCGGAAACCTAAAAATGTCGAAATTTCAAATGGTCATAACTTGGATCCCGTTTCATCGATTTTGGGTTTTGACGGGCGTTTTCAAAACGTCTCCAGTAGACTTAGAGAATGCATTTTCGATCATCCCGATATCTTAATTATTGTAGCCGTGAGAGCAGGTTGAAAATCGGCGAAAAAAATGAGAAGTATGTATGGAAAAATTCGCAAAAATCGATGGTCCGACTTAAAAAATCTGTGAAAAATCGAAAAATAATGATAGCACAATGATTCAAGCGCCATTTTGAAGGGTGTTCGATTGCGAAAAGAATGAGCACAGAGTGGGGTTCCAACCCCATCGGGAAGCAACGTTACAGCGATTTTAGTGAAGCCACTTCTTTTTGGCCGAAATGCAAACAAATTTTGAATTTTTAAATTTTCTTTTAAGACGCTATATCGATGTATTTTGACTCGCTGATTACTAATTCAGTAGCCATTTCTTTGAGAAACTCGAAATTTCATTTTCGCCTTTTTCACATTGATATTTTGAGACATCGACTAAAACTCGGTGTTATTCGTAATCAGCGGATAATTTCCGATCGATTAGGGTATCGAAACATTGAAAAAAAAAAAAAAAAAAAAATTTTTTTTTCATTCTTCGCTCACCTTTTCGCATAAGAAACATTTAAATTTTTGTTTCATCAAAATCGATGCACCGCCTGTATGTGAAACTGCAAAATCGTCCTTTGACCTGTGCAACTTTAGGGCGTGGTTTCATCCCTTGAAACCGTTTTTCCGTTGATAAAAAAAAATACGTGTCGCTTACTTTTTAATGCTCTATAACATACATGAGTTTCAACAAAATCGGAGGAGGACACCTCGGGTACTTTCCTTGTGATACACTGTCAAGTTCTTACCAGAAAATTTTCCAGTGATTACAATTGTACGATGGAACTTTTAATAGACTTAACAACAAATCAGCTGGAAATAACGAAAGAAAATTTGTCACAAAAACGTTAATTCGACAATTTTTTATGACATCGTTTTAGTTTTCGATAAAGAATGGCCACTGGTTTCGCGATCAGAAGGTAGAATTAATAGTCTGAATCAGATTACGATTAACTTATTGCCGTGTAGATCCTCCGTAACAACGTCGTCAAACTCTTCGGGGTCAGGGGTTGAAAATAAAACTAATTGTAATTGTCTAATAAATTTACGTTGACACTTATCAATTTTTTTTATTAATCATTCTTGTTTCTTATGTCTCAACAATCAATATCCGAAACGTTTCATTAGAAAAAACAAAGACTTATAGAGCTATATATTGTTGCTTCGAGGAGACTCGTGAGCTCGTGTGAAGATCGTGAATTATCAGTCGCGTGTGATCGGTCGCGAGGATCTTCCGCCCGAGAGACGCAGAAAGACGGGAGAAAAGGGAGAAAGGAAAGGCTTAAAGGAATGAGACTTTGGGTAAAGAGATGAGAGAATGCTCGTGTGTACGTGGTGCGAAAGGTGTGCGGGCGGTAAATCGGGAATCTCGACAAAGAGGCCGAGCATCCATAATTCAAGCAATCCAGTCGTTTGGTGTGTACGTTTGCGATTCTCTCCCTCATCGTGTCTCCCCCCCTGAGATTTCTCTCTATCTCACTCTTTCTCGCTCACGAAACGGACGAGAGTATTATATACAGGCGCCGATTGGCTTGGGGCATCCAGAGAGATCGTTGTATACGTGCGTGGCTCCCGGTACGACACCCGCACAACAGCGTGTCCACCGCGCGCGGTCTTTCCGTCCCGCGTCGCGCGCTCTTACATGTTAATTTTCCTTTCTCGCGGCACTGTCTCTACCCCGTGTATACTACCCAGAAGAGACGCGAGAATCATAGCGCCGAGAGTATTATCTCACGATTGCGCGATCGATGCGCCTTTCGAGATCGCGGCATTACGCGTTATCCCGGAATCGGGAATAGCGATTTTTTTTTCTATAAAATTTGTTTATATTTTCATTTAAATTTTCGTTCGGTGGATGAAGAAAAAGAGTCTTTTGCTATTATTCAATTGAGCTTAACGAAATTATTGTAAAAAAACATTGAAAAACAAATTTAATTGAGGGGGTAAATAGGGTTAGGACAGCGTTTTCTTAATGATTTTCATGAATTTTTTTATAGTATAAAAAATGAATATAATTTATTGTAACTTTGAGAATATTTTGTACATATATTTAAGTATATACTATAAAATTTGTATACATATATTTAAGTATATACTATAAAATATTTGCGACCCCATATTGCAGGTCACAATCAGACTCAGCATATTGCGTACATTCTGGAACCCGCAATTTTCATCTGAAATCAAACGAGGTTGGAATTTACTTTTATTATATGTCTTTCTTCTATATGAACCTAAATGCTATCAAAAAAATAGAAAATTAAATTTTTTACAGGGGTCAAAACAAAAAAGGATGATTTTTTACCATTTTTTACAACTTTATTTGCAAAAAAAAATTTATTTGAAATAATGATAATATTCCGATTTTAGGTTCATATAGAGCGCAATACTATGAAGAAAGTAACTGCCAATTTTCAAAACGATTCGTTGAAAACTTTTGAAACTAGCGTGTACGCAAGTTAAAAAAAAGTCGTATTTAGAAAAACGCGTTTGAAAAAATAGTACCAAGAAAAACAAGCAATATGGGGTCGCTAATATTTTATAGTATATACTCAAATATATGTATAACAATTTTATAGTATATACTTAAATATATGTATAAAATATTCTCAAAGTTTCAATAAATTATATTCATTTTTTATACTATAAAAAAATTCATGAAAATTATTGAGAAAACGCTGTCCTAACTCTATTTCCCCCCTTAATGGCTTATAACAATAGAACGAGTCGGAATTTTCATTTAAAATTTTGGGAACATATTTTTCAATAGTTTTACTAACAATTTATGAAATTTAAAAAAATAATCGATTTTTTGAACCGTCTAACCCTATTTCCCCCCATAAGTCGTAAATTAGTAATTGATTTTTTTTCTCTTCTGCTATAGAAAACAATTGACGGGAAAAGAAATGAATTTTTGTCAAAAAAAAATACATATCGAAGAGTAAATGATTTCAGTAATCTCACGATAATTCCATATATTAGCCAAATTAATTTTATTTACACTGCCAACAAATAAAATGAAATCAAAAATTGTTTCATTCATTCAACAAAATCGGATTTATGACACAATTATAAATATCATTTATAACTCTCACTTGCGTGATTTATTTATTGTCGTATTTTTTGCACAACTTATAAACACTTGCCGAATGATTGATTCAAAAAAAAAAATTAAAAATTCATTATTAATTCAAGGCTCCTTTGAGAAATCTATGCGAAATGGATAAAATTATTCCAAAGGTGAATCATGGTGGTAACGTGTATACAATAATTGCAATATGATAAGATCTTGAAGATGCAATTCGCGAAGTAAAGTATATTTTTCGTATCCGAATTGAGTAATTAACCATATACGTTGTTCGGTGCTTCTATTTTATTTTATTTCGTGTACATATGTGCCACATACATCGTTATATATTCGAAGTAAATTCATGTACGACGATGGGTATACAAGCGTTGAGTTTCCGCGCGAGGTTCATATATATACGCGTTGTGCCAGTTAACGAGCACGAGGCTCGGCACGAATCCACATACAACACCTTAATGCCACATCCGCGTGAGTTATCGCGATATATGGTACGGAGAGACGGATTTTCTCGGTTACCGATTGAGCCTCGATCGCATGCAACTTCGTTTTTTTTTTCTTTCACTACATATACATATTTCGTCTTCCATTGTACACAAATATGCAACGGAATTTTTGCCGGGATTTGCAAAATCAATTTTAAAAAATCTACAATTGTAAAGTTCGTAATGGATTGTCAATTGTTTCGAATAAATTCATCGTCGGCTAAAGTTTTCTAACAACAAATATTCTGTTATAGTAAAATCAGTAATTTGAATGATTGGAATTTCATTTTTTAATATAATCCAGGTCGAAAGATTCTTTACTTGGACGGTTTTGCTTTATGGTACCAAAATTCATGAAATAATAGATTGAGAGTAAAAATTTGGATTTCTAACAACAAATATACTGTTACAGTAATGTCAGTAATTTAAATAATTGGAATTTCATTTTTTAATATAATCCAGGTCGAAAGATTTTTTACTTGGACGGTTTTGCTTTATGGTACCAAAATTCATGAAATAATAGATTAGGAGTAAAAATTTGGTAAAACGATATGAGGATGTGTTAGAGAACAATGATATAAAAAATATTCTCACATATTTGAGAGATCAGACGATCGTTGAGTTGGCATTGAGGCAATTTTTAGATTTTAGTACAAACATGACGTAAATATTTTCGCTTGAGCTTAAACTGCCAGTAACACTGAGAAATCTAATGCTACCGCATACAGGTGTATGTTTATATATACGAGATGGTAATGAAATAACGGTGTTAGAAGATACGCGAGGCTTCCTCGTGTTCATTCTTATCGCTATCACTTCAGCTTCACTGTTTGCCCCCGCGAGGAAACGGTGTGCAATCGGGATCAAAGTCTTATCTCTCTCTCTTTCGTATTTTCTCAATTCTCGAATGCTCTATTTGTGTTATTCCTAAAATCCGTTCGACCTTTGCCTAATTTTCGAGTAACGAATTCTCACCAATCGCGAGGTTCTCGCCCGTGTATGACATCGACGCTTACTAAAAGTAGCACTATTCAAATTTCTTACGAAAACTAACACGTTTCGAATTCCACCACGAAAATCAACACGTTTCGATATTCGACGCCAAAACTAACATGTTTCGGATTCTGCCGCGAAAAGTGGCATGTTTCGGCTTTCGTCGCGAAAACAAGCATATTTCGATTTGCACTGGAAAAAGTAGTATATTTGCCGAACTAAATCGAATAAGATTCAGAACTTTCACAAATGTTTTAATAATTTTTTCGGGAGCACTATAAGGAATAAATGAAAAACATTAAGGGTGTATCGCCCGTACACCCTCAAACATTTATATTCGTTTTCTATTAAAAAAATAATAACATTATTGAAAATACGATTCGCAAATACGATACGCAGTATTCCACCATTCAAAAACTAAAATTGTTCATTAATGATATTTTTCATGACTTCTAGTTTCGGAGTCAGCGATGGAATTGAACAAAATTATTGTTTATAAAAATTATATTTTACTTACAGTCTGAAGAATCGTTCATTGTGTTTTTATTTCATAAAAAAAAACACAATCTTGGAGTGATCAACGACTAAAGTATAAATTACAGTATAAGTATAAAATACAGTTGACAAAATCTTCAAAACAATCGATTGAGATATCTCGAGAAATGTCAGGTCTTGGAGGAAGTAGCAAGAGGGAAAAAAACTGACATTGTTAACTTTGCATACACCGCAATTGTTTTCGATTTTCTTTTTTCTAATTTTTTTGACCATGGTTTTTTTACTCCAAAATGACGAGGCTCTGCTGTTTGCCATCTTATGATACGCCTAGCAGACCAAAATTCAAACAGTAAAATATGTATGAAATAAGGTCAAACAAAAAATAAAACAGTATAAAATTACAAGCATAAATATTTCGTCAATTTGGAGTAAAAAAGGATGGTCAAAAAACGTGGAGTAAAAAATGAGAAACACTTTCAGTGGTACTGAAACGTGCTAATTTTCGCGGTGAAAGTCGAAACCTGCTAGTTTTCGTGGCAAAAGCCGAAACATGCTAGTTTTCGCGCAGATATCAAGCGTGCTTGTTTTCGTAAGAAATCTGAAACATGCTAGTTTTCGTAAGCAGCGTCGACATATTCGTGAAACAATTGGTAGAATTTGAGGATTAAAGATTTTTAAACAAGTAGATTTTTTAGTCATTTGTAAAATGATTTTATCTATTCATGACAATTTTTTTAATGATTCAAAAGACAATTCTCATATAGAACGATACGTTTTTTTTTCACCGACTAATAATACCCCTTTTCTATTTAAAAATAAAAAAGTACAATCGTTGTGGTGTTTGAAATTCCAAGGGATTAAAAAATCTCCAGTTTTGCAACTGAATTGAATGGAATTTAAAAGAAATATCTAATACCGCTATGGCATCTGAAGCCTTTGCCTTGTGAGTTTCTTTATCTCGCCAAATTTTATCATTCAAATGTTAAAAATGCATTGATCAAATTTTCAAACAAAAAACATGATAAAAATAAATAATTCAATAATGACACAAAAAAAATGCACGTTTCGTATATCAGAAGAAACTCAATCATTGATAAAATAAAAATATTCGTAGACATCGTGAAGTGGGGCAAAGTTAAGGGGGCGGATAGACAATACCCCGACTCGTTATCTATTGTATTCTTGTCCATTTTTTGTACTCTTTATTTATTTTTTTTGTCGTACATCCACCAAGTCGCACGATATCGTGCACGCAAGATTTTTCTTTTTTACTGCCATCATTAAACTTTTATTCGAGTAACCTATAGTATACGTATATAACGTTATACGTGTATGTCGCTTCGAAAAAGCTTACGATATGTCGATGTCGCGTGACGTGCATTTTCCGCGAGATTACCAGCTCGAGATATAACTAATGGAAGCGTGGCCAATAAAAACAACATTAATGTGCTATATATAGTATATATATACATATTTTTCTGTTTTTTTTACACGAAAACAATTTTTTTTTCTCAATTTAAAGGTGGAAGGTTTAACAAGTCTTTTTTTTCTTGTAAAAAAGTTACACGAAGAGCATAAGAGGAATAAACTAGTATTCGTATTTTCTGAAGAAAAAAAAAAACTTGTTGAAACCTCCAAATGAAAGAAGGAATTAATTGACGCGGCGATGATATCTTTTTTGTCGGGCTAGATTTTTTTATGTTTTTGTTTGTTTTTTTTACAAGAAAACAATTTTTTTCTTCTTAATTCAAAAGTGGAAGGTTCAACAAGTTTTTCCTTTTTCTTTAGAACATACGAAATCTAGTTTATTCCTCTTATGCTCTTCGTGTAACTTTTTCAACCATATATCTATGATTACAATAGTAACACGAAGAGCATAAGAGGAATAAACTAGATTTCGTATGTTCTAAAGAAGAAACAAAAATTGTTGAACCTTTCATCTTTAAATGAAGAAAAAAAAATTGTTTTCTTGTAAAAAAACAAACAAAAACATAAAAAATATAGCCCGACAAAAAAGATATCATCGCCGTGTCAGTTAATACCCGTTTCAATTCTCCAGAACTAGTCTGGCACAATTTGCGATTAATCAGGCAATACAGGTCTCTACGTTGGCGTGAAAATCTGCAATCACACTTGTCATATTATCCCGAAATTTTCTATAGCAATGAACATAACCGTCGGTATGGGAAATCGCGTTAATGGTGTTCATTAAAATTTGGGAATCGGATTCAAATTTTGTAACTAATTCTGTTATATTGGAAAGTTCCCGAGTAATACAGGTGTCTACCGACATGTTAATCTGGTGCGAACACTCGAAGAAGACCATGGCGCATTTAGTGGCGATACGATTACCACGCTGGATAGCACCTTCCATGGAACTAGTGCGTTTCTTGAGCGCCGACCAATAGATATCTTCACATTCGGTAACGTTTCGAGTCTTTGTCTCCAGCAGAAGAAGTCTCCTCTCCCGTTTGTAACAATTATTAGCACTCACGTTCGTTTGCCCGGCAGCTGTGAGGTTCACCTTAACATAACACCGAACAATTGATTCAATTAATACATTTTCCTATCCAATTGAACTACAAGTAAAAATACACCGTAAACGTGACACAAAACGGACTATTTTTCCTTTTTTTTCCTTCAAAAGACATGTCACGAAATATCTCGCAATTCGATTCTAGTAATATAAAGTTTTATGTTCTTACCTGTTTTGCGTTCGGGTCCGTTTCCGTTCCAAACAAATCCTCGATAGTCTCCAAATACAGTTCTTTACGGTTGCTCAGGTAGGATACCAGTTTTGAGCTTAAAGTGGCCAACTCGTATTCGGTATCAAACTCGGTTAATTGTTTTATGATCACTCTTGTTTTTGTGCTCAAATCGCTTAGCTTTAAGCACGACCCTTTGTCAACACAGATCTTAATAGATGCAACTCCGATCTGTTGGTCGAATAGTAGTGATCTGATGAATTCATGCCGCACAGTCGATGATTACGCGACAGAAGTAAAACTTTTACTACTATAGCTATTGGATTATTCAAATTTAAACGGAAACGACATTGTAAAAATATCAAGATTGGGTCTTGCTAAAAAATAAAAATGATGCAAATTGAAACTTGTATATATTAGTTCGTCGAGATTTCCATTATTAGCAAAAGGTTTTTTCAATTTTTACTCCCTCATATGGAGGAATCGTGTATGCACAAAAGTGATAAGTAAACAAAATTCAACTTCCAGTTTGCACCATTGTTTCACTCCTTTCATTTGACACTGTGAAGTTCACTTGATTTGTAATGTATTTTTTTGAAAACGTCAAAAATACCATCAACGCAAAACGTTTAGATCATTTTTATCCAAATTTAATGAAAGAAGAAAAAAAGCTAGAAAATTCATAATTTCATAAATTTGGTAAACGCCTCGATCCATTTTTGCTAAATTCAATAACGAACCAGTGTATGATAATATTGTATTTATAAAAAAACGTTTTAGTCTGCGAGCTCGAAAAATTACCCAAGTTATACTGCAGACTTACCCCAAATAGACAGATCGCCAAAACGAATTGTATTTTCGAATACTTCATGATTTCAGAACTTCTTGTGTCAGACAGAACACGTTGAACACGTCTCGAAATTCATTTAGTTCTGCGCTTATAAATATCCCTCGTCGTATCATCTTCCCCAAAGCCACTGATAAAGATTACACACATCATATGATATTATTTTACAAAAGTGTCGTCATATTTTTTATTACTTTACGTGTTTGCGTGTGACATCGTTTGGAAATTCAAATATTGTGATCATTTCGACCATCTTAGAGTATAAAAACTAGCGGCAGACGAACTTGAAAAATCTTTTTTAATTCCTTGGCGTCAAGACGGTTCCAGATATGGTGTTATCGGCCTTTCAGAGCTTTCATATAATTTGTACATTCTGTGGTGATATCATTATTGTTGAGACAACTACGGAAGCTCAGACAAACAGGCATATTTAGAAGCTTTATATTATCGTTGAAAACGAGGTAATTGGGAATAAGGTATATTAAGGGAAAATAAGGTATAATTGTGAATTAAGGTAGTAGTCTGGTAACTTAAGTCGATTTTCATGTCTTTTTTGGAGGGCTTTTTTTTGTAGGAAAATAAAAATGAATCGTTTTGGATATTTAGGATGTTTTTATTTACATATTAAAGATACAAAAAAAAATTTTTTTGAAAACATTTTATAGTTTATTATTATTATTATTACTGATCGAAGTTGGCACCTCGAAAAAAAATCGCGTGGGTGACCCCGGTGATTTGGGCTCTTGATGTTATCTGAAATCAAAAATTCTTGATAATTCTTAATCTATAGACATCTCATTCTGGTCGGAACTACTGAAGTTAAATTTAAATTTAAAGTTAAATTTTATGGATAAATAACAAAATGGCGGACTTTGGAAAAAAAAACTTTTTTTTCCAAAGTACGCCATTTTGTTATTTATCCATGAAATTTAACTTCAGTAGTTCCGACCAGAATGACATGTCTATAGATTAAGAATTATCAAGAATTTTTGATTTCGGATAACATCAAGAGCCAAAATCACCGGGGCCACCCACGCGCTTTTTTTTCGAGGTGCCAACTTCGATCAATAATAATAATAATAATAATAAACTATTAAATTTTTCAAACAATTTTTTTTTTGTATCTTTAATATGTAAATAAAAACATCCTAAATATCCAAAACGATTCATTTTTATTTTCCTACAAAAAAACGCCCTCCGAAAAAGATATGAAAATCGGCTACTACCTTAATAAGTTACCAGTTACCAGACTACTACCTTTATAAAAAAAATTATATATTTTAGTGAAAATATAATCGCCCCCCCCCCCACACACACTCGCAGTGAATATAATGCATTGATTGAATTATTATTAATAAATTATTTGTTTATATTCAGGATAACAATTATGACCATATAATTAGCAGTTGGACCAATGATTCTTACACGTTTCTCTCGGACCAAAACCACTTTGGATAAATGGCTTGTTCGAGAGACTCTGAGAATTTCTGGTATAATAGTATGTAAATTACAGCCAGTTCTAGGATCCGGCATTCGGGACTATTTCCGCCAAACGAGCGAGAGAAAAAATAGACAGAGACGGAGAGAGTCTCCTAAACACGAGAGCGATTTTGTTGGTCGTCCGAGACCGCACGATTGCGGTTTTTACGAAATTTTTATTGTAACGTTTTCGCCACACACGAGCATATCACCGATGATTTGTGGCATCGCTGATCCGCGAGTGTCTTTTTTTTTCGATGTCTTTATCGCAAAATTCGTGAATCAGCTGGCGCCCCGGCGGGCAGATGCTCGTGCACAAAAGAAAATTCATTTCATCATTATCTCGAAACAAAATTAACAGGGGTTTTCGGTCGAGATTCATTTTTTCAGAGGCTCTCTATCGGAGAGGATTGTATAAAAAAAAAAATCTTGAAGGAAAAATAAAAGTGAAAAATTGAATTATAAAATTATAAAGCACTAAAACAAAACGGTAGTTCACGAAATAGCGCGGGGTCTTTGATCGCTCCGAGCTATGAATGATCGAATGGTAATTAACCAGGTCATAATTACTGGCTTTATCCATAACAGCGGTAGCCCTATGTGATTAGAAGTAGCCATATAACATATATATTTTATATATCTTTTGAAGTCGCTGGGATTCGGAATTAGAGGGCTCGAAACGTTCGTATTAAGTCCGGCAGCAGGTGTGACGGCGTGATATAATAATCTTAGGATCACTTTTTTTCATTCTGCGCTACTGGATCTTCTATATGCCAAGGGATACATAGATCTTCCGATTTTTCGCTATTACAGCGATCGATTAATTCATCAATTATCAATCTCACAGTCGAAAAATGTTCATAAAAATTTTCAAATGTTTGTTTCTTAAGGGTGGGGTAAGGTATACAAACTTTTTTTGGCATTAAAAAAAAAAAAATTTAAATGTACGTATAACATCTCAAGAATATTGTGTCAAAATTTCAAGTCGATCGGAGCAAAATTAACGGAGTTATGAACATTTGAGCGTCCGTTGCTCCAGACCGTTTTTTTAGTGTGCAAAACTTTAAAGCGTTTTTCTGAAACTTGTCATTTTTTTGTACTCTGTAACTCAAAATCTAATGCACCGATTCTTTTGAAATTTTGTACACTATTTCTACACGAATCACCAGGTTACGCTGCCGAGTGTTTTTTTTTATAATCATTTTTTATTTTACAATAACAAATTTGCCGATTTTTTTTGGCGAAAGTCGCGTTTTTGACTTCCAAGTGCTACCAAAAAATAAAAAATCGATTAAAAAAAAAATTCGACAGCGTTACCTCGAGAAACATTTCACCTAATGAACGCATTTTGATTTTTTTGTTTCGGATAATTCAGTGACGAGTTACAGCGTACGCCGCAAAAGACATTTTTTTCGAGGCGCCTGCGGAGATTTGCTGCCAACTGCTTATTTATCAAGATTTTGCAATGAAACTTAAGGAAAATATAGTTCAGATGTTGTATTATTATATGGAAAGTAAATACATAACCAGCATTACCTGTATCGTCTAAAAAAATTCTTGAAAATTGCTTCCTTTCCACCGAATTAATCTTAACCCCCCGTTAAGGGGAGAAATAGGGTTACGGTTCAAAAAATCGATGTTTTTTTTCATTTCATAAATTATTAGTAAAACTATTGAAAAATATGTTCCTAAAATTAAAAATGAATATTCCGACTCGTTCTATTGTTATAAGCCATTAAAGTGAGTAGCTCTCCTTCAAGCCCCAGGCGCGCTATTTTTTCAAACGCGTTTTTCTGAAAACGACTTTTTTTTAACTTGCGTACACGCTAGTTTGAAAAGTTTTCAACCAATCGTTTTGAAAATTGGCAGTTACTTTCTTCATAGCATTGCGCTCTATATGAACCTAAAATCGGAATATTATCATTATTCAAAATAATTTTTTTTTTGCAAGTAATGTTCTAAAAAATGGCAAAAAATCATGCTTTTTTGTTTTGACCCCTGTAAAAATTCAATTTTCTATTTTTTTTATAGCATTTAGGTTCATATAGAAGAGAGACATATAATAAAAGTAAATTCCAACCTCGTTTGATTTCAAATGAAAATTGCGGCTTTCAGAATGTACGCAAAATGCTGAGTCTGATTGTGACCTGCAATATGGGGTCGCTAATATCTTCGGTGTTTTTCAAGGAAATTCTTCAAAAATTTTATAGTATATACTTAAATATATGGATAAAATATTCTCAAAGTTTCAATAAATTATATTCATTTTTTATACTATAAAAAAATTCATGAAAATCATTGAGAAAACGCTATCCTAACCCTATTTCCCCCCTTAAGGAATTATACGCAGTCGGAGACCGAAAAAAAAGCGATTTTCCAAGAATTTTTCCTGGAAAGAAATTTTAATTAATTACCGTACAAATTTATATACATATTGTGGTAACTTTTAACTTTATTTTCGTATTTTTTATTTGTAAATATAATGATTTTTAAAGCTACTACAGCCGATCTCCTGGAGCTCCCCTAAAAAAAGGTGTCTTGCTGTGAGCACGATATCTCTGGATTGGATCATCCAAAATGAAAAAAAAAACAAAAAACATTTCGTTAATATAAGGTATTATCTAGTATTTAATCGAAGGAATAAGGAAAATATTAATTTTTAACAAAATGGCGGCTTCTCAAAAAAAAATTTCAATTTTCGATAAAAATTTTCGCCTTCAATTGTTTATAAAATGGAAAATATTTGTCGGCGAGAAAAAAAACTTCGTTTAATCACTAAAAAATATATTTATAAAGATTGTGTAAAAATTTGAGACTGATCGGTTTAGTCCTTGTCCAAGGAATCTTGCTCACCGACTTGTAAAACGCAGTTTTGAGAAAAATCGAATTGAAACTTTCAAAATAATGCTCAGACGCTCCGAGACGTTTTTACAAATATCCGTAACCGACTAATAAAATATCCGTAATATCCGACTTCGAGAATATTTGTCGGATTGACATGAAATTTTCTGTGTATATACTTGAATATATGTACATTACGAAAATGAAATTAAAAAAAAATGTCTTCGAAAATCCTGACTGCGTATAATCCCTTAAGAATTAATCGCAAAGCTCGAAAATGATTATAAAAAATTTCGTAACATTGTTTTTTTTTCTCCTTCTTCTAACATTGTAGCCAAGAATATTTTTCCGTGACCTCCTTGGTGTAATATCATCACATATCACCCGCACAGTCTGCGTGTTTTACTAATGCAACGGGGCGCGTATAAACCCAGCGAAAAACGTATATTAACATCGTAATTAATCAAAAGCTCGTGTCGTACGATCGGATAAAACGCCTTTTTACCAAAAGCCCTCCTTCCCCATCTCGATGCACTATATGACTTGAGTCTCGGACGGGAGGGTTTCTTTGCGACTGTGTGCGCTAATTAACCTTCCGATATAATAAAGTGCGGGGCGTTTTCCGGAGCGTCAAAGTCTCTCGTGAAATATAACCCGGTTATGTACCACGACGACGACGACTAATCGCTCGGCGAAACGGCCACAAAAAATGAAAGAGCTTCGGGAAATAAAAGTTCACCCGTTGGGTTATACAATTAAGGGTGCATCAAGGGCGGTAAAGTTTCTCGATACCGAACAAAATTTTGCGTATGGTTATTTTCATAAAAATAAATTTATATAAAGTTTTATTTGTATACAGAATAAAATTGAAAAATAATGAAAAGTTACAGTGGCAAAGAAAAAATTCAAATTATAATGAATAAAAATACTACTGAAAGCCCTTTAAACTTTTTTTTAATTCGATTCTTCTCTCTCGTCGAACTTGAATCTCGTTTGTGTGCGACGCTCGAACCGAAAAAGAAAAACTAATTTAACGAATTTTCATTATACACAGAAGGGCCATAGTAGACCCTCTAAAACTTTCGAGTTTTTTTTTCGTCGTCCGAGTATATCGCTCTTACGTATTCATAATAAAGCTCATGGTCAAGCGTCCGACAGGATGACTTATCGTACCTGGATAAAACCTACCCCCACGACGTTCAACTAGGAATTGTGACGGGGGGGAAGATAAAAGGGGTGCAAAGACACGGAAACGATCGTGCACCACGCTCGCTCGAAACCCTGCTCTATCCGCTAGCCTAGCTGACCACTGGCACATTATATTATACAATATAAATGTTTTTTTTTTTTATTGTACAATATAAATGTATTAAAATGTATTAGTACAATAGTATTAAAAAAATATATATATCGTCTGATGAGAAACAAAAGGACGTAAACCACATCACTTCACGTGTTAAGGTATTCCTACATAAGTAGGGCCGCATAAGTAGGGCCCTACTCAATCGATCGTAAATTCGACTGGTTCGTCAAAAAAATAAGTTATAATCAATCATCATAAGTAACGACAACCTGGAACGGAAAATTTTCTAGAATTTGCGTCCATTTATAAATTTCAACATTTTTTCGTAAATTGGCTAAAAGTACAATGTGGCAACGCCGCAAGAGCGCCCTACGAACCACCGTGGCTAGGCGGCCCTGCGATAGCTACAAATTGTAAACAATAGCATGAGTGAAAAGTGTAAATTAACAGAAGAGATTTAGTGTCACTATTGAAAGTGTAACCATGAGTGACGGAAGACATAAGATTCGGATGGAGGCTGGAAAAAACAAGGGGCAGTTTGTGAACATAAGAAAAAAAGCAGCGCTTGGAAAAAATCATCAACGCCTCCACAAAATGTGTTAGTGAGGTTACAGAAACAGATATCATTGAACGAGTAATCAAACAAACGTCAAGGAAATTGGTAGTTCAATTATAATTAATGTTTTTAAGTAACCTCATATTCCAAGATTTTGAGGGACGTCAAATTGTTGAGGGTAGAACGTTCGCAGCTGAACTGTGGTGTACAACTTGTGATAAACCCCTGTCACTGAGACATATCAAATCTGAACAACAACTTGGCCTTGCGAGCATCTTCACCGTTAATGCCAAACATGTGACGGAAGTCACCTTGTCCATACTAATCGCAATAGCTCTGATGCGCCAAGGTTGTTTGACGTTAACCGCAAAGTAGCCATTGGTAAGAAGAATAAATAACGATTCTGTAGAAAAAAGATCAAGGTATATAAGAAATATATACGAGGGGTGACCCAAAAAAAACGGGAATTTCGTCACGATTTCTTTATTTTTTAATATTTTTACACCAAATTTTGATCACCTTCAAAGTATTCTCCTTTGACCACAACGCACCTCTGCAAACGATCCTTCCAATGTTCAAAACATTTTGTAAATTCACTTATCGGGATGTTTTTTAGGCCTTCCAGCGATTTTTGTTTTACCTCCTCAACAGTGGCAAAACGCTCGATTGCTGCTTTGTTTCGGGGTCGTATCCATAGCACCACGATTCATCACCAGTAATCACCTTGGAAAAAAGTTCAGGGTCCTCTTCGAGCTGATTTTGAAGTTCAAAACATGCCTGAAGTCGACGCTCCCTTTGCTCGTCCGTGAGAAGGCGAGGGACAGATTTGGCTGCAACTCTGCTCGTGTGCAAATCTTTGGATAAAATCCTCTGAATTGAACTCCATGATATCCCACACATCTCACAGAGTTAATCAATGGTTCGACGACGGTCTCCACGAATGAGAGCATGGATTTTGTTGACGTTTTCGTCATTTCTTGACGTTGAGGGGCGTCCTGAACGGGGTTGGTCTTCAATTGACATTTCTCCATTTTTAAAACGTGAAAACCACTCGTAGACTCTGGTTTTACTTAGGGCAACATCTCCATAAGCAATCTTAAGCATTACGGTAGTTTCCGCGGCCGATTTCCCCAACAGGAAACAAAATTTCACAGCCACGCGTTGCTCTCGACAATCGGCCATCACGTTTTCGCCGAAATGGAAAAAGTTGTTTCACTACAAAAATTCCCACGGGCGAACCGATGCACTCACGGCGGCGGAACTTCGCACACTAACTCAGGAGACGTGTCCCCAACGGACACCTGGTCGAGCAATGGGTTTCCCCACTCTCCCTCCCCGCCGCAGCGAAATTCCCGTTTTTTTTGGGTCTCCCCTCGTATATTCTTTCTGTTTCAACTGTCTTTGATGCTGGTATTGGAGGAGCCCAAATTAATACAATTTTATCAGCAATCAACATCCCAACACTTTCTCCCGCTACGTTGATAAGATATGAGCATATCGTTGCCAAAGCCGGTATTAATGCAGAAATGATGGAAAAAAACCTCCGTGCAACATGGTGAAAAAGGTGTTCGGTTGTTGCTCGGAGAATCTGTGCAAGGCAAACCCCGCGTGACAAGAAATGTTAAAATTCTACGAGCTATCACTGACCAACTCGCGGGTTGGCAAAATAAACAGAACCAAGAATCCCTATAGATGTATCATTTAGAATTAATATATTATGTGATGAAAGCTGTGAATTTCTTTGCAATAAATATATGTATATTTATATTTTAAAGTTTGGTATAATATTTTTTTAGATTATGTCATATATTGCCTTTATATTTCGTGAGACACTTAAAAAATATAAACGTATATATATATATATATGTTCGTGTGTGTGTGTGCGATCAGCTGATTCGAATCGAGAGCAACCAGTTTGCGGTGTTGCCAGACATAACCCCTTGCAGATCGCGGTTCCGGAAATCCTTCCGCTTGTGAGATTTTTGTGAGTTTGAACATTTATATTTTCTTTAAACATTCGGTGGGATCCTGTTGTCATTGTAATTTCGGATTCTTCAATATTTTTTTGATACGTAGGGCAGTTTGTATTGGGCATAAAGAGTCGTTTGGTTTATGCATTTTCAGATAGAAACGTGGCGAGCATGTACTCTTCGTACAGTGGTGTATAAATTTAACGTCTTTCAAACGCGTAATATTTGGATAAGTATTCGGCAACTTGGCTTGAAATTTTCACAGTATAACTGGATGTATCTGTACTTTATTTTAGGAAAAAAATGAGTCAATTGTTAAGTGTTCGATCTCGTGGAAGGAATACCTTAAATGGCTACGGCACTTTTATGCCACTTTTATTTTTTAGGTCTCGTTATATATTTTTTATCCACGGCTCTACGAGAAAAACAAAACATTTATAAACATCCCTCTATCTCTCATTGTCCAAGAGAATTGTTTCGAAAAATCTTGCCCGTTCACCAGACAATCGGTTGATAATTGTATGCTTCGTTACTCTATTTCTAGGCAACTAGCCCTCTGCGAACACGCGGGCCAAGGCAGGTTAGTTCTTAGGTTGACTCAGGCATCAGTTATCGAGCTGTTCTGTATGCTAACTCGTGGCTACCCCGACGTGAGCATTATGTAAAGCGCGCGACGGTTTATTTTGGTACGTGAAATCGTGAAAGAAAGAGCTATGGTGTGTTCCGAAGGATAGAACGAGAGCGAGGGAGGAAAGGCTCTTAGGACCACAGACGGGCGTTTTGTGGCTTATCAGATTGCGTGTTTGCGGGCTACCAAGGATCGCAAGAGAGAAAGAGAGAGAGTGTGTATGTATAACGCGATCTCGCGCACCCCAGTTACGTCGATGTGAATTTTCAGTGAAGCGACGAGAAGTTTCCTTGTCCATAATGGAGTATTTTCATGGAAATTTTGGTAAAGTCCGTTTGAAGGTAAAATAAATCTGGTAATAGGTCTTATTGATTAGGGATCAACCACTGTGCCATTTTTGTCAGCAGGAAAATGCGATTTCTTTGATTCAATTGTTGATTCATTAAAAAGGAATTCAGCAAAAATTTAAACGCTAAATAATTACCATCGTAGTTAATTATATTTTATTTAATGAAAGATCAAAAGGAGTTTCAACATTTCAATTAATTTTACATTGTTACTCAGTATTTAATTGATGAAAAACATGAAACAATATATTTTGGGCCAAGGACGAGCACAGATAATGTGCCAACGGTAGAAGAAGAAAAATAAATAATCGAGAGGGGGCAAGAAAATTCTCTCGTTAGTAGGTGGAGAAGCAAAAGTATAAAAGTCCAGGATGGCGGTTTTGCAACTAGCCAGCCGAGACCGTCGGTCACGCGAGAACCACGTCGAGTATCCTCCTACCGATGGTGTTCGTTACTTTTGCCTCTCTTGCTTTTTTTTTCTCTTTTTTTTTTCCCTCTTCATCCCTTCACCTCTCTTCTTCCATCATTTATTTTACCATTCCGGCGTTACACGTCGCGTACTCGCGCCGCGTACATATACGTTTGACTTCGTTTTTATACCCTCGCGGATAATTTACCTGGTGTGCGTGTACATTGATTAAAAAATTGAGGCGTAGAAGTCATGGAAGTTTCGTACCAGAGGACGACACCGACGCGTACCTATACAGGTTTAAATTTCGTTGTTTTAACGAAAAGGGCGTATCGTGTTCTCGTACGGATAAACTTTGACATCCTTGTTACGTTCTGGCATTCGATATAAATCCACCGTTGCACTTACGTACAAAATATATGTAATAACAACGAGGCTGGAAAGGAAAAAAAAACAAGAGAGAGAATCGGAAATTAGCGTAATTTTGTAATTATCCTTGTGCAGGATCTTTCATTTGAAAATGTGTAAACGAGAGACTCTTTCTTTTCTGTCTCTTCGGACTCTTCGCTGTAAATTAAGGGGGGAAATAGGGTTAGTAGGGAAATTCATTTTCATGAATTTTTTTATAGTATAAAAAATTAATATAATTTATTGAAACTTTGAGAATATTTTATACCTATATACTATAAAATTTTTGAAGAATTTCCTTGAAAAACACCGCAGATATTAGCGACCCCATATTGCAGGTCACAATCAGATTCAGCATTTTGCGTACATTCTGGAAGCCCCAATTTTCATCTGAAATCAAACGAGGTTGGAATTTACTTTTATTATATGTCTCTCTTCTATATGAACCTAAATGCTATCGAAAAAATAGAAAATTGAATTTTTTACATGGGTCAAAACAAAAAAGCATAATTTTTTGCCATTTTTTACAACTTTATTTGCAAAAAAAAAATTATTTTGAATCATGATAATATTCCGATTTTAGGTTCATATAGAGCACAATACTATAAAGAAAGTAACTGCCAATTTTCAAAACGATTGGTTGAAAACTTTTCAAACTAGGGTGTGCGCAAGTTAAAAAAAAGTCGTTTTCAGAAAAACGCGTTTGAAAAAATAGCAAAATGCGGAGTTTGATTGTGACCTGCAATATGGGGTCGCTAATATCTGCGGTGTTTTTCAAGGAAATTCTTCAAAAATTTGATAGTATATACTTAAATATATGTATAAAATATTCTCAAAGTTTCAATAAATTATATTCATTTTTTATACTATAAAAAATATCATGAAAATCATTGAGAAAACGCTGTCCTAACCCTATTGCCTCCCTTAATGGCTTATAACAATAGAACGAGTCGGAATTTTCATTTAAAATTTTGGGAACATATTTTTCAATAGTTTTACTAACAATTTATGAAATAAAAAAAAAATCGATTTTTTGAACCGTCTAACCCTATTTCCTCCCTTAACATAAATCGATTGCTGGCAAGCGAAAAGACGTAAAACACATCACTTCGTGTCCCTTAAATCCTCGAAAGTTATGACTTTCTCTTTATTAGCAGAAAATTTAATAAATAGATGCGGGATTAAGGACAACAAGGCGCAATGTTCGAAGAATTCACAACATTCTTACACGATAAAGATTGCATATATATATACACGGACACCGAGCGAAACTGATGAATATACATGTTGAATTCCCGTCCGTACGTGTATAATTAAATTACGATAAAAAAAAAAACAACGCGTTTCACAATGTATCCAGTTAAAAAAGTTTCGTAATGAGAATATTCCGCGCCGTCAGCCCTTGTTTTCCTCGTAATCAGTATCCGATTATTAGCCGATTATTATTATTGTTGCACGCATGTGAGAGTAGAGAAAAATATAAATAAATTAAATAAAATCGCTTCTGATCCTCCTCGGATAAGATTGACGTTCTTGGGCTGTTTGGGTTTCGTGATTTTTTTCATCGGGATCACGCGCGGCGCGCGCTCGCGAAAAAAATCGCGTGGTATAGCCGGCGGCTGATCACGGGGCCTATCTCGGTCCTCGCGAATCATTATCGAAAACAAATTTCGATATATACGTGTATAGTCGAGGAACGCGCCAGCTGATCACCGGAACCGCACGTGTTTTAACCACCTAATCGACCATGCTAATAATCACGTTTTGCCACTCTTTACCGATCATCTATATGTAGAGTTTTTATATTACATCGGCTCGAACGCCACGCGCTCGATCGTTCCATTTCCGATGTGTGCTCACGCGAATTATATATTTTTTAAGGAGAGACTTCGTCTCTCCTAAAGGTATTTAATATATTGTAATGCGCTTCCTGTTCGGCCCTTCGGCGATCTTTTTCTCTCGCTGCGTGTTCGCTCTCCTCGTTGATGATTTTCTCCACCACCTGCCCGAGACTTTACTGATATATGCCGCGACCGGGGGAAAAAAAAGGACGAGATTCATTGCGTCCTTTATTTTTTTTACCGCAGACACGATTACTCCTATTTAATTATGGCTTTTTTCAATCGCAATTAATTAATTGAAATCTCTTCTTTTTTTTTCTCATAGAGAAAACTCTTTTTGTTATATGTAATTTTTGTGACGGAGCATTCAAAATGTTCGCGAATACTCGTGAAAATCATATTTCCAAACAAACGTCCAGATTCATTGGTGTAAAAGATGAAACTTTTCTAATCGGAAAAAAATACGTTTGACAATTATGTGAAAGGGGAAGGGATAAGGGTGAAAATTGAAAACTTATATATTGTTTTTTTTTCATAATTTTCCATATTCACAAAGCTTTCTCGATGATCAGGTACATTCAGAAATGCTTCCTCGAACACAATGGACGAGGAAGCATTTTATACAAACAGGAAAATAGTGAGAGGAAGAAAATATTATCATAATTTGCACTTCTTTTTATCGAACAATCATCCGAACGAATGTTATCGTAAAAATTATCCTCCGAAAGTAAAAAGTGAAAAATCAAACAATTGAATAGAATTTATCGAAAATTTCAATTGCAATTGTAAATTTCAAGACATTTTTCGTTCACATTGAAAAAGAAAATTTTGTTGAGCTACACGTGTTGATCGTATAATACCTGGGTATATAGGTTAGGGTGGGTCAAATAAAATGACTAATTTTTTTTTTCCTCGATATAATGAAAAATGTATTTTTTGGCATCTCAAAAAAACCCTCTGCAAGTATGAGCTCTGCAAGTATTTTCATATTTAAATTAAGAGGTCCCTCATCGCGAATTTTCATTTCCCATTTAAATAACATGGAAACATTTTTTTTTTACTTTGGAGTTTTTGGAATTTAAACCGTTGATGTTAGGAGAGTCTTTTAGCACATTTTTGTAGAACATTTGATGCTCTACAAAAAAGCTCTTTTGTGTCCAATCGATAAAAGTATCCGTACAAAAAATAATCGGTGATAATTATCTCTGGATTCTACTTATCTCGTTTATTAGTACATAAATATCAAATTAAAAAAAATTTTAGTTATCAATATGAATAAATATACTACTAATATATACTACTAATATATACTACTAATATATACTCCTAATATATTACTAATATATTACTAATATACTAATATACTACTAATATATTACTAATTGTTTTCAAACAAATATGAGAGAATCCAGAGTTAATTATCGCCGATTATTCTTTGTACGGTTACTTTTATCGATTAGACACAAGAGAGCTTTTTTGTAGAGAATCAAATGTTCTACAAAAATGTGCTAAAAATCTCTCGTAACATCAACGGTTTAAGTCTAATAAAATTCCAAAGTTAAAAAAAAAATGTTTGCATGTTATTTAAATGGGAAATGCAAATTCGCGATGAGGGACCTCTTAATTAAAATATGAAGGGCTCATACTTGCAGAGGATTTTATTGAGATGCCAAACAATACATTTTTCATTATATCGAGGAAAAAAAAAATTAGTCATTTTATTTGACCCACCCTAATGTAGGTATATCTTTATTATATAATAATTTTCATAATTTTCATAATTTTAATAATTTTCATAATTTTCATAATTTTCATAATTTTCATAATTTTCATAATTTTCATAATTTTCATAATTTTCATAATTTTCATAATTTTCATAATTTTCATAATTTTCATAATTTTCATAATTTTCCACATTCGCAAAGCTTTCTCGATGATGAGGCGCTCAACATTCAGAAATGCTCCCTCGTCCACAATGAAAGAGGAAGCATTTTTTTTATCGAACAATGATCCGAACGAATATTATCATCAAAATTACCATCCAAAAGTAAAAAGTGAAAATCAAACGATTGAATGAAATTTATTGAATCTTCCAATTGCAATTGTAAATTTCGAGACATTTTTTATTCACATTGAAACAACAATAAAATATTGTCGAGCTACACGTGTTATTCGCATAATACCCATGCATATAGGTATATCTTTATTGTACCCTGATATACTTATCGTGACGTTTTGCTTGTACAATTGTACGTAAATGGACAATTGACGGGCGTACAAATACGCGCGGTACGGAGTACAAAAAAAGTATCGCGTGGTTCGCGATAGCCTCATCGATATATTCCGACTATTTAACTACGAAAAGGCCCCAAGTTCGCGTTTAATTTCTTGTTAAATCCTGTGAGTCACGGCCTTTTTGTTTGTTAGAAGTCAATGTATGAATGGGGGTATGGGTATTCGCGACCATGCGAGCATTGCATAAAATGCTTTTCAATTCCGTCGAGTGGAAAGCCCCATTGAGCCGGAGATACGCATGCAAAACAGAGAGAAAACGCGAACGTTCGCCGGAGCAGTCCACCGATGAGCAAGAGAAGTACACCCTCTGTACACACACACACACACACACATATATATATATATATATATATATATATATATTTATATATTTACTAGTACTAATACACGCATTGTTTCGCGAGACTAAAGTACACGAGGCAGATAAACCAGAAAACGATTATATACAAACACACGTATAAATGTGAAACTGGTGTGTGAAACACTGCAAATGCACGCACGTTTGAATCGCGAATTTTGTCTCCCTCACTCTCAACAAAAGTGCATCTCTCTTGTTGCACACGTTGAGAGTTATCAACGTTTATGTATATATATATTGTTCCGGGGAAACTCCAAAACTGTCGTCGAAACGAAAGCTTCGAACGCCACACGAATTTGCCCATTATCGCTCGATATAACGCCAAATACGTATATACGGGATATTCCGTATGAAACGATATAATTTTTGAGGTTAAAAAAATACTTTGTTCATTTGCCTACTGACAAATAGTTTGACATTTTTATTCCTTCCACCGGCTACTCGGTTTAGAGCACCAAAGTGTTTATTTGCAGTGACAACAAAAAGATGGATTTTCTTAAGAGGGGAAATAGGGTTAGACGGTTCAAAAAATCGATTTTTTTTTTTTTTTCATAAATTGTTAGTAAAACTATTGAAAAATATGTTCCCAAAATTTTAAATGAAAATTCCGACTCGTTCTATTGTTATAAGCCATTAAAGGGGGAAATAGGGTTAGGACAGCGTTTTCTCAATGATTTTCATGAATTTTTTTATAGTATAAAAAATGAATACAATTTATTGAAACTTTCAGAATAGTTTATACATATATTTAAGTATATACTATCAAATTTTTGAAGAATTTCCTTGAAAAACACCGCAGATGTTAGCGACCCCATATTGCAGGTCACAATCAAACTCCGCATTTTGCTATTTTTTCAAAACGCAAAAAATTATTCGATGGTCTTGCTTCTTGAGGATTTGAAATTTTACTTATTGAAGAAACGATGGAAGTTATACTTTGACGGGACGAGTCGTTATAACGTTCTCTTATTGATCATACAAATGATTTTACGAAGACAAACGGATTTTCCTACTTTTTCGAAAATGTTTGTCATTTTTTTCGTTCTCGAAGAGTTGCTGACAATATTTTTCGTGAATAATTACCGGACAATTTGTTAAAAGATTAAGAATTTTACAAATTTCGTTGCTAAACCATCTTCGTTATTTTATTTTTAAGCCAAAGTTCGCAAAAGTGAAATTTCCTCGTTAAAAAATTGCTCCAATTCGCGGAAATTCGCCCATATACAAGTAGGCCCTAAATACACGGAGATAATACTTCCGTATATAGACATATATTCGGTACAGTGGATATCACGGCTACACATTTTGTTAGCAGAGTCAAAAGTACGCTCGAGCGTAATATTCTTTGTGTCAACGAATATATATACATAAAGATATATAGTACAAGTGCAACGGGGGTGGAAATATCTATGGATTCGAGCATCCCTTTCTCTTTCAGCCCTTTCCAAACATCCTCCTCCTCCTCCTTCATCCACCCGTCCATTGTGTCACGCGTTGATAATTTTAAAACAAAAGAGCGCCGGGCCGTGTTCATTGTGCAAAAATCACGCCGCGCGTTAGCAAAGAGGCGAACGAGTGCGAGGCGCAGTCCGGATTCAACTCGCTACATAGCCATATATATATAATATACATATATATATAGGGGCTTTCGGAGCCAGAATCGCTAGTTGCAGCAGCACGGAAAAGGATATCCTACTCTCGTGATCGTTTTCTGTTTTATATAGTCGATAAGCTAATGCGAAAAAAGACGTAAAGTCTACGCTAAAAACCTCTCGAACACGCCCTTTTGATTTTATAACATTGACATATGTGTAAATATGTGTATATACAAGTAGCAACGAATGTTTACCGTCGTATACACGGATATACTAAATTCTCTACCGCGTATGCACCGCGATTCCCGGCATCCCCTTTCCCCTCCGCCCCAACCGCAATCACCCATCTCGTGGATTGAAAATTGAAAACACGATGAAGCATCCTCTTTCTATCTCTCTGTTCTCGTTCATTCAGAATTTTCACCGGGCAGGAGAAACGCCCTGGATCAAAAGCTTCGGCGCAAAAGAGACAAGAACTCATCCCCTGAAAGCTCTCCACCCATCGATACCCTTTTGCGATTATCGCTCTCGTGTCAAATGGGAATGTCGTTTTACATGGGTTTCACGATTTTTCGACTCGCACTGGTCGTTTACGAAATTTTTTACTTTCACTCATCATCGGATATACCTTTGTACTGTGATGTCGAAGTTTGCATCGTTGGAACGCAACGAAAATTGGTTTTTTTACATTTTCATTTTCAGTATTGCTCTCGCTTCTCTTGCCCATTTACGTCCAGGTTCTCAAGAGTTGAAATAGAGTTAGGAAAGCGTTTTCTCAATGATTTTCATGAATTTTTTTATCGTATAAAAAATGAATATAATTTATTGAAACTTTGAGAATATTTTATACATATATTTAAGTATAGACTATAAAATTTTTGAAGAATTTCCTTGAAAAACACCGAAGATATTAGCGACCCCATATTGCAGCTCACAATAAGACTCAGCATTTTGCGTACATTCTGGAAGCCGCAATTTTCATCTGAAATCAAACGAGGTTGGAATTTACTTTTATTATATGTCTCTCTTCTATATGAACCTAAATGCTATCAAAAAAATAGAAAATTGAATTTTTTACAGGGGTCAAAACAGAAAAGCATGATTTTCTGCCATTTTTTACAACTTTATTTGCAAAAAAAAAATTATTTTAAATAATGATAATTTTCCGATTTTAGGTTCATATAGAGCGCAATACTATGAAGAAAGTAACTGCCAATTTTCGAAACGATTGGTTTAAAGATTATTAAACTAGTGTGTACGCAAGTTAAAAAAAAGTCGTTTTCAGAAAAACGCGTTTGAAAAAATAGTACCAAGAAAAACAAAGTCAAGGCAGTCATAAATTTTCTTCGGTGTTTTTCAAGGAAATTGTTCAAAAATTTTCTAGTATATACTTAAATATATGTATAAAATATTCTCAAAGTTTCAATAAATTATATTCATTTTTTATACTATAAAAAAATTCATGAAAATCATTGAGAAAACGCTGTCCTAACCCTATTTGCCCCCTTAATGGCTTATAACAATAGAACGAGTCGGAATTTTCATTTAAAATTTTGAGAACATATTTTTCAATAGTTTTAACTAACAATTTATGAAATTTAAAAAAAATCGATTTTTTGAACCGTCTAACCCTATTTTCCCTCTTAAGTGACACCCCAAACAACGTTTTAACGATTTTTGCCTTCGAAAATTCGATCTTAAAGGGGATGAATGGTATTGAAAAAATCTATTTTCGTTGCTTTCCAACGACTTCAACATCATTTTGTTCCAAAGATCTATATTCGAATACAAAAAAAAATAGATTTTGTTTTAAAATCCACATTTAAATGTCTTTGGAGATTCTATGCTCGTGCATTTTCTCCCACTGATCACTAACCATTAATTTTCATGAAAAAACTTCAACCTAACTCGCGCGAATAACGAGGTCACTGAGAAAAATGAATCTTCATATTTTCTCACTCAGTATTTCTAATTGCTCGACACGGGAGTCACGGAAAATTGCACGAACAATCGGAAACTAATTGGTTCGTAAATCGTAATTACACAGTGGAATTAAAAGCTCGGATAAGATTGCTTATGCATAATTCACAAACGTTCGTAAGGGGGACTCGATCATATTTCGCAAAATACATTTTAGTGGATGCGCAAGATGAGCGATTGCAGGGATGGGAGTGCAGAAATGCGAGAGTCCGCATTTTCGAGCGGATATCCTGAAGAAAAACACAAACGTGCGGACACTCAATTACTCGAGTATGAGAGGTTTATGGCTGTTCGCGTATGGACGACACGATGAATGAATGATGAACTTATGTATGTACAAAATGTATATTACCGATACACGTACATTGTACATGAAATGAAATCGATGGCTTAATAAACCAAAAGGACGTAACTCCTGTTAATTTAAATGACAAATCATCCCTGTTGGAGACCTTCTCATTGTCAACAATCGCTATTTGTTTTTTTTTTCTTTCTTTCTCTTCGTGTGCAGAGGCTACCAGTGATGTATAAAACAGCGGGACAGTGCGTTCTGCAACGAAAGAGCGCAAATCACAGTGGTGCTAGGAGGAGGCACAGCGATGCATGTCATAATGAACGCCCGGCCAACTTTTTGTTTTAATTCCTTCGAGCGGAAATATCGGCCATTTTGAATTTTCAATTTTCAACGCTCTAGTAAACCCTTACTCCCCACGCGCCCTCTGACTTCGTTCACTGGTCAACCCGTCCGCCAACCCCCCCCCCCCCCCCCTTTTCCCCGTTGGCCCTTTCTCATCCATGGGCCTTTCCCCTCCGGCCGCCCTTTTGCCCGAAGAGCAAAAACAGGCGTCTCTGTACTCTTTTCGTGTTCCACCCCCTATCGCGTCACAAATGCACACGTCGCGTGTACCCAAAGAGACGAAACACGAAAAAACATTCTCCATTGGTGTTCTTATGCTTTTTTTTTACTTGCAGTTTTGATGACTCGAATGTGGGTCATCCGGTTTGAAATTTCAATGGAAATTCATTGGAATTAATGAAAGATATTAGTAATTAGAATCGATTGGAAGATTTTCAGAATCAACGTTAGGTTTCACGTTATTATTTCAAGTTGACGCGACAGATTTTATTTTTCGAATTCCATAGATGATTTTATAAATGATTATCACAACGAAATTGAAAGTTAAGATGGAAGTAAGTCACTTAATGTCACAGATGTGATATAGAAAGAAAAAAAAAATCTGATGAAGGGGTTAAGATTTAACTTTGTACCAATTTTATTTTATTTTCCGCGAAATTCATCAGCAAATTGTGATATCCACTGTTTTTCGCGTTCACCCAAAGAGACGAAACACGAAAAAAAATCCCCATTAGTGTTTTTATGCTTTTTTTTACTCGCAGTTTCGATGACTCGAATGTGGGTCATCCGGTTTGAAACTTCAATGGAATTAATGGAATTAATGGAATTAACGGAATTAATGGAATTAATAAAAGTAATTAGAATCCACTGAAAGATTTTCAGAATCAACGTTATTTTGAATATTATTATTTGAAGTTGACGCCACAGATTTTATTTTTCAAAAACAATAGACAAATTTATAAATTATTGTCATAACGAAATTGAAAGTTAAGATGGAAGTAAGTCACTAAATGTCACAGATGTGATATAGAAAGAAAAAAAGATCTTATGAAGGGATTAAGATTTTACTTTCTACCAATTTTATTTTATTTTCCGCGAAATTCATCAGCAAATTGTGATATTCACTGTTTTTCGCGTGTACTCAAAGATACGAAACACGAAAAAAAAAAATCCCCATTCGTGTTTCTATGATTTTTTTTTTCTTACAGTTTCGATGACTCGAGTGTGAGTGATCCGGTTTGAAATTTCAATGGAAATTCATTGGAATTAATGAAAGATATTAGTAATTAGAATCGACTGAAAGATTTTCAGAATCAACGTTAGTTTTCACATTATTATTTCAAGTTGACGCGACAGATTTAATTTTTCGAATACAATAGACAATTTTATAAATGATTATCACAACGAAATTGAAATTTAAGATGGAAGTAAGTCACTAAATATCACAGATGTGATATAGAAAGAAAAAAAAGATCTGATGAAGGGGTTAAGATTTTACTTTGTACCAATTTTATTTTATTTTCCGCGAAATTCGTCAGCAAATTATGATATCCACTGTTTTTCGAAATATTCCGATCACGTACGGACTTCTCGTAATTTCCAGAGATACGGCGAACCGTTTGATATATACAAACGCCGAGGGCAATTGATTGATGATTGGAAAAAGAGGAGTAAAAAGAATGTGTGCGATGTCAATCACTGTATCACGGACGAATCAATTAAGATTACCAGCGTCAATGCGTCAACGGTCCTTATTGAGAATATTCTACAGATTACCAGCGACTATGTTACATTTATATACCGGCTATTGACGATTTAATAACCGGCCGTGGATCGATATCGCGGATCAATCGCTCTCTCCCTCGCTCACTCTCATTCCGTTCATACGGGGCGAGATTACGCACAGTGGTGGCGAACGAGTTATTACGGATCACGATTGACAGACATCGACCAGACGTCTTGGGAATTCTCGTCAACGTTCTTGCATACTTATCGTATATGTGCAACAAGATAAGCGATATAAGTCTCGGTTTACGTGTCATATAGTAAAGCATGTATTTACATAAAAGTGTAAGTCATGTTTACACGGAAAATCTTTACGGAATCATTCGAAAGCGCGAAGAGAAACAAATCTTTGTGTGTGTTTCATTTACATTGTTTCCTCATTCAAAATTTAATTTTCAACTTTATCGGTGGATATCTATTTGAAAAATCTATACCATCAGACGCTTTTACATGTGTGTCGTGGACAAATCTTCGAAACGAATGGCATTTAATAATGCCATTTATTCACAGGTTTTCGTTAATTAAAAAATAACTTTTCCAACCTCATCAACTAATATCTCACCAATCAATCGTTGCTTCTCCACTCTCTTACACCGTTCCATTGTTTAACATTGCAGGAAAAAAAAAACCTATTTCTTGATTTTCGTTGCTGCTTCGCAAGAGAATCATTTCTTTCGAAGGAAATTCAATCAAAACACACAATCCGACAGTATTTCGATGTCTTCCGGCTGGTTTAATGGAATTTCGTCGTTTCGCACGGGAATATCCCTCTCGACAATTTTCAAGCATTTATATATATATAGCTGCAGGCACGTGAAAGGGGGAATGAGAAAGATTCGAGATACTTTTGAGGGCGGCACATGTCTCTCTTTTGCCGTCTCGTCTCGTTCGACACAGGCGAAACGCGAGCGAGAGGGTAAAAAAAAAAAGGGCCACGTCGCGGTCCAGAAGAGACGACTGTGACTTGGCGTCGCGACGTCTATAAGGTATCTCTCTGACGGTCTCGCTCCCGCGGCCTTGTCAATTAAAACGAAGAGAGACGACACGTTGACACGCAGCGAGAGACGAGAGAGTGTAATCTTTCGAGTATCCATTAACCGTCCCGAGAGAGAGAAGATAAAACGACACGGAGCCAGAAACGCTCTTGTGTATCTATAACTATTATAAATTGTTCGTAACGAAACCCGCGGCATTTCCCACAGTACCAGATTCGTTACATGGATATTATTGTTATTATTAAACCGCGTGTTATATCATGCGCGAATGAATTTTGTTATCGTCGAGTCTCTTCCGAACGAGTAGACTTTCCGCGTTTTCGTCTCGTCACATTCTCCACACCAGTTTCTGACGAGAAAATCGAAATGATAGTTCCAATACGTGAAACATTGCAATTGAGGGTTGGTTTACGATCAGATTCGTTTGGTTAAAGTGACAAATGTAGCATCAACCGTTTGAAAAATCATTTTCATTGTTGTTTAATCTTGTTTTTGTCTTAAAGAACTATCGAAAGTTATTTTCTAACGTTTGTTACAAATGTTTCTGACGAGAAAAACGAAATGATAGTTCCAATATGTGAAACATTGCAATTAAGGGTTGTTTTCGATCAGATTCGTTTGGTAAAAGTGACAAAAGTAGCGTCAATCGTTTAAAAAATCATTTCCATCGTTGTTTAATCTTGTTTCTTTCTTAAAGAACTATCAAAAGTTATTTTCCAACGTTTGTTACAAATGTTTCTGACGAGAAAATCGAAATGATAGTTCCAATACGTGAAACATTGCAATTGAGGGTTGTTTTCAATCAGATTCGTTTGGTTAAAGTGACAAAAGTAGCATCAATCGTTTAAAAAATCATTTTCATCGGTGTTTAATCTTGTTTTTTTTTAAAGAACTATCAAAAGTTATTTTCTAACGTTTGTTACAAATGTTTCTGACGAGAAAATCGAAATGATAGTTCCAATACGTGAAACGTTGCAATTGAGGGTTGTTTTCGATCAGATTCGTTTGGTGAAAGTGACAAAAGTAGCGTCAATCGTTGAAAAAATAATTTTCATTGTTGTTTAATCTTGTTTTTGTCTTAAAGAACTATCAAAAGTTATTTTCTAAAATTTGTTACAAATGTTTCTGAAGAGAACATCGAAATGATAGTTCCAATACGTGAAACATTGCAATTGAGGGTTGTTTTCGATCAGATTCGTTTGGTAAAAGTGACAAAAGTAGCATCAATCATTTAAAAAATCATTTTCGTTGTTGTTTAATCTTGTTTTTTTTAAAAGAACTATCAAAAGTTATTTTCCAACGTTTGTTACAAATGTTTCTAACAAAACTACTAATAATAATTGTAAAAATGTCAATATTCAGTAAGAGACAATAATTATATAATTTTTGTGCCGTTTCTAATGAAAAATCATTGAAAATCATTTCCTTTACCCTATTCGAACGTAAATACTTGTTTATAATGATAATTACGGTAAATACCATTCCAAAAATATTACTATTTATTACAAGAGAATAATTATTTCAAATTACTCGTAATTAATTGTTAAAGTTAAACATTTAATTCTTTAACAATAATTATTCATTATTATCTGGTTTGTGACAATCTTTTTCAATGATTTCGTCAATTAACGAAAATTTTTAATTCGTACAATGCCTACTATCGTTTGCTGTCTATATATGTATATTTATCATAGATTTGTATAAAATGGAATGAACTCTCGATGGCTTTCGACTTTTCCGATGAAATCTCCAAAGCGAACGCGCGTGACGCGACCTCTGTTCGCGACGTTATCGTTATCCCGCCATTCTTTTTTGTTTTTTTTGTTCTCCCTCTGTATATAACAGAGAGAAGCACAAAACCCGCTTTTGAAAAAGCTCCATACACACACGCGCCTTTATATCTTTGTGCGTTTGACATTTACGCAATGCGGCGTTTACCAGAGAGAGAGAGAGAGAGAGAGTGAGAGAGGGCGGGCGAAACGTTTTTTTTACTCTTCATTTTCAGTCTGCTGGTTTTAGGTGATGCTAGGAATTGAGGGTGTATACGCATCATTTCGGTTCAATTGTCATGTGATTTTTGTCGGGAATTTCCTTTCAGGCTCGCACTCATCTTTTAAATTATAGAAAATAATAATTTTTTTAACAATTTTCCTTTTTATCCTCGTACGTCGCACTCGGTCGTTAATCTAAATATTAATTTAATTGAAAAACGAGGTAAAACCGTGAATTTTTTGTTATATTTCGGTAGAGGGCTCTATATACGAGGTTTGTTCAAAAAGTATCGCGAATTTTGAATTTCCGCGGGTCACGTATATTCGATTTTCGATTTTTTTGTGGCGTTAGGTTGGTACTCATGTCCCTCACTTATGCTGAAAAAATCGGCCATTTTGAATGTTTAGTTAATTGTCGACAGCAGTTTTGGTTAGACGTGTTTTGGCTTGTCTTCGATTTTTGCCTATTCCAAAAAATGGATCAAAGAATCTGTGTCAAATTTTGTGTGAAAAACGAAATTAAGTGCGCGGACGCATTCCGAATGTTGACTGTGGCATATGGTGAAGCTACCTTGGACCAAAGCAACGTTTATCGGTGGTACAAAATGTTGTCAGAGGGCCGAGAAGATGCGAACAACGAAATGCGTTCCGGACGCCCGAGCACATCAACAACAGACGAAAACATTGATGAAGCGAAGAAAATAATATTGGCCAATCGTCGAATCACCGTTAGAGAAGTTGCTGACGAACTAAACGTATCGATTGGCTCGTGCTATTCGATTTTTACCAATGATTTGGGCATGAGACGGGTCGTCGCGAAATTCGTGCCAAAATTCCTCAATTTCGAACAAAAACAGTGTCGCGTTAACATTGCTAAGGAGCTGCTGGACTCGGTCCGCGACGACCCAAATTTGCTCCAGAGGGTCATAACTCGTGACGAATCATGGGTTTATGGTTATGACGTGGAAACCAAAGCTCAATCATCGGAATGGAAGTTGCTTTTTTGGAATAGGCAAAAATCGAAGACAAGCCAAAACACGTCTAACCAAAACAGCTGTCAGCAATTAACTAAACATTCAAAATGGCCGATTTTTTCAGCATAAGTGTGGGACATGAGTACCAACTTAAAGCCACAAAAAAATCGAAAATCGAATATACGGAGCCCGCGGAAATAAAAAATTCGCGATACTTTTTGAACAGACCTCGTATTACATTCGCATAATTTCAGCATTACTTTTTAGAGACAAATAAAAAAAAGCCGGAGAAATTTATTTAAAAAATGATGTCTATTAACACAAAAATCAATGATTATACACTGAGGAACAAAAAATATTAATCTTTCCGTCATTATCAGTCCTCTATCGCCTTGTACGAAAGTCCTTGTCAAATCTAATTTTGCAATGTGACTGAACACTGATTAAAATTAAAATTACAAAAGTTTAAGAAGTTAATTTGAAAAGAACACGTTGAAGAAAATGCAATTTCCGGTTTCGCGATGGCTCAAATGAATTAGGTATTGAGGGAAAAGATTTTTTTCTTCTTCCGAAACAATTCAGCGTCCGCGGAGCTTTTCCTCATTGTGTTTAAAGTAAATATATATAAAGCTCTTCCGAGTGAATCCACGAGTAATCTCTCGTTGCTCCAGATAACGCAGATAAATCGTATTAACGACTAAAGCGAATCGCGTGTAGACCCCCGCCCTCTTGCGCCGCGCCGGTTCTCCGACTGTTTCGACTCTTCGTTTGGGTCCCCGTTGACGCGCGCGCGAGCCACACGCTCTCACTGTTTCTCTCTCTCTTTCGCGAGCAGTTATATCTGGATCGTAATCACGCTGGTTTATCGGTCATTTATCTGGGCAGGCATTAGTTTTTGCTTGACCACATACACATATATACATAGATAGACGAGAAGACGCGATGGCGTGCACCGGCTGTGCTAACCGGAAGCAGCCCCTCGAACGTTCACAACCTAAATTATTCATTTATATGGAGCAATCTTTCGCGCGGTTCAGCTTAGCAGCAGTAAATCCCTGGATTAACAAATTTTTGCTTCTTGAGGAAAAAAAAATGTGCAATCTCAAAGTCTTCTCGTGGAGGAGACTTTGGGATTGCAATGAAATCAAATTTACCGCAGTTTCTAATGTACACTTGTTCAAAACTGTTCAAACGGGGAAATTGCTGGAAAAGAAATGTTTGGATTGATATTTTCTTCATATTCGATTAATATGACCAAGAATTAAACGATAAAACGTTGTTTTTCTTTTACGTAGAAATGAATAACTGGGAAACACAATGGTTTGCTTCTTCTGACCTTTGCATCCATCGGCATACAAGGGTTGTATAGTAACCTCGTTAAAGAAAATACAGAGGGTTGGCGAGGCCTTAGCATTTTATATATACATGCATTTATTTGCGTATGTCTGTGTATGTATATAGAACAAAATGTATATTTATATACATGCACGTACCAACAACGCGAAGACCGTTATCTTTCACGTACGATCGCATTTCACCTGACGGACATCACGTAGGAGATAATTATTCGCGTTTAGATAAAGAAGCGCTTGGGCATTCGCGACCCCGAGGTATTATATCGAACGTTTACGAATGGCGAACTAACGCGCCCCCGCGCGACCAAAGCGAAACGTCCATTATTAGCCCACCGGACTATAGCGATCGACGACGATATCTTTTGATTGATCGATGATATAACTCGACTATTATTCGCACGATTTTAACGTTATCGTTTTGATAACTCCGAAAATAATACATGTCGGGAAACGAAAATAATACATCTCGAGGAAATAATTCTTGGAAGAAGATTATTTTCAGATTTTCATCTCCATATTGTTGGAACTTGACACGTTATTCTGATTTCAAGTATCACGTTATCATTGGTCGAAAAATAAAAATTCTGAATGTAAGAATAATTTACAGTGGGTCAAAAAGTATTCGTACACCTTGTTTTTTTTGCGATAACTTTATAGACATAAGCGATACGCAAAGAAAGCCAATTTTATTTAATAGTACATCAGGTGCAGAGATAAACTGCGAATGGAGAGTTTTTTCCCAGGAATAATAGAAGAATTATGCCAAAAAAACCGAAAAATTTCGGGCAAAAAAAGTATTCATACACTTACAATTATAGTGAAAACCTACATCATCGTAGTTGTTAATTATAACTAATATTTGGTGTGCATCCCTTTTGCTTCAATTATCGTCTCGAGTCTCTTAGGCATGGATTCTACTAGCTTTTGCGTTGTTTCTTTTGCTATTTTCCTCCATTCTTCTAAAAGCACTCTTTGGAGATCGGATTTGTTTGTTATTTTTCTTTTTCTAATCTCTACATCTACCAAGTGCCATAAATTTTCAATAAGATTGATGTCCGGAGATTGTGGTGGTGTAATCAATTGTTTGCGGACATTATAGAGTAACCATTCCCTCGTTTTCATGGCAGTATGTTTCGGGTCGTTATCTTGTTCAAAGTAGAAGTTTCCATCCAGGCCCATTTTATCTACACTCGCTTTCAAATTGCTGCGCAACACGTCGATATACTTCTCATTCGTATATCGGCATTCGTTGTACCATCTATAAAAGCCAGTTTACCAACGCCATAATATTCCATACAGCCCCAAACCATGACGCTTCCTCCGCCGTGCTTTACAGTCGGTATTAAACTTTTCTGCTGGAGCTTGGTATTTGGTTTCCGCCAGACGAATTTTTTTCCATCGGACCCGAAGATGTTAAATTTCGATTCATCCGAGAATACGACACGTTTCCAAAATTCTATAGATTTTTTTACGTAGGTTTTTGCGAAACCTAAACGTTTTTCTCGATTTATATTATTAATTAATGGTTTTTTTGCGGGCAGTTCCGCCGTATATTTGGGCAGAATGCAAAACGTTTCGAATAGTCCGGGGACACACGCTCTTCCCCGATGTTGACGCGACATCATTCGCTAAACTGCGAGCACTTGTGAACGGTTTTTTTGTAGCCTCTGTAACGATACTCCGACGCTCTCGTACCGTTAGTATTCTCGGTCGACCGGTTCGTGGCTTATTTTCTCTGCTGTTTGTTCTTTCGTATTTTTTTATTATATATTGAGCTGTTGCGAAACTTAGATTCAGTTCTTTACTAATTTTTCGATAACTTTCACCGCGTTGCCGAAGAAAAATCACTCTATCTCGCATGGATATTGATATTTCGCTTTTCTTTGCCATCGTGTCTGTTCAGAGCTTGAAGATCTACTACCGCATGGAATAGGTCAAAACCATTGTGTAAACGAAGACTTGTTTACATTGTACGCAGAGGTCAGACCGTCCGCGAGTGAATATCGAGGTTTAGCAGCTCAATCGTAAGTGTACGAATACTTTTTTAGCCTGAAAATTTTCGTTTTTTTTCCATAATTCTTCTATTATTCCTGGGAAAAAATTCTCCATTTGCAGTTTATCTCTGTACCTGATGTACTATTAAATAAAATTGGCTTTCTTTGCGTATCGCTTATGTCTATAAAGTTATCGCCAAAAAACAAGGTGTATGAATACTTTTTTGACCCACTGTATATGCTTTGTGCTAAAGGCTCGGATCTAATGTGATTTATTTTATTTTTTTTGTTGGCGAGACGCTTTGTTTGAAAGTAAAAACAACATTTTTACAATTTCTATACGAATTTTAAATCCATTTATACGGAACAATGTTATGAGAAATTATAAGGGTTTAAATATTGACTTAAATGGAAATGTAACATCGTTCGATACGAAAATACCATTTTTTAAAATAACAACAGAGTTACTAGTCGAATATCACTTTTGATCTCTAACGCATTGCACTTTCTGTACCATTTTAGTAATCGATATTTTTAAAAAAGGAAAAACGCGTCCTTGACATATTACACACCAGTAGATTAGTCTCTTTTCGGCGGGGAGGAGCCCCTTGGCGCCAGTTAGTTCTGACATTAGTTTTTATTTTTTTTTTCGTAAAGGAACAAGCTCGAGAGAAAAACTGCAGTTCGGTAAAAAAAAATCCAAAATAACTAGGAGTTCCGAAGAATGGACACCGCAATGGCCCACGCACGCTTGGGGGTTGATTTAAGGTCTAACCCTAAAACCATCGTGAAGATCCGTAAAGACGATTTTTTTTTCTCTCCTATATAACCCATCGCGTCCTTTTTTTTCTTCTTCTTTATTGCACCCTTGACTCCGCGACTCGAAGACAAACGAAAAGAAGAATAAGTCGAACCTTTTTTTTGTTGTCGTTCTCGTGCTGTCTCTCTCCCTCTTTGCTCAGTTTCACGCAACGTTCGTCGCTTCTGTCGAAATTTTTCGTTTCGTCTCGTAACGTCACTCGTAACTTCACTCGTTTGCCCCGAGGGCTGTAAAACTCGAGTGACCAGTGTCAAGGGTAGTTTTACAACCTCTGAGGTCGAGACCGCGCCGCGCTCAACGCCCGTATCGATGTCCATCTCATTGTTTCTTCGATTTCTTTTTTCTTTTTTTCGTCGTTACGTCTTTTCTCCGTAATTCTCGCATTCTGGTCTCTCTAGTTTTTCTCGTGTATTACCTAATTGTCCTTCACGCGGAAGATCCTTTTCTCAGACAGGTATAACCTGGACCAGCCGTGAAGTATTTAAGAGAATGGTGAACGCAAAGTAACGAAGTGAGAGATCGACATGGCGTCTCGTTAGGGAGCCTTGTTGCGCAAAACTCGAAAGTCTCGCTTTCGTTAAGGTGTAAAATTATTCGAGAAGGAAAACTCGACGATATATTCATAATTTTGTGAAAGATATTGGACAGTTTCTTAATACATCCGGAATCCTGGCAGTTTTATCTTATACAAATCGCGATTTAATTAATGGAAATCTTATTTAAATCATGGAAAATGTATGTTTGTCAAGTAAGTCCTTGTTTTCACGTTCTACCACATTATCCCCCTTTTTATTTCTCCTAATGAAGTGACTTTTATCCAGAACATAGAGTTCGTGGCAACGCGCGCGTGGCAACACGAATTCTCGAGACGTAAATACACGAGAGTCTCGATGGGAGAATGGTTGGGTGGTGCTCGGAAAAGGGTAGTTTGCCCTCGATTAAGCAAGTACGTTTCTCGTGGTCTCTCTTTCTCTCTCTCGCTCTCTTTCTATCTTATAAGTTCGGGAATCAGAGCCAACCATTTAAAACGTAGTGGTTGAGCTTCGAACACTCTCTCTCTGGCCTTTTCGCTCTCGTCCGGCATATACCGGAGAATATACCGAGCAAGTCCTTCTTTTCTCGCAACGAGGGAGCTCGGTGCTCACGCCAATCCCTCGTTAAGTCATAACTTACCCACCCAGACGTTCTATAACATTGAGCGAGCAAAACACACGGGAGTTTGAACACAAAATCACCTCTTTGCCACCCTCTTTTGAAGCAACCCTCCCTTGTACCTCAACCCGTCGGGCCATACACGATTACACGAAGCTCCAATAGTTTGAGCTCCTCTCTCGCCCCCCTTTCTCTCTTCCTCGCCGACACAACGAGAACCATCTTATTTATATTCTATGAACTCTGTAATTTCTTGTTCTCGAGGCACGAACAACGAAACGCAAATTCCCCAACCTCTTAACCTCCTCACCAACTGTATAATGACTAATCAGGGGTAATAGTAATGTGGAAATTTCTCTATTTCATTGACCAACGACAAATTTTGAAGAATTTTTGGCGAGCAATGAATGGCCAATAAGCATTTAAAAAAAACACCTATTAAATACAATTGGATTTTGTTTAAATTCAATAATTTTATTTATTTTTCTGTCGGACATGTTTATTCAACGATTCATCATTTTGTAATTCTGACATTGGATTTATAGTTACTGATTTCAAAAATCGCCAGGGATCGATTCAAAGTCGGCAATTTTCGATTGGAAATTAGTGGTTTCAAAAAGTTGTTATAACAGAGTTAAAAAATTCGATTAAATTTTGAATTTATTTAATTCCACGAGTATATAATCGACTCGGTCTTTAGTTGACTCAACGAAAATCTCAGATTTCTGTTGGTCTCTGTTTTGTTGACCTCTGGGACCCGTTACCTTCACGGGACATTAAATTCGACCAACTCGCGTTATAGTATTTCCGGTGCAATTAGAGCTCTTCAGCTCTCTCTCTCTCTCTCTCTCTGTATCTTCTCTTGTCTTACCGCGCTTGAAAACATCGCGCGGCGTTGAACTATGCAAACTATGCCGAGCGCCGGGCCAAGCAACGTTGATTCGAAAGTAAAATATTCTACATTGTGATATATACCTTTATAAATATATATATATATATATATATATATATATATATATATATATATATATATATACATATATATTCATACTGTATATACTCGTATATATGTACAGGGAGCTCGGGAGGCAATTTAAATATGAATTACATAATTACCCGAAGCATTGTTTGGTTTCCATTTATTCTTTTCGCCCCTGCCGGTGTGTACCCAGCTTCTATATCGTCGCTTATATCTATTCCACGCATTGGAACACGTACGCATTTTCTCGACGAGCTGAGCAGCACGCACGGGCGTCATATGGAAATTAGGCTCGGCAACGATGCGAGTTAGTTGGTTTTATTTATTTTTTTATTTTTTTTTATGAAGCATCGAAGAAAAAATGTTGGCAGAGCGAGTTTGGCGCGGTCGTATTTCAACGACGAACCGTGGGTTACACCAAGGGGGCAAATTGCACGCGTTGAACCAAAGTACAAGCAAGGTTTTACCTGGTATGTAGGTATATATGGTTATTATTCATTACTTCAGTTGAGCGCGCGTTCGAGCGACGAATGAGCGAAATGAAGACGAGAGTTACACTCGGCGCAGCAGATAATCGACGGACATAAAGGAAACGATACAAAAGAAAAAAAAAAAAAAATTACAACCTCCATGAGTCGAATATATCATTGATGCATATCTGAGATTTAATACGCGTGAGCATTGCTGACGAATTTAACGAGATCATTGATATATCCGAGGTCTGTTCAAAAAGTATCGCGAATTTTGAATTTCCGCGGGCTACGTATATTCGATTTTTGATTTTTTTGTGGCGTTACGTTGGTACTCGTGTCTCTCACTTATGCTGAAAAAATCGGCCATTTTGAATGTTTAGTTAATTGTTGACAGCTGTTTTGGTTAGACGTGTTTTGGCTTGTCTTCGATTTTTGCCTATTCCAAAAAAGTAGCTTCCATTGCGATGATTGAGTTTTGGTTTCCTCGTCATAACCATAAACCCATGATTCGTCACCAGTTATGACTCTCTGGAGCAAATTTGGGTCGTCGCGGACCGAGTCCAACAGCTCCTTAGCAATGTTAACGCGACACTGTTTTTGTTCGAAATTGAGCAATTTTGGCACGAATTTCGCGGCGACCCGTCTCATGCCCAAATCATTGGTAAAAATTGAATGGCACGAGCCAATCGATATGTTTAGTTCCTCAGCAACTTCTCTAACGGTGATTCGACGATTGGCCAATATTATTTTTTTCACTTCATCAATGTTTTCGTCTGTTGTTGATGTGCTCGGGCGTCCGGAACGCATTTCGTTGTTCGCATCTTCTCGGCCCTCTGAGAACATTTTGTTCCACCGATAAACGTTGCTTTGGTCCAAGGTAGCTTCACCATATGCCACAGTCAACATTCGGAATGCGTCCGCGCACTTAATTTTGTTTTTCACACAAAATTTCATACGGATTCTTTGATCCATTTTTAGGAATAGGCAAAAATCGAAAACAAGCCAAAACACGTCTAACCAAAACAGCTGTCAACAATTAACTAAACATTCAAAATGGCCGATTTTTTCAGCATAAGTGAGGGACATGAGTACCAACCTAACGCCACAAAAAAATCGAAAATCGAATATACGTAGCCCGCGGAAATTCAAAACTCGCGATACTTTTTTAACAGACCTCGTATTTATTTATATATATTTTTTTTTTCGTTTCACTTGTTAATGCCAAATCGAATTAGGGCAATCGTTAAATTGGATTTTCTCATTGCGAAGACGTGAATTTGAAAACTATCTCATTCTTTAAATAGTTAACTACCATTGGTTTTTAAATTGACAAGATAAATTGAGAAAAAATGGTTTAAGTAAATATAAATATCACTTCCTAGTCAAATCATTGTTTAATAACAAAATCAATGTTTTTTTCAGAAATTTTTTTAGTTCGCTATAAATTCGTCCAAAAAGTCCTACTTCCTTAATTGCGTAATAATTATAAAAAATTCTACAAGAAATACGTCGGATTGATATATATATTTTTTTGTTTAACTAGTTGACGCCAAAGCAAATTAGTGCAATCGTTAAATTGGATTTTCTCATTGCAAAGATGTGGAATTAAATAGTTAATTACCATTGGTTTTAAATTGACAAGCTAAATTGAGAAAACATTGTTTAAGTAAACACAACTTCCACTTCCTAGTCAAATAATTGTTGAATAAGAAAAAAGAGGTTTTCTCTCAAAAATACATTTTTTAAATTCATCATAAATTCGTCCAAAAAGTCCAACGTTCTTAATTACATAATAAATATAAAAAATTCTACAAGGAATACGTCGATTGATATATATTTTTTTTGTTTAACTAGTTGACGCCAATGCAAATTAGTGCAATCGTTAAATTGGATTTTTTCATTGCAAAGATGTGGAATTAAATAGTTAATTACCATTGGTTTTAAATTGACAAGCTAAATTGAGAAAAAATTGTTTAAGTAAACACAACTTCCACTTCCTAGTCAAATAATTGTTGAATGAGAAAAAAAAAAGGGTTTTTTCTTAAAATAATTTTTTTAATTCGTCATAAATTCGTCCAGATAGTCCAACTTTCTTAATTACATAAAAAATATAAAAAATTCCACAAGGAATACGTCGTAAAAAAAATAATTTATGCAAACTCGCGTCTTTCCTCTCGTTAAACCGAATCATCGATAAGAACGAGCCCTATATAATCGAGATATAAAATGCCGTTTGCTGAAACTACGTTGAGGCGAAAAGATTAAACGTCGCGAAAAGGATAATACAGGAAGAGGTTGATGAGATGTATGAAAATTGCGTATATACAAAAGACTGCTCGATAAGAGAGTAAACATCGAGAAGGGGGGTGGATTACAAAATCCGTGCGGTGCATCGTTCGAGATGGCCTTCTTTAAGGGTACTGTGAAAATTTACAAGAAGAAAATTCATTCGCTCACATCATGGGATATCCATGTATATATATTTTCGGTTTATGTGGTTGAGAAAATCTCGCGGAATTTTATGTACCTTCCGCGCGGGAGAGGCTTTAAAATAAAGCTACGGTAAATATCGTAATGGAGGCGAAATAGCGTCGGGGCGTGCCGGCGAGAGTTAACCAACTCATTTTTGTATCATCCGGATATTATATATTCCGTGTATATACTGAAATTCCGTCTCGCCTCCGTCTTCTCTTGACTCTGAAAAGTTTGATTAAAATTACGTTGAAGTGATCGTACTGTAACGTTAATCCGATACAATAATGAGATAATAGTTGTTGTATAAATAAATTATATCTATTGTAATATTTATATAAAATCTCATATGAATTAGCCCTGTTATATATTAAATTAACAGACCAACAATATTGGACGCGCGGTCAGCGCGCGGCTTCGGTGATCTCTTCCCTCCTTAAGGGAGGAAATAGGGTTAGGACAGAGTTTTCTCAATGATTTTCATGAATTTTTTTATAGTATAAAAAATGAATATAATTCATTGAAACTTTGAGAATATTTTATACATATATTTAAGTATATACTATAAAATATTAGCGACCCCGTATTGCTTGTTTTTCTTGGTACTATTTTTTCAAACGCGTTTTTCTGAAAACGACTTTTTTTTAACTTGCGTACACGCTAGTTTGAAAAGTGTTCAACCAATCGTTTTGAAAATTGGCAGTTACTTTCTTCATAGTATTGCGCTCTACATGAACCTAAAATCGGAATATTATTATTATTTAAAATAATTTTTTTTTTGCCAATAAAGTTGTAAAAAATGGCAAAAAATCATGCTTTTTTGTTTTGACCCCTGTAAAAAATTCAATTTTCGATTTCGTTGATAGCATTTAGGTTCATATAGAAGAGAGACATATAATAAAAGTGAATTCCAACCTCGTTTGATTTCAGATGAAAATTGCGGCTTCCAGAATGTACGCAAAATGCTGAGTCTGATTGTGACCTGCAATATGGGGTCGCTAATATCTTCGGTGTTTTTCATGGCAATTTTCCAAAAATTTTATAGTATATACTTAAATATATGTATAAAATATTCTCAAAGTTTCAATAAATTATATTCATTTTTTATACTATAAAAAAATTCATGAAAATCATTGAGAAAACGCTGTCCTATGTCCTATGTCCTAATGGGAGGCAGTTTTTCTTTGAGTTTCCGATGGCAATACAACTGAAATTCATTAAAATATAGGCGCCTCTATCGGCCAGGTTTTCCGTAGATTCCCTGTGCCCTTGTACAAATGCGATACAGTAATGTATTAGGAAAGAGTGGCTACGGATGACATTTTGGGAGGGTCTCGAAAATGGAACAACGTGAAGGGTTTGTGGAAGATGAATAGCTCCGTAAAAACCCTAAAGGGTGTACAATGGAATGACACAAATGAATACAAATCAAAAAATTAAATTCACAAATTTAAATGTGAAATTGAAATGTGGCAATGGATGATGGAAATTATGCTATTGGCGTGATGTTGGTGTTCGGGCAGTCGTTAATAATACATATCGATTATGTAAAATGTCATTATTTTCAAAATATCATAAATTTCATAAATTTTCTTCATTCTAAATACCTAGCAAATTCTAAAAAATTTTATTCTACAAATCCAGCAATACTTTCTTTCCCTATGAATAATTAGTCTGAAATATCAGGAGTTTCCATTTATGCGACATTTTTGTCGTCGTTACAATAATTACGAATTAATTACAAATTGTAATGAATCATTAAATATAAAACTCGATTTTTTTTATTCGAGGCCCAAACTGTATATAAATTTCTTATCGCTGCGGATGAAAATAAATGTAGGTGGTTCCCGTGATTTTTTTTTTTTTTTCTGCACCTCGATATAAATATATAGAACTGTTCGATTAACAAGACCGTGACCCCGTGTGCCCGAGTTCTCGCACCCTCCCACACTCCGTATCTGATTAGAAGGAGCTCAAGTCTTAAAAAAAAGTAATGATTTTTTATTCTTCTCTCTGTTCGCGCTTACCGTCGTGGAGACTGGGAAGGGGGGGGGGGGGCATAAACATTATGATCGAGCCAACATAAATATCGTGCGGCATTGGCATACACACGCAGAGAGCTTGCACGAGATGTAAGAGGGAGAGAGAGAGAGAAAGAGAGAAAGAAATGAAAACGCGAACGAGGCCCTTAGGCGCAAATCCTTCGATGCACGCAAAAAAGTGCATCGCGGTGCAACAACTGCATGTACATAAATATATATACATATCGTATCGAAAATTAAGAGGGGGCGCGATAAAAATATTTCGGTCTCTTATACGTGCGCGGAGTAGAAGCGCGCGCGTCTCCCGGTAGGCCCATATGCGAGAGATGAGATTCGCGAAAGAGAGAAATAGAGAGGGAAAGAGTTTGCGATCTTGTACGGGGTAAGAGCGGCGTGTTTTAATATAATATTATTGGCTATTGATAAATTGTCGATAATGATGGGTTAGAAGAGAGAGGGTTGTCTCGGGACTTACAAAGATCGGAAGAGAGGGCCAAGAGAGGATCGAGGAGGGAGCTTTTTTTTTTTTTCATCTCTCTTACTCTCTCGTATATTATATATTACGCATCATCAGCCTGATCCTCTTAATATTTCTTTCTCCACCTTTCTCTCACACTCTTGTCCCTCTCACTCTCCCTCTCTCTCTCTCTTCCTCTCTCTCTCTTTCGTTCTCTTGAGAGGTTATGAGCTCGCTTGAAATTTCTTGTTAAAGTTTTGCCGAACGATTTCATGCAGCCTCCGGAACCTGCGAGCTGTATTGTACGAGGTCTGTTCAAAAAGTATCGCGAATTTTGAATTTCCGCGGGCTACGTATATTCGATTTTCGATTTTTTTTTGTGGCGTTAGGTTGGTACTCGGGTTCCTCACTTATGCTGAAAAATTCGGCCTTTTTGTATGTTTAGTTAATTGTTGACAGCTGTTTTGGTTAGACGTGTTTTGGCTTGTCTTCGATTTTTGCTTATTCCAAAAGAGCAGCTTCCATTGCGACGATTGAGCTTTGGTTTTCACGTCATAACCATAAACCCTAGATTCGTCACCAGTCATGATCCTCTGGAGCAAATTTGGGTCGTCACGGACCGAGTCCAACAGCTCCTTAGCAATGTTAACGCGACACTGTTTTTCTTCGAAATTGAGCAATTTTGGCACGAATTTCGCGGCGAACCGTCTCACGCTCAAATCATTAGTAAAAATCGAATATCACGAGCCAATCGATATGTTTAGTTCCTCGGCAACTTCTCCAACGGTGATTCGACGATTGGCCAATATTATTTTCTTCGCTTCATCAATGTTTTCGTCTGTTGTTGATGTGCTCGGGCGTCCGGAATGCATTTCGTTGTTCGCATCTTCTCGGCCCTCTGAGAACATTTTGTACCACCGATAATCGTTGCTTTGGTGCAAAGTAGCTTCACCATATGCCGCAGTCAACATTCGGAATGCGTCCGAGCACTTAATTTTCTTTTTCACACAAAATTTCATACAGATTCTTTGATCCATTTTTTGGAATAGGCAAAAATCGAAGACAAGCCAAAATACGTCTAACCAAAACAGCTGTCGACAATTAACTAAACATTCAAAATAGCCGATTTTTTCAGCATAAGTGAGGTACATGAGTACCAACCTAACGCCACAAAAAAATCGATAATCGAATATACGTTAGGGTGGTTCTTAATTTGGTGATGTTGGAAATTCTTTGGTATTGTTTCTTGAAAGTAATCAACATATCCAGAAAAAGAATTGGGCGCAAGCGGAACTTTGTCCAATAATTCTAACCCACCCCACCGAGCTGTCGAATTTTTATATGAAAAAATGCATGCATTCAAAATGTTGTTAAGAAAATTGTTTATTATTTCAAAACTATTCGTAATAAAAAAATTTTATATTACGTTTTTATAGGAATTTTAATGCTCTACAAAAAAGGTATCTTGTAAAATTCTTGTGAATCTAATATTTATCACGTATTTATCACGCAAAAAAACTATCATCATTTATTCCAAAAGTCCATCATTATGGCCAAAACAGGAGTTTGACGTCGAAAAACTGCAATGTATTCTTCATATGCAATTAGAAATATGATATTTAAATTTTCAATTTTATCAATTTTATTATCATTCATGATAAATTTTGCTTCTTTGATCGATAAGGACATTGATTTCTTTATCAGTTCCAAATCGATGGCCTTTTTCGAAAGATTTGAAATCAACTTCTCATTTTTTGATATCGATGTGAGCGAGTGGATTTCTAATGAAAATTATTTACAAGGCTTAAAAATAGTTAAAGGAATTAAAGTGGTTGAGGATGTTGCAGAAAGAGGAGTGAAACTTATTACAGAGTACAACGATCGTCTCACTTATGATGAAGATCAGAAACAATTCATTGTACAAATAATTGAAGAATATTTAAAAAAATATCCTGATATTAACAAAGCAACTTTGCTCCAACCGATGTAATTCATTATTGTAAGTTGATTTTTTAAATATATGACATCATTCATTATAATTCACAATAAAATTGATAAAATTGAAAATTTGAATATTGTTTACATTTGATTGTTGAGTGCGCTACGTATTTCTTCATAATCTTATATACATACGAAAAATAAATTGCAGCTATTCGACGTCAAACTCCTCTTTTGACCATAATGATCGACTTTTGGAATAAATGATGACAGTTTTTTGCTAATTACGTGATAAATATTAGATTCACGAGAATTTCACAAGATCCCTTTTTTGTAGAGCATTATATTTCCTACAAAAACGTTATATAAAATTCTTTTATGATAAATAGATTTGAAATAATAAACAATTTTCTTAACAAAATTTTGAATGCATGCATTTTTTCATATAAAAATTCGACAGCTCGGTGGGCTGGGTTAGAATTATTGGACAAAGTTCCGCTTGCGCCCAATTTTTTTTCTAGATATGTTGATTACTTTTGAGGAACAATACCAAAGAATTTTCAACATCACCAAATTAAGAACCACCCTAATATACGTAGCCCGCGAAAATTCAAAATTCGCGATACTTTTTGAACAGACCTCGTATATACATTGTGTTTGTGCGGAGGAGTTAACAAAAGGGTATCGGAGCTCTCGCGATGATGCCGGCGGTGCGTATATCCCCGGGTCTCTCCGGTGCATCGGCCTGATCCATCGCGAACCGAAGTCTCATCCTTCTCGCGAATAATCATCATCATCGGAGAATATATAAAACAGCTGCGTCATTCAAATAATATTGTATACTCTAATGAATTAGCTCGATTATAACATATATCATAATGCTACTATCAATCTTACATTGCATACGGAAAAAAAAAAATTTCTCTTTATCAATAGCGTTTTGTAACCTGTGATTTCTTTTTTTTCGTAAGGAACTAAGAATTGAAATAAGGAAAACTGGTGAATCTGATCTACGTCGGAAAATCGTTAAATCATCCGTATAATTGATTATGATCGTGGAAGAAAAAAAAACAATTTCCCTTTATTGATCCTGTAACAACCAAGAAAATCTTCTTTAACCAAAGAATCCTCGACTTTTTATTGCCTGGGGAAAAAAAAATCACCTTTCCTATTGACCGTTAAACGATAAAATAGCCCTCTTATAACCGTACATCGTAAAATGAAAAAAGTAAAAAAAAAAAACAAACTAAAGACTCCCGGACAAATGATAAACGCTTGCGGGGATTTGATGAAAGAACTACCGAGCTTGTTAAAAAGGTTTTATCGAACACGCGTCGCGGTATATACACACATAGGCATCGCTGACTTCCGGTATCAGTTTTGCGCGCGAGCCACTGGAAAGAGAGAGAGCGAGAGAGAAAGAAAGTAAAACATCCCTCTCTCATCGGGGGCAACAGCACAGGAAAGAGTATAGAGTGCCTATCGTTGGCTTAATTTACAAGAGAGAACGATCGCCGATCTCGGGAGATAAAGTCGCGGCTCGTTCGCTCACTCCGCGGTTGGGATATAATTTAGCGGTAGTCGCGCACACGGCCCCGGTCTATCCCTATCTCTCTCTTTTTCTCTCTCTCTCTCTCTACGATCTCCAATCAACCACTTAGCCGACGATGTATTTACGAGGTGTTCTGTAATTTTCTCTAATTCGACGCGCGACTCCACGCGCTCGCAACTCGATATTTCTCTCTTCTTGATCCCTGTAGTTGCGGAAGCCACAGCAACGGTCCCGGCGATTCTGTGTTTGCCGCTGGACCATATATGCTTTCCGTCTATATTTATATATCACATTTCACGCCTATATAGATCGTTCGTGGAAAAAAGCATCAAGAGATACCGGCTGCTGTGGAAGTCGAACGAAGATTTATCACATTTTGCTGTACGCGAAGTATTAGCGAAGTTCGTAAACCATACATGCATATATATGGCGACGGATCGTTGCTGGACCGTGGGCACACTTATGCTAATGCTCAACGCGTGTGCCACGCTCTCACTCGCTCCGCAGAGAGATCCTTCGGCTTTATAATGCGCGGGAAGCGCGATGTATCCGCGAGCCCCCCAGCGCACACACACACACGCTGCTCTGTGGTATGCTTGATGCATCCTTTATCGTGATTTATCATCCGCTATCACAGTTAGGACGCGTTCACCAGCGTATCGCAGGAACGTTTAACATATATATTCGCCATAATAAAAGAAAATAATGCCGCGAGAAAAAGATGCACGAAAAATAATAGATCCACGTTCGATCGATCTTTTCGGGATTGATTAACGCCGATTGAAAACTTACCAACCGTTTGACAATGCTTCGAAGATGACATTCGAGGAGTAACTACGAGAGTACTTGGAAAGATACTTTCAACAATACTTGAAAGAGTACCGGCAAGAGTACTCGCGGAATTACTTGATAGCAGTGCTTGTAAGGATTCTCGTTAAAGTACTTAATAATTGTACTTGTTAATGTTCTTGCCAAAATAGTTGATTGACGTATTTGGTCGTGGTACTTGCTGAAATACTTAATGAACGTATTTGAAACACTTAGGGATAGTACTCGATAGAAGTACTTGTAAATTTACTTTCAACGGTACTTGATAAAAGTTTCCCTAAAAAATACTTGATATCGACGTGCAGCTGGGATATTATTTAACGTATTTGGTCATGGTACTTGCTGAAATACTTAATGGACGTATTTGAAACACTTACGGAAAGTACTCAATGGAAGTACTTGTAAATTTACTTTCAACGGTACTTGATGAAAGTTTCGCTAAAAAATACTTGATAATGACGTGCAGCTCGAATATTATTTGACGTATTTGGTCGTGGTACTTGCTGAAATACGTAATGGGCGTATTTGAAATACTTAGGGAAAGTACTCGATGGAAGTACTTGTAAATTTACTTTCAACGGTACTTGATGAAAGTTTCCCTAAAAAATACTTGATAATGACGTGCAGCTGGGATATCATTTGACGTATTTGGTCGTGGTACTTGCTGAAATACTTAATGGACGTATTTGAAACACTTAGGGAAAGTACTCGATGGAAGTACTTGTAAATTTACTTTCAACGGTACTTGATGAAAGTTTCCCTGAAAAATACTTGATAATGACGTGCAGCTGGGATATTATTTGACGTATTTGGTCGTGGTACTTGCTGAAATACGTAATGGGCGTATTTGAAATACTTAGGGAAAGTACTCGATGGAAGTACTTGTAAATTTACTTTCAACGGTACTTGATGAAAGTTTCCCTAAAAAATACTTGATAATGACGTGCAGCTGGGATACCATTTGACGTATTTGGTCGTGGTACTTGCTGAAATACTTAATGGACGTATTTGAAACACTTAGGGAAAGTACTCGATGGAAGTACTTGTAAATTTACTTTCAACGGTACTTGATGAAAGTTTCCCTAAAAAATACTTGATAACGACGTGCAGCTGGGATATTATTTGACGTATTTGGTCATGGTACTTGCTGAAATACTCAATGGACGTATTTGAAACACTTAGGGAAAGTACTCGATGGAAGTACTTGTAAATTTACTTTCAACGGTACTTTATGACAGTTTTCCTAAAAAATACTTAATAACGACGTGCAGCTGGGATATTATTTGACGTATTTGGTCGTGGTACTTGCTGAAATACTTAATGGGCGTATTTGAAATACTTAGAGAAAGTACTCGATGGAAGTATTTCTAAATTTACTTTCAACGGTACTTGATGAAAGTTTCCCTTAAAAATACTTGATAACGACGTGCGGCTGGGACACTATTCAGCTAAAAAAAAATGACTTTGAGTACTTTTGTTTTTATTACTTTATGATCTGCAGTCGAAATACTTTAACGTACTTTTCTCAAACTCACTGATATATATAGGAAATCGCTTCGCGGTTATATCGACACTCGATAATTCTCTTCCTCGGCACGTGTGTGTGTATGTATATGTCGGGTATTGATATTGGAACGCTGGTAGACGGCGTGTCCGAGTGGACGCTAACTAGATGTTCTTGGTGCGCTGCCGCTGTGGGAGCGTCGTCGTCGCCGTCGTTGTCGACGGGGCAGTTCCTCGAAGAGAGGCAAAGGGATATCCTCTCCCGATATACTCGCGGACGCAGCATCAGCATGAGAGATGCTGAGAGTTCCTGTACACTCTATAGAGGCCTTTTGCTTCTCTTTATCTTTCTCTCTCTTTCTTGTCGGGATAAAACGTATGTCGGACTCACTCTCGGGGTTCCCCGCCTTGCAACTCCCCCTTCCCTCTCGCGCTTAGCTCTCGCGGAGAGATTAAAAAGTTAATGGGGGGGCGGTCTGTGGGGGCGTGCGAGTGTACGTGGTGCCGGGATTTATGTCTGCACCACTGCAGATATCGTTTCTCTCGCGCTCTCCTCTCTCTCTCTCTCTCTCTTTCTCTCAATCTTTCCTCATCTCTTTCTCTTGTATTTTCTCTCTCTCTCTCTCTCTCCCTTCTTATAACGAAGGTGGGGAAACGAGAGCTACGGGAGAACGCCAATAGGCATTGCGCTATATTCTAAATCTTTCGCGCCCCCGTTCGTTCGCGCGGTTTTCTCGCGAGTAGGCCGCAGCATCCGTAGGAGATATATCGAACAGAGGGACCGGGGAGAGTATCCGCGAATGATATATGTCTATGTACAAGAGAAACGCGAGTTCAGAGGCTTTTCAGCGAGGAAACTGTAAACTTTTAACGCGCCGAGCGTTTCGTGCAAGAAACGCTCTTCAGCAAGATATATTTTATGCACATTGATGTACGTATGCTTTCATAGTAGCGAGGGAAAAAAAAAGGTGACGAAATATAGTGGATACGGCTTTTTAAAATCGTTAGAAATATTTTTATAGTTGATTTATTAACAGAATTTTTTTAAATTAGCGAATTTCAATAATTCGTCATTTATTCTAAGATCATCGGTTCCAATTGCACCCTTATTTTTATGACACATCGATTTATCGCTGATTTAACAATTTCTCGATGCAACAAATTCAATTTACGATTTTACCAATGGGGAACTGTAAAGTTAATGTTTGATATGTGAAAGTTTGAGAAAAAAGTGTTCGAAAATTTCGATCGATATTATAATTATGGATGCATTTAAAATTAAAAAACCATACATCCGGGGATGTATTGAGGAAGGGATCGTCTGGAGGATCCAAGAGGGTCAAAAGGATGCATATAGAGCTTCATGAGAGTCCGGGGCACGACCAATATAATTTTTTTTCTTCTTTCGTCCAACCCGAAGAAAATAAAGGGCCTTTCGAAAAAAAAATTTCTTATACTATTCGCACGGGTACTCGGCTCCTAACCCTTAATCCCGCGTTATAACACGAGGATGGCGCACCCAAATATGCAGCCCTTTGTAGTCCCACAGTACGAAAAGAGCATCTCTCTTTTTCTCTCTCTACGTTCGCTTGAGATTATTCCAGTTTTCTCGTTGATTTAGTTTTTTTTTTTTTTCATCCCTGCCAATTTAATTGCCGATAATTTATATGGGAAATATTAGATTCGTGCGAAACCGTATTAAAAGGATCGCGGTTCGGAGCTCTATGCTCCCCTTTTTGATTTTATTTTTTTTTCGTTAATTTTTTATTATTTTTATTTTTTTAATCTCTTCCCGTCGCATCTCGTGTATATATGTGTATGTATCTATATACATATATATATATAGCATTCGGGGCGACGAAGAGGGTGGATCTGCTCGGTCGTTCGATGAGCAAAAGCAAGAGAAAGAGAGATCGGTACGGAATGGATCACGGATCGATGCCGAAGGCTGTAATTATAGCCAAATATGAAAAGCGAGCCGTAAGATTAATTTTTTCGCGAGATTGATGCCGGGATCCCGAAGGGTATATATATGTATATCCTGGGAAAGAGAGAGAGAGAGAGAGAGGGAGAAAAAGACAGAAGAGAAAAGGAGAGAGATGAAAAAAAAAAAATGAGAGAGCGATGAGTTAAACCGAGTGGGGGGTAAAACTTTTGCTGGAACCCGATCGAACCGAGGCCTCGGCGAGAGGAATATCGATTCCGCCTCTCTTAACGAGATTCCATCCTTCCGTCACTCAAATTAAGAATAATAATATGCCAATAATGCCAAATTACGGTGCAACGTAGGCCGCCCTTGCCGCTGCGCTTTCTCAAGCTCATTCTTACATTTATATACATATATTGGTGGTAAAGTCATAAGCAACTGTTGCCGCTCTCTATCCGTCGCTCGGATAAATCGCTCGTTCGGCACCGCGGCTTCTCAATATATTTTTTTTCTCCACCTCACACATTTTTTTTATTATTATTTCATAACTCTCCGCGAGCAGCCTCTAACCCTCGATTCCCGTATAAATATTTATAGTATACAGTTAATAGTCGATCTATTCTCGCGTTACATATCCGTACTATAATTAAATTTGTCAATTAACGTGGCACGGTGCATTGATCAGTCGATATGAAATTCTTTCGGAGCGCCGTTATACGGCATTATATATTTCACGAAGATAAATCGGATTTTGTTGAATTCCAAAGAATTTCACGCGAATCTAACAAAAATTTCATTTACTTACTCCCTCCTCCGGGAGGAAATACGGTTAGACGGTTCAAAAAATCGATTTTTGTTTATTTCATAAATTGTTAGTAAAACTATTGAAGAATATGTTCCCAAAATTTTAAATGAAAATTCCGACTCGTTCTAGTGTTATGAGCCATTAAAGTGAGTAGCTCTTCTTCAGGCCCCGAGCGCGCCACGTGTACGTGGGGGGACCCAAAAAAAGCGGGAATTGCGCTGCGGCGGGGAGGGAGAGTGGAGGAACCCATTGCTCGACCAGGTGTCCGTTGGGGACACGTCTCCTGAGTTAGTGTGCGAAGTTTCGTCGCCGTGAGTGCATCGGTTCGCCCGTGGGAATTTTTGTAGTGAAACAACTTTTTCCATTTCGACGAAAACGTGATGGCCGATTGTCGAGGGCAACGCGCGGCTGTGAAATTTTGTTTCCTGTTGGGGAAATCGGCCGCGGAATCTACTGTAATGCTTAAGACTGCTTATGGAGATGCTGCCCTAAGTAAAACCAGAGTCTACGAGTGGTTTTCACGTTTTAAAAATGGAGAAATGTCAATTGAAGACCAACCCCGTTCAGGACGCCCCTCAACGTCAAGAAGTGACGAAAACGTCGACAAAATCAATGCTCTTATTCGTGAAGACCGTCGCCGAACCATTGATCAACTCTGTGAGATGTCTGGGATATCATGGAGTTCAATTCAGAGGAAACAAAGCAGCAATCAACCGTTTTGCCACTGTGGAAGAGGTAAAACAAAAATCGCTGGAAGACCTAAAGAACATCCCGATAAGTGAATTTCAAAAATGTTTTGAACATTGGAAGGATCGTTTGCAGAGCTGCGTTGTGGTCAAAGGAGAATACTTTGAAGATGATCAAAACTTGCTGTAAAAATATGAAAAAATAAAGAAATTATGACGAAATTCCCGTTTTTTTTGGGTCCCCCCTCGTATAACCGAGCCGACCATTTTTTTAAACGCGTTTTTCTGAAAATGACTTTTTTTGTACTTGCGTACACGCTAGTTTGAAAAGTTTTCAACCGATCGTTTTGAAAATTGGCAGTTACTTTCTTCATAGTATTGCCCTCTATATGAACCTAAAATCGGAATATTGTCATGATTTAAAATATTTTTTTTTTTGCAATTAAAGTTGTCAAAAATGGCAAAAAATCATGCTTTTTTGTTTTGATCCCTGTGAAAAATTCAATTTTCTATTTTTTTTCGATAGCATTTAGGTTCATATAGAAGAGAGACATATAATAAAAGTAAATTCCAACCTCGTTTGATTTCAGATGAAAATTGCGGCTTCCAGAATGTACGCAAAATGCTGAGTCTGATTGTGACCTGCAATATGGGGTCGCTAATATTTTCGGTGTTTTTCACGGAAATTCTTCAAAAATTTTATAGTATATACTCAAATATATGTATAAAATATTCTCAAAGTTTCAATAAATTATATTTATTTTTTATACTATAAAAAAATTCATAAAAATCATTGAGAAAACGCTGTCCTAACCCTATTCCCCCCCTTAATACTTTTTCTCCTTACTACCCTTCAACTATATTATTTTTTGCCATAAAATACTTACCGGTTGAATACCGGATAAACGTTTTTGTTTTTTGAAGAAAATAATTCAATTTTTTTCATCGAGTATTTCAACTTTTCGTGGAAGTTGAGCCTCTTGTCGAATCGTTTCAACGATACGCGGAAAGGTCCTGACTCCAGCGACCAATTAAATCGCTCTCGCACGTGTGTGCCTCGTAACCAAATGAAAAGAACGGATAAAAAACATCCCTAAAGCAGAGAAGAGGAAAAGGAGATGAAAGGAGGATGGCAAAGGTCCTGTATAGCTTTTATACGAGTAAAAGACCTCAGGTGCAAGAGTGGATAAATTTCTTGCTGTGGGTTGCGCGATGAAAGCGAGAAAGAGAGAGAGAGAGTTTTGCGCGAGATATCCGCGCAACCGCGAGGAACACTGTTATCGAGCATCTCCGGCGTATGCCGACGGTTCCCTTCGTCGATTTATTTGGCGAAGAAGCAAACGGTCTCTTCTGCGTGCATCTCCCCCGACTATATCCATGGCTTCTTTTTTTTATCCCTCCCCCCTTGCAATTCCCTCATCGAGCAATGGAAACGAAAGAATCGAGAGAAATAAAGATGGGGGATGGTCCTCGGTGACTCGATCTCGCACAGTGTATACCGGTCACCCCTTTTCCTCTCGCGCCAATGAGCAACAGAAAACGAGGAATCGCGCGCCGCGTGCCGATTTGCCGGCACGATATTCGGATCCCTCGTCCCTCGATGTCTTTTCCCTTACCCTCTCGTCCTTCTTTCTTAATTATTTCTTTTACCGCCGAAATCCTTCGCAATTTATCTCTCATTTATTTGTCATTTACGGAAAATGCTCGTTGCAAAATTCTCCATTGAGTCCCTTGAAAAAAAACAAACAACAACAACAACAAAAACTAGTAAGAGGACAATTAATCGGAAGAAATTCTTCGTGAACTTTGTATCCGGGTAATTGGATTTCCCGAATTGTTTCAACGTTCTTTTTTCACTAATTATATTTCTTCATTTACTTCTTAATATTAACCTTTCATAAATATATTGGGGCGATTTTTTTTTCGACTATTTTTTTTTCAGTCCCCACCCGAAATTTTGTTGGATATGTCATAAAAGAAATTCCCTGAAAGTTACAGCCCTTAATATTAATTCTAAGTACTTTCCCTTAGCGTGAAAAGATTTTCCATTTAAAATACACGTAAATCGATGTTTTTTTTTAATTTCTATAACTCAGCCGCATTTTATGCTATCATATTGTTCTTGGTTTCGATTTACTTAGAATAAAACAATCTAGAAAAGTGTCTATTGCGGCGAAAGTGTAAATTGTACTGGTGAGTTGGTACGGGTCACTGAAGTTGATTTTTACTCAAAATTCTCGTTTTTTTGCTGTTATCTCCGAAACAATTAACTTTACGAAAAAAATGTAAATGAAAAATTTGTCGGAAATTAAATTTCCTACAAAAAAGGTCTTATCGACCCAATTGCTTAGATTAATATTTCTTGAGATATTGAACTTTAACTTATGAGTAGTATAAAATTTATAAACTTTGAAATATTAAATAATAAAAAAAATATAAAAAAATAAAGTTTAATATCTTAAGAAATATTAATCTAAGCAATTGGGTCGATAGGACTTTTTTTGTAGGAAATTAACTTTCCAACAAATTTTTCATTTACATTTTTTTCGTAAAGTTAATTGTTTCGGAGATAACAGCAAAAAAACGAGAATTTTGAGTAAAAATCAACTTCAGTGACTCGTACCAACTCACCAGTATAATTTACACTTTCGCCGCAATATGCACTTTTCTAGATTGTTTTATTCTGAGTAAATCGAAACCAAGAACAATATGATAGCATAAAATGCGGCTGAGTTATAGAATCTTGAAAAAAAAAAAAAAAAAACGATTTACGTGTATTTTAGATGGAAAATCTTTTCACGCTAAGGGAAACTACTTAGAATTAATATTAAGGGCTGTAACTTTCAGGGAATTTGTTTTTCGACATATTCAACAAAATTTCAAGTGAAGACTGAGAAAAAAAAATTGTCGAAAAAAAAAAATCGCCCCAATATATATATTTCATTGGGACTTTCACACGTTGAGAAATAAAAGAGAAGGTGAGAAAGAACGGCGGGAGGAAGATCGAGATGAGAACGGATCGATAAATCCGGTGGGCAGAAGAGAACCGAGAGAAAAATTCATGACGAGCGTAACGTTCCGCTGATATTCCTCGCTCGTTAGGAGATATTACTCGGAGAAGAGAGTCCGTTCAATTCTCGCGAAATGTTATATGTATATATCTATACGTGCAAAAGTACGTATATATGTAGAGGGAGGGGATGTATGTAATGAAATGCATACTTACGAGCGATAATCGATTGGGAAAAGATCGATGGCCGATAGACAGCCGCGCCGAATATTCAACGAGCGTAAAAACGAATCTTCCGTCATACTAAAATCGATCTTTCACGCATAACAAGAGATACGAGCAACGAAAAAGATTTGTATTCGTTAAGAGATTCAAAAATCTTCTCGATTTTCTTTTGTCAATTTCGGGAAAAAATTCTTAAACAATTGAATGATGTCGTAGCTCATTGAACCAAGCGTCATTTTGTAGCTCGAACAGCTACGAAAAAAAAAATGAGGACAAACCGGAGTCGCTAGTTTGCGTGAAAAAACATTACAGCTATTTTAGTAAATCTATTGTTTTTTTTTTTTTTTTTACGAAAATGCAAAAAAATGTGAATTTATTAAAATTCTTCTAGTAGCCAGAGTCGATGCATTTTTTTTCTCCCTGATCACAGATGCATTTGGAGAATTCACGGAGAACTCAAAAATTTTCATACAAATCTCCAAAAAACCGTATTTTTTTCCGGGCGGTCAGACACGGGGAGGGGGCGGGGGCAGGCATGACAAACAACTTTGCCATTTATATATAATGGACACGTATGTACATTTACGAGTGTTGGAAAATCAGGAGAGGAACGTCCAAGAGGGGCGAGCACACTCTGTTATATATACACACACACAGACGCAATTCTCCAACATAGAGCCATAGTGACAGCCGCAGGATTTACCGGGTTGACCATTAAGACAAAACCCGACGTTGCAATAACTCTACATAGATTTATAGCGAGCGAGGCGCGTGTGGAACGCGCGAGTGTAACCATAAGCTGCGAGAGGAACGAGTAAGAAAGAAGGGTATACAGAGAGAAAAAGAGAGAGAGAGAGGGAGAGAGAGAAAAAGGACTTGCAGGCGGATAATGTCCTGAAACTGGCCGGGTGTCTAAGGTCCTCTTGCCGGTATCCTGGTGAACCCTCGCGAACTTTTCTGCCCCCTGAAATACTCCGCTCGAAGACGACAATTCCAGTTACGAATTTACGTCTCGGTCTTCGAGGAAAATTAAAAAAAATGGCCTAACTGAACACTAAAAATCTTAAAAATAGTTCTTCAACAAAAATAAACAGTAAACAGTATTTTTGAAACCCTACAGGATGTAAAATAAATAATTATTGATTTCCAATTGGAACAAAATCAATTTCATTGTTCATTTTTGTTAAACAAGATGAGTAACATTAAAAGACACTTAATTTTAACTGAGCAATATAAATGAAAAAAAAATCAAGGATTATAAGCTAATCAAATGAAAAATGCTAATTTCGTATAGTTCGCCATATATTTTGGGTTATGAAACATTTTAAAAAGGGCCTAACCGAACCCTCTAAAAATCTTGAAATAGCTCTTCAACAAAAATAAACAATAAACAGTATTTTTAAAACCCTACAGGATGTAAAATAAATAATTATTGATTTCTAATTGGAACAAAATCAATTTCATTGTTTATTTTTGTTAAATAAGATGAGCAACATTAAAAGACACTTAATTTTAACTCAGAAATATAAATGAAAAAAAAATCAAGGCCTATAAGCTAATCAAATGAAAAATGCTAATTACGTATAATTCGCCATATATTTTGGGTTATGAAACATTTTAAAAATGGCCTAACCGAACACTCTAAAAGTTTTGAAATAGTTCTTCAACAAAAATAAACAGTAAACAGTATTTTTGAAACCCTACAGGATGTAAAATAAATAATTATTGATTTCTAATTGGAATAAAATCAATTTCATTGTTTATTTTTGTTAAATAAGATGAGTAACATTAAAAAACACTTAATTTTAACTCAGAAATATAAATAAAAAAAAATCAACGCTTATAAGCTAATCAAATGAAAAATGCTAATTACGTATAGTTTGCCACATATTTTGGGTTATGATAAATCATTGTCAATCACAGATCAAAAGTATGTTCTCTTACCAACGTTTTAATTGTGTGAGATTATTCCTCGGATTACCCTCGACAGTCAAACTGCTGATTCACGAGTACAGTTTTGTTCGGGAATTTTTGCGACAATGACATCGCGAAATTATCCAATCTATAGTCATACAAATCGTGTATGTTTATTCGTAGACTGAAATACTAGCATAACACGCGTAAAAAAGCGTTTCCCTCGATTACCATGGTTGTTCTACTTGCGTATAGCTACACCGTACGAGATATACATAGATATGTGGTATAGTGAAATACACAGGACGGAGAAACACGCGAACCAAACGAGGGGGCATAAAATATAAAAGCCCGAGCCCTCAGCGAGCCGAGAAGCGGTCCCGGCTATAAATATCGTCTTATTTACGGACACAAACGGACACCTGACCCGCTCAGGGATAAATTCAACAAAATGCCCATTTAATTAACACCTTATTTATTGAGACGTCGGTTGTTGTTGCCTCGGTTCTTCTGGACCGTGTGGCCCGCAGCATCCCATATGCTGTTCACGTCCGGACGTTTGTGTATACCGTGTACCAGAGAGAGCATTATACTGATCTAGACGGAAAGGCGTGGGTGGGATACACCTTGGCAAGTCGATCGAGATTCTCCTACGGTAAGGGTCTCCGGCCGAACGAATAATTAAAAAATCTATATTCCGATTAACTAAACAAAGCGGTAATTATTCGTTAATTTTGACTCCTCTGACTGACAGATAGAACTTATGAATTCATCATCTTCTGCTTTGGGACATTCTCCTTAAATGCTCGCCAATTTAATTCAATCTTGCCTTACTATAAATCAAACGGAAAATAAATTGTCCACGTAACGTATTGATTAAGTTTTAAAGGAAAAAATAAAACGCGGACGTTGTTATATCAACGACAAGCCCTTGCAACCGAGCTCGATCGTTCGAAGATTATATTTAAGAAGAAATGATTTCGATAACTCCTGTCGTTCTCTTGTTCAACGACGAGGATTGTCGTCAATATGCATGCATCGCGCTCTGTGGACCACGATGTTCGACGAGACCGATGATCGTGGGGGTTCCACGAATAAGACGCTATCTCGAGTAAGCCAACTAACCCACTTGTCTTCGTGGCGAGAGATCGAGACGACCTCGAGAACACAAGAGCCAGGAACCCGAAGAGCAGGAGCCACACACCCCAGGGCAACTGGGACGGGTTTTATCGATAAGCAGGATCGTCCAGGACAACGTATATACATATAATATATCCCTATATGTATACATATAGGAAACTCTCGATTCTTGTCTATGTTGGAAGTACAGTCGTTAATGAATTGACTGTAGGACCTGAAACCAAAGCAAAAGCGAAGAGACAATATTTATATATAAACGTATTAGGTATAGAGATCGAGAGAGACAGACAGAGACGTAGAAAAGAGTAGAAAGAGCTTGTTAAACGGCCACTAACAAATACTATGTGGGGGCCCACGACTCACACTGAAACAAAACGATCGCGAGGATACAAAACAGAGAAGTACCTATCGAGAGACTGGAGAAGAAGAATGATAAAAGAAAAAGGGAACGAGAATGGAAACACAGATTGAGTATTGACTATATGCGAACACAAATAACACCTTTAATCGTGATTTGGGCAAGTTGTCTAACATATGCTTGATAAAACATCGCTTACAAGATCACTATTCAAGTTATTTTCGCACAGGGAAACAGAAGGATTGCACGAAAGAAGGACAATCAATTTCGAACCTTTTCTTCGGTTTTACCTTATTAGAAGGGAAGAATTACCAGGGTTACCAAGGGAAAATGTAACAAATTAAAGAGCAACGAGAGAATTATTGACATTCAAATTGATCCTTTAAGGGGGGAAATAGGGTTAGACGGTTCAAAAAATCGATTTGTTTTTAATTTCTTAAATTGTTAGTAAAACTATTGGAAAATATGTTCCCAAAATTTTAAATGAAAATTCCGACTCGTTCTATTGTTATAAGCCATTAAAGTGAGTAGCTCTCCTTCAGGCCCCGAGCGCGCCACGTGTATAACCGAGCGGTTACTATTTTTTCAAACGCGTTTTTCTGAAAACGACTTTATTTGAACTTGCGTACACGCTAGTTCGAAAAGTTTTTAACCAATCGTTTTGAAAATTGGCAGTTACTTTCTTCATAGTATTGCGCTATATATGAACCTAAAATCGGAATATTATCATGATTTAAAATAATTTTTTTTTGCAAATAAAGTTGTAACAAATGGCAAAAAATCATGCTTTTTTGTTTTGACCCCTGTAAAAAATTCAATTTTCTATTTTTTCGATAGCATTTAGGTTCATATAGAAGAGAGACATATAATAAAAGTAAATTTCAAGCTCGTTTGACTTCAGATGAAAATTGCGGCTTCCAGAATGTACGCAAAATGCTGAGTCTGATTGCGACCTGCGATATGGGGTCGCTAATATCTTCGGTGTTTTTCAAGGAAATTCTTCAAAAATTTTATAGTATATACTTAAATATATGTATAAAATATTCTCAGAGTTTCAATAAATTATATTGATTCTTTATACTATAAAAAAATTCATGAAAATCATTGAGAAAACGCTGTCCTAACCCTATTTCCCACCCTTAATTGCAATTAGATATCAAACGATTGTCTCTAATCGAATTCGTCTCGGGGCAATCTCGCACGTCTGTGGTACCTCGAGCGTGGGTCAGGTGCCACTTTCCTCAAAGATTCCAGCTGCCTCGAACCTGAAGAACGATACGCCTACCCCTTTCCCTATCGCTGTCCTTTACACTCCGCGCAGCTTGTGCATTATCACACGCAGCAACGGTCAAACCTGCGAACGATCGAAGGCACGAATGTAGAATCTAAGAAGAACTACCGGGTATATAATAGCGAGCAAGACACACACAGATACATCGGTCAGATCTTATGTACAGTGAAAACGTTCAACGAGAATGTGGCTTTGTATGTATATGGGTTTATAAACTCTCGATCGTTCCTCGTCCCTCGTAGAGAGAAAAAGATCCCTTACACCTGCTTTACAAGGCACCCTACACACGCGCTCATCCAAAACTATATTCCCTTTCCTTTTCAACGTCTCCTTTGACCATCTTCCAAAGTTTCGCTCGGGACTTTTGGCTAAACGCTCGTGAAACTTGAACCCAAGAGTCCGTTCGATTCGCGTTTATTCTCTCGTTGAATATTCAACGAAACGCAAATTTACCGACTCGAATTCTCTTTCTCTGTGTCTTTCTACTGGATCTTTCTTCCATGGGTAGATTGAATTTGGAGGAAATCCGAGACACTCGTCGAGATGTTGCGAACATTTTTTCATCTTAGACCCTTCGTTATTGGGATTTTCGAGGATTTTTCTCAAATAGTTTCTTGATAAATTGATTTACGAACAATGGATAATCTACAATTAGTGACAGTTGTTTATCAAAAAGCAGCAGTTCTCTTGTAACAAATCAGCGCAATCGTTATCAATTTTTTAATACATTTTGACAGTGCCATTCGTTTCTATCTTACGAATGTACAATAATGATGATGTCTATATCGTGAAGCGGATATATGTTTATACAAACAAGAATAAAACCCCCAGTAGATATTCCCCTTTATTCCTCCAACTGCGCTACTTCCTTTATTGTCCGAGTAAAAGCCCACTTAACTTAAAGCGTTTTACAGGCGCGCGGTAAACTATACAATCGAAAATTAGTGAATTCTCGGATTCTACGGTAAATTAATTTGTTTCTTTATACCCGGCCGTTTTGTCGGTATTGCCTTGGGTCATAGGGCCTTTTTGCCATGTCCACGAGAAACAAACGGCGATTGCGAGTAATAAACCACCGTGGAATATGCATGTACAGATATATGTACGCTGTTGTCTCTGAGCGAAGAAAACAGAAGAAAAAGGATAGAGAGATGAGAGACGAGAACGGGCACGTACGATCGTCCACAAAACCAAGTGAATTACACCTGCGCAGCTGCCCGTACCCGGGCAGGTGAATCTTGGTCGACTCACCTGATCCGGAGAACGCTCTCTCTCTCTCTCTCTCTCTCTTTCTCTGGGCGCCCAATGTACAGAAAACAGCCAATCTTTTGCTCCTGCTCTTAGCGTTCTCGCGTTCTTCGTTCTGGACATCGTGTAGCAGAGTAACATACAGATATGTTGGCTGTGCGTTTGAGCAACGAACCACGACCGAGAGCCCCGTTTTAAGCACGATCCTTGCCACGCATAACGCATCCAGGGAAAAGTGTCTTCCGCGAGAGGGTGCATGGCGCGAGTGTTCTTTCTCCCCGCGGCAGGTGGATATCAATCGTAGGAATTATATGGGCACGCGCGATCGAACACACGGCTCGTAACTTCTTACGCGTGCGTAGGAAAGAAAAGTGGAATACCCGTATCAATATAAAGATTTTTGCGACGATATTTCATTTATCCTCTCTCTTAACTCTTCTAACATTTTGTTTTATCGCCGGATTTACAGTGTGAATACTGGTACAAATTATTGTTGTGTTTAATTCCGGAAGAGAATGAAAAAATGAGCACGGGCAATGGAAGCGTGTATGTAACCATTGGCAATAATAGATCGGACAGCTTATCGCGTTGAAGGGGGAAATAGGGTTAGGACAGCGTTTTCTCAATGATTTTCATGAATTTTTTTATAGTATAAAAAATCAATATAATTTATTGAAACTTTGAGAATATTTTATACATATATTGAGGTATATACGATAAAATTTTTGAAGAATTTCCTTGAAAAACACCGAAGATATTAGCGACCCCATATTGCAGGTCACAATCAGACTCAGCATTTTTCGTACATTCCGGAAGCCGCAATTTTCATCTGAAATCAAACGAGGTTGGAATTCACTTTTATTATATGTCTCTCTTCTATATGAACCTAAATGCTATCAAAAAAATAGAAAATTGAATTTTTTACAGGGGTCAAAACAAAAAAGTATGAATTTTTGCCACTTTTTACAACTTTATTTGCAAAAAAATAATTATTTTAAATAACGATAATATTCCGATTTTAGGTTCATATAGAGCGCAATACTATGAAGAAAGTAACTGCCAATATTCAAAACGATTGGTTGAAAACTTTTCAAACTAGCGTGTACGCAAGTTAAAAAAAAGTTGTTTTCAGAAAAACGCGTTTGAAAAAGTCAGGCATAAATTTTCTTCGGTGTTTTTCGAGGAAATCCTTCAAAAATTTTATAGTATAGACTTAAATATATGTATAACATATTCTCAAAGTTTCAATAAATTATATTCATTTTTTATACTATAAAAAAGTTCATCAAAATTATTAAGAAAACGCTGTCCTAACCCTATTTTCCCCCTTAATGGCTTATAACAATAGAACGAGTCGGAATTTTCATTTAAAATTTTGGAAACATATTTTTCAATAGTTCTACTAACAATTTATGAAATTAAAAAAAAATCGATTTTTTGAACCGTCTAACCCTATTTCCCCCCTTAACAGGTTCATATATGCCTCGATTCTCTCGAATAAAAAGTTGGTGATCGATCTAATCGTCGAGTTATTGGCGCGAGAGAGTGTAGTCTTTGCGTAGTCTCGCGTGTATCTTGTATGTGTACCACGGTACACAAGATGGACTTCTCTTCTTGGAGAGAGGACCTTTTCTCTCAAGAATGAGAGAGAGAGAGAGAGAGAGCGGTCAGTTCATATACATTGCCGCACGAGGCCGAAGACTCTCTTGGTTCGGGGCAATCTTTGTAATTATAGACTGGTGGACCCGCGGTATATCCCATTAGAGAGGGATATACCCTCTATACTTGGCTTCGAACGATTACCAAGAGAGCCACTGCAAACGCGAACGACGATACAAGCTACATTCCGCTGTATGTGTACAACGTGACGAGATGGTTATTCGGGTGTAGATGTTACAGTGATCGAACGTCAAGAGAATGTAGAGAAAAATAAATAAAAAAAATAAACAGGAGACCGAGAGAAAGCCGGGAAATAAACTGACCAGCGCAAGAATATCAGATCTCGTATTTAACTGACACGACAGAAATGACTACACTTAATAACCTTTTGTTGGTCAACTGGTGAAAATGATCGCTCCGCGAACTTGACGTTCATATTTTCCAATAAAAAGTCGAGACGACAAAATGTTCAGTGTAAATCGTATCGACGCTGCTTACGAAAACTAGCATGTTTCAGATTTCATACGAAAACAAGCACGCTTGATATCTGCGCGAAAACTAGCATGTTCCGGCTTTTGCCACGAAAACTAGCACATTTCGGTATTCGCCGCGAAAACTAGTATGTTTCGGTTTTTACTACGAAAACTAGCAGGTTTCGACTTTCACCGCGAAAATAAGCACGTTTCAGTATCACTGGAAGTGTTTCTCATTTTTTACCCCACGTTCTTTGAACATCCTTTTTTACTCCAAATTGACGAAATATTTATGCTTGTCATTTTATACCGTTTTATTTTTTGTTTGAATTTATTTCATACAAATTTTACCGTTTGAATTTTGGTCTGCTGGGCTTATCATAAGATGGCAAACAACAAATGCCTCGTCATTTTGGAGTAAAAAAAACCATGGTCAAAAAAATTTGAGAAAAGAAAATCGAAAACAATTGCGGTGTATGCAAAGTTAACAACGTCAGTTTTTTTCCCTCTTGCTACTTCGTCCAAGACCTGACATTTCTCGAGATATCTCAATCGATTGTTTTGAAGATTTTGTCAACTGTACTTTATACTTATACTGTACTTTATACTTTAGTCGTTGATCACTCCAAGATTGTGTTTTTTTTTTATGAAATAAAAACACAATGAACGATTCTTCAGACTGTAATCAGAATATACTTTTTATAAACAATAATTTTGTTCAATTCCATCGCCGACTCCGAAACTTGAAGTCATGAAAAATATCATTGATAAACAATTTTAGTTTTTGAGTGGTGGAACATTGCGTATCGTATTTGCGAATCGTATTTTCAATAATGTTATTATTTTTTAAATAGAAAACGAATATAAATGTTGAAGGGTGTACGGGCGATACACCCTTAATGTTTTTCATTTATTCCTTATAGTGCTACCGAAAAAATTTCTAAAACATTTGTGAAAGTTCCGAATCTTATTCGATTTAGTTCGGCAAATATACTACTTTTGTTACAAACACAACTATACTACTTTATACTACTACACAAATACACTACTTTACAAATATACTACTTTTTTTTATCAAATAAAAACACAATGAACGATTCTTCAGACTGTAAGTAGAATATACTTTTTATAAACAATAATTTTGTTCAATTCCATCGCTGACTCCGAAACTTGAAGTCATGAAAAATATCATTGATGAACAATTTTAGTTTTTGAGTGGTGAAATATTGCGTATCGTATTTTCAATAATGTTATTATTTTTTAAATAGAAAACGAATATAAATGTTTGAGGGTGTACGGGCGATACACCCTTAATGTTTTTCATTTATTCCTTATAGTGCTCCCGAAAAAATTTCTGAAACATTTGTTAAAGTTCTGAATCTTATTCGATTTAGTTCGGCAAATATACTACTTTTTTTACAAACCCAACTATACTACTTTATACTACTACACAAATACACTACTTTACAAATATACTACTTTTTTTTATCAAATAAAAACACAATGAACGATTCTTCAGACTGTAAGTAGAATATACTTTTTATAAACAATAATTTTGTTCAATTCCATCGCTGACTCCGAAACTTGAAGTCATGAAAAATATCATTGATGAACAATTTTAGTTTTTGAGTGGTGAAATATTGCGTATCGTATTTTCAATAATGTTATTATTTTTTAAATAGAAAACGAATATAAATGTTTGAGGGTGTACAGGCGATACACCCTTAATGTTTTTCATTTATTCCTTATAGTGCTCCCGAAAAAATTATTAAAACATTTGTGAAAGTTCCGAATCTTATTCAATTTAGTTCGGCAAATATACTACTTTTTCCAGTGCAAATCGAAATATGCTAGTTTTCGGGACGGAAGCCGAAACATGCCACTTTTCGCGGCAGAAGTCGAATCATCCTAGTTTTCGCGATGAAAGCCGAAACATGCTAGTTTTCGCGTCGAATATCGAAACGTGTTGATTGTCGTGGTGGAATTCGAAACGTGTTAGTTTTCGTAAGAAATTTGAATCGTGCTACTTTTCGTAAGCAGCGTCGATATGTGCCATTGGGATACACGAGAAAAAATGCCAGAAAACCTCGCGTAAGCCCGTTGGTTACTTTTTACATCATTCCTTCCATCGAGAGTCCACGCAGACATCATGCACATCTAATCAGCTACGAGTCGCGCAAATTGCCGAAGCGTGATTCGTTTTATAGCGCCATGTACAAACGTATAACAGCTTCACCTCGGCCTTGGTTAAACCTTGACCCTGACTACGAGTTCTTACATTAATCCCTTCGACTCCGTGACGTTCTAAAAGTGAACGAGCGGGTGGACAGACTTTGCGGAGGTAATAAAGAACCGAGAGCCGGGCCAGGTTTTTCTCTAACCACCTGCATCCCCTTCTCAACCGTTCAAACTTAGTTGTCTCGTGTCACTCGTCTAATGACATAATCATCCTAGAATCAACGGATCGTTGGAGTCTTCGCCATTATCAATCATCCACTCAGCATTATGTACGGTACATTTTTAATTTTACTACCTGCTCCGAGTTCCTCGACTCGATTCTCTCGCGAGCTTCCTCTCGCGTCGCTCTTCCTCCAGATACTCCAGAGACCGGAAGTCGGTTATAAATTCCGTCCTAACTCAGTGCTCACTCCCGACGCCGCCGGGGTTAACCAACCAGTCGGCGGGCTCCGGGCCGGTTTATCGCCCCGCGAGTTTTTCCTTAGCGCCAAAGCCACGGATGCGAGCAACCGGGAGAGCGAGTGAGAGGGATGATGAGCTCATAGAAGAGCGAATTGCCAGGCAGGATGGAACGGCGCTTACCCGCTCGTTCATGTATAGGCGAGCATGATTAGAGTAACACGTATAACATACGGGTAATAGGAGTTGAATAGCAGTCTCGTTGCGAACGATGCGAGAGAGAGTTACGTATATCGAGATCGCATGGAACGAGACGATCCTTTTTCCGCGTTGCAGGAAGCTGTCACGACTGCCTCGCCGGTGCGTGCAGACGTTTGCTGAAACTCCATGGGCTCCCTGATACCATGTAAGCTCTCTCTCTCTTTCTCTTTCTCTCTCTCTGCGTCAGTATTTGCTTCTGCCCGTTGGTGCACTTCGCGCATTTCACAACATCGCGTATACGCGTGTAAAGCTACGTGAAACTGGAAATCCCGGAGTCCTGAATTCCCGGTGTGCCTAGGCCTCTCATATGCATGCCCCGGGTTGCGGATACGCCCAGCGCACGTCTCCTCGCTAATCTAATTTACTTCGGGCCAGATAAAGGGCTCGTTCACCGTGACCGGTGCGCGAGTTCTTTTGCCAAGTGTTACCCGCGGCTCTCTTTCTATACTTACATACTGTAACAGCATTACTCGCGGTATTATTCTACGGCTTCGTATATATGTCTATGGGAAAAGCTGGCTGGATACCGGGATGTAGCCCCCGAGGTGGTGTGCAAGTTTCTTGAAAACGGAAACGAGACACACTACCGCCTTCTCGCACTTCTTCGACCTCTGAACGTCTCTCGTCCACGAACAAATGAATTAATTTGCCTCTAATGATATTCACAGGATGTCTGTTTCGGACTTTTTTCACTGATTGATTCGAAGAACTTTTTTTTTCTTTATCGATTATGATTTCACTGCTGACGCGAGTAGTTAATTCCGGGTTTTTTTTTTAATCGTTCCTGCGATCCTTCAGAGTTTCATTGGATCTGTATACGAAGTTCCGATACTTTTGTAATGTATAATTCGATGTGGTCTTAGGCAGGTGCTCTCGAAAACCCTCGTGGACCCTCGACGATGTGTTTAGGGACGGCTGCTTCGGGCATGGACGAAAAACACCGTTGAATCACAATTTTATGGGTGATACAGTGGCAGGGCAGAGCCGTTTCTCGTTCGACGATTATCTAAGCTCGAATCAAGTGTACCCGACCCGAAAATGGCGTGTGACGGACTCAAAACTTAGGCGTCGAATCATCTACAGTTTTTTTTTGGCGAACTTTAACATTGTCGTTATTGATAAAAAAATGTTCATTTGTCAAGTTGTTGATTCAAACTTTCACTGTCTACAGTGGGTCAAAAAAGTATTCATACACTTTGTTTTTTTGCGATAACTTTATAGACATAAGCGATACGCAAAGAAAGCCAATTTTATTAAATAGTACATCGGGTACAGAGATAAACTGCAAATGGAGAATTTTTTCCCAGGAATAATAGAAGAATTATGCAAAAAAAAACGAAAATTTTTGTGCTAAAAAAGTATTCGTACACTTACGATTGAGCTGCTATACCTCGATATTCACTCACGGACGGTCTGATCTCTGCGTACAATGTAAACAAGTCTTCGTTTACACAATGGTTTTGACCTATTCCATGCGGTAGTAGATCTTCAAGCTCTGAACAGACACGATGGCAAAGAAAAGCGAAATATCAATATCCATGCGAGATAGAGTGATTTTTCTTCGGAAACGCGGTGAAAGTTATCGAAAAATTAGTAAAGAATTAAATCTAAGTTTCGCAACAGTGCAATATATAATAAAAAAATACGAAAGAACAAACAGCAGAGAAAATAAGCCACGAACCGGTCGACCGAGAATACTAACGGTACGAGAGCGTCGGAGTATCGTTACAGAGGCTACAAAAAAACCGTTCACAAGTGCTCGCAGTTTAGCGAATGATGTCGAGTCAACATCGGGGGAAGAGCGTGTGTCCCCGGACTATTCGAAACGTTATGCATTCTGCCCAAATATACGGCGGAACTGCCCGCAAAAAACCATTAATTAATAATATAAATCGAGAAAAACGTTTAGGTTTCGGAAAAACCTACGTAAAAAAATCTATAGAATTTTGGAAACGTGTCGTATTCTCGGATGAATCGAAGTTTAACATCTTCGGGTCCGATGGAAAAAAATTCGTCTGGCGGAAACCAAATACCGAGCTCCAGCAGAAAAATTTACTACCGACTGGAAAGCACGGCGGAGGAAACGTCATGGTTTGGGGCTGTATGGGATATTAAGGCGTTGGTAATCTGGCTTTTATAGATGGTACAACGAATGCCCAGAAGTATATCAACGTGTTGCGCAGCAATTTCAAAGCAAGTGTAGATAAAATGGGCCTGGATGGAAATTTGTACTTCCAACAAGATAACGACCCGAAACATACTGCCATGAAAACGAGGGAATGGTTACTCTATAATGTTCGCAAACAATTGATTATACCATCACAATCTCCGGACATTAATTCTATTGAAAATGTATCGCACTCGGTGGATGTAGAAATTAGAAAAAGAAAAATAACAAACAAATCCGATCTCCAAAGAGTGCTTTTAGAAGAATGGACGAAAATAGCAAAAGAAACAACGCAAAAGCTAGCAGAATCCATGCCTAAGAGACTCGAGGCGATAATTGAAGCAAAAGGGATACACACCAAATATTAGTTATAATTAACAACTATTATGATGTAGGTTTTCACTAAAATCGTAAGTGTATGAAGACTTTTTGCCCGAAAATTTTCGTTTTTTTTGGCATAATTGTTCTATTATTCCTGGGAAAAAATTCTCCATTCGCAGTTTATCTCTGCACCTGATGTACTATTAAATAAAATTGGCTTCCTTTGCGTATCGCTTATGTCTATAAAGTTATCGCAAAAAAACAAGGTGTATGAATACTTTTTTGACCCACTGTATATTAACACATTTTACGATGTTCGAACAATTTTTCGTACAAGCTCTCATAGAATTAAACGTTATTTTCCTAATCTCAAAATATTCTTAGCGTATTAGGAACGTGAAATACCCCCATACCCCCAGTTTCTGCGGTATGAGTACCGCAGAAACTTTTTTAAGAGCTAATTGAGCGAAACGCCAAATTGAGACGCGTTGTAAGAACGATTATTTCCACATGACGACTGTCCAATCGAGAATTCAACTTCATCGTCAGTGATGTATGAGATTTCGATCGAAAGCTGTTTCCCCTTTTCGCGGCATCCGCGATTAACCCTGTACCGTCTTCATGTGAAGTTGTCAGACGTAAAAGGAGCACACTGAAGTGGACACCGGGCGAAGTGGACGTAGCTCTGTATGTATAAGATGCGAGAGTGTCCCCGGAGTGTCCGGAACACCTTTCACCGCTCTGTTCGCGGCGGCTAACCGCTGCCTCTCGTACATCAGCATACTCGCTGGTTCCGGCTCTGTGGTCAAAAACGTTTTGCGTGCATAAATGAAACGAATTAAATGTCCATAACGGGGTAGAACGAACGTCTCCGACGACGATCGGCCGATGAAGAAAAGCCACAAGGGCGACGAGGAAAAGAGAGGAGAATAAGAAGGGGAAAAAAAAGCGGAAAAGAGTATCCAACGAGGAGAACGGTGGGATTCCACACGCATTACTTTACCTATGGAAGTCGCGAGGGAGACGCAGGTGAATTTTTCTCCTGCTCTCTCGCTCGAACGATCGGGGAGCGTCTCTTTCTGAGACTGATTAGGCAATAAATGCGTGAGGTTCCATCGGGTATGAGTGTATATTCCACGTACTCACACAATCGAGGCAATATCGGGGTGAATAGTTTTGTGGCAGGTGAAAATCCTCTAGATACAGATGTGCGTATAAAAACCAGAAGACGATTGACGATACAGAAAACCTTAAACAGCCCTTTGATCGTCATTGATAAAGGTTCAACCCGACAATACAGACCATATAACTAATTCGAGGAACGCGTGCCGTTGTTTTCTCCGTTGTTTCCCACCAGGGAAAAGTTAAACGCGCCAAGTCACGAGTTAATAGAATCGATGCCTTTTCCATTTGTCCTCTTACGTCCATCAGCTTATATTATACGATTAATCTTTCGTCTTGTATCCAATGGAATTGTCCATCGTTCATCGGTACGACACGAGACATTGACGGGTGCAAACGTACCCGGAGACTTCATAAATATTTGCTCATTCTTTACCTCATTGCCTCACTTCATTATCTCATGCCGCGTACTTCACCATAATGAATCGCCGTCAACAGTTTTTCTATAACACGTATATGCCAGGAGCGAAACGATCTTCTCGCATGGAATCTTATTCTTTATCACGATAAAACTTACACGACAAGAAATAAACGAGATAACTTCATCGGCGTCGTCGTTTCTGATATGAATCTATCATTCGATCACGGGTGACCGCAATGATGACGATATTCTCGATGACTTAAGGTAGTATTATTAAATATATGTATAAAATACTCTCGAAGTTTCAATAAATTATATTCATTTTTTATACTATAAAAAAATTCATGAATATCATTGAGAAAACGCTGTCCTAACCCTATTTCCTCCCTTAACGGTAAACAATGTAAAATGGCCATTGTTACAGGAATTTGATAATAAGTTGTTTACCAATTTTACAAACAGTTCGTCGTTAAGGTTATTACCGCGATGGGTTTGAGTAAAATCAGTTTTATATTTGTAGACATGATTTTAAAAATGTAGCATTAAGTTTGACTAAACTGGATCGCAGTTATTACATCGATAAACTTTTTCGACACTTTCTCGTAACTTCAAATATGGAATTTGTGGGTATTAATTCTTAACGGGTTATACGCAGTTGCAAGGCCAAAAAAAGTCGTTTTTTTACGAATTTTTTCTGAAAAGGGATATTATTTGAAAAATACAAGAAGTATTATTAAACGTAGTGGTAGCTTTTAACTTTATTTCGGCATTTTTCATTTTCAAATGGAAATGAAAAATGCCTTTTGGAGGATCTCCCGGAGGTCCTCCAAAAAAAGGTGTCTGGCGGTGAGCTTGATATCTGCGGTTTGGATTATTAAAAATAAAAAAACCAAAAAGATTCTATTAGTGGATATATAAATCTAGGTATTGATCGAAGGAAGAGTCGACATTTTTATTTGTGACAAAATGGCGATTCCAAAAAGAAAAAATTCCAATTTTCGACCAAAATTTTTCCGTTTAATTGTTTAAAAAAAATAGAAATAATTACCGGAAATCTTATTCCTTCGATCAATACCTGAAGAATATATCTGAGAAGGTTGTGTTAAAATTGCAGACCGATCGGTTGAGCCGTTTTCGAGAAATCGTGCTCGCCGACTTTGAAAACACCGTTTTGAGTAAAACGCGTTCAAAGTTTCACGCTGCTACTTCGGTCTTCAGGCCGCCTACTTTGTAACGCTCCGGGCGTCCTTACAAATACGCATGTATCTCCAAGAATATTTGCCGGATCGATTTGAAATTTTCAGAGAATATACTCAAATACATGTGCATTCCGAAAATGCAATTAAAAAAATCGATTTTTTGATATTTCCCACTGCATATAATCCATTAAAAATGTACAAGCGATCCATATTTCGAATTGACCAAAAGATTTTCTAAAATTTACCAAATTTCATGTTACTTACGAATATTTCAACGTAACGAAGTTTTTTTTCACTTTGCATTCACCCTGGTTTTCGTGGTTCTAATCGTGGCACCTCATCGTAACTTTCGGAGTAGTACTATTAAGTCGCCATCTCAATTAACGCTCTTGCGACACGCTGTACAATTATCTCGATTCGTTTTCTTTTTTTGTCAGCTTTACGTTTCTGCTGACTGGCAAACCATCCGCGCACAGTCTCAGCTGTTGAAGAGCGCTGCTCCGAGCTCTCGGCGCACTTTGAGAGCGTTGAAAGCCCAAAAAAAGAAGATTATCGGCTCTGTGTGTGTGTGTGTGTGTGTGTGTGTGTGTGTGTGTGTGTGTGTGTGTGTGTGTGTGTGTGTGTGTGGAAGAGGAATTGCTGGAAAAAGTCGAACGTCGAGCATCTAATTTCGCAAGCGCGAAAAGAAGAAGAAGAAGAATTGAAAGAGGACGGAGGATGAAAATGAAGATAAAAGGGCGAGAGAAAGATGAGCGTTCTCGTCATCTCTCGCACGCGCAATGAAACCTCAAGTTGAAGAGAAAAAAAAAATTGAAAAAAAAAAGAAAAAGGAAGGAAGATGCAGAGAGGGACCCCGAGAGTTAAATCATACTTAGCGCCCCAGCATCGTATACTTAGTGGACGGGATCGCGCGCGCCCTCGCGCGAGCCACACAGCCATCTCTCCCGTTAATAGCAGCTTTTTATCGCAGCTCTCTTATGTCCCTCGCTCGCTCATTCCCTCTCATACATCATGCATATGTATGTTCCACAGGAAGCACCGAAAAACCGGCGAAAAAATGACACGCGAAAAGACCACCGGTAATGATTATAAATATTCTTATTCCGACAAAACGTTATTTTTCTTTTTATAAATTAATAATCCCAAGTATTTTCGTCAATTGTTAACATTATAGACGAATAAAATGAAGATATTTCTTTTTATTCACTGGTAACGACGAGAAAAAAATTACGAGGGCTGGAAATCGTGAGAGGAGGCAAATGGAAGAACAGGTGCAAAGAGATTCGGGCACGCGCCCGCGTTTCTACATCATTTTCGGTTTCTCATTCCCTTCGGAATTTTGATATAAATTGTATCGATGGCGGTGACGCGCACACCTTGAATATCCTGACCCCAATTACCACCGATGAAAACATGAAAATTCAATTACACCAGAAGTGAATAAATTAAGAATGTTGATAGCAGGGGAATGGCAGGCTCGGTAGGAAAGGATTGGGAGAAAAGTTATGAATAAAGGAGGAATAAAATTGTTAAAGAAAATTGTTTGTCGAAATGGACGGAGAAACGCATCTGCCACGAAAAATCTGAGAAGAGCAAAATTTCTTTCCTCTACTCTCTCTCTCGTCTCCTTCCTTCCACGAGTCTCTCGAACGTCGAAATTATATCCTCCGCCCGTCGTAATTTTCGATGCCGTTCACCCAATTTTTTTTCCCCGTCCCCCGGTTCATTTAAAAACGCGAGTCTCGGAGCACCACCGGCGAGGCCCGGTGTGTTTTTTGGCTTTGAGTTCTCGCGTGTGTGCATCGGCAGCCACGCGTCCGGTCTCTCTGCGCGCATATTACTCGTATGGCAGGTGTGTGTTCTGCTCTCATCTTTCTCTATCGCTCGTGTCTTCGTCGTCGTCATCGTTTGACTCTCATGGCAAATACACACGCACGGGCATATACACATTCACCGTTAAATAATCGAGAAGCGCCTCAATCTTGTCTCTCAGCCGAACGAATTTACACCTTGGCACCTTGCGACTTCGTCCGGTGTGTCTCTCGCCCGGTACGAGGTAAGAAAAAGATGTGTATCCTCGTGGTGGACAGGAAAATTTAAACAAACTGTGATAAAAACAGGAAATACAATCCATCAGGGTTCTCGTAATTTAAGAGTTTTCTTGCGAGAGTTTCGTCTCTGGAATAGATGAATGTAATTCGGAATGACGGAGTTAGGGCACATGTTCTTTATTTAAACAGTCTTTATCAATTTACCATCCAGATTTTTAATCTGGTTCGAATCTGGAATCTCTCGAATCAGTGATATTCTTACTTGAATAATTGACGAGTCAAAGATAAGCTTGAACAATTGTTTAAGCTTATCTTTGATTAATTAAACAATTGTTAGATTAAACAAATGTTTAAGCTTAAACAATTGTGGAATCTTCTAATGTGTGGATTTATTGAATTTAAGAATATCACTGTTTCTTAAATTCAATAAATCCCCACGTTAAGAGATTCCAGATTCGATCCAGATTAATAAAGATAAGCTTGAGGGGGGAAATAGGGTTAGGACAGCGTTTTCTCAATGATTTTCATGAATTTTTTTTATAGTATAAAAAATGAATATAATTTATTGAAACTTTGAGAATATTTTATACATATATTTAAGTATATACTATAACATTTTTGAAGAATTTCCTTGAAAAACACCGAAGATATTAGCGACCCCATATTGCAGGTCACAATCAGACTCAGCATTTTGCGTACATTCTGGAAGCCGCAATTTTCATCTGAAATCAAACCAGGTTGGAATTTACTTTTATTATATGTCTCTCTTCTATATGAACCTAAATGCTATAAGAAAAATAGAAAATTGAATTTTTTACAGGGGTCAAAACAAAAAGCATGATTTTTTGCCGTTTTTTACAACTTTATTAGCAAAAAAAAAATTATTTTAAATAATGATAATATTCCGATATTAGGTTCATATAGAGCGCAATACTGTGAAGAAAGTAACTGCCAATTTTCAAAACGATTGGTTGAAAACTTTTCAAACTAGCGTGTACGCAAGTTTAAAAAAAGTCGTTTTCAGAAAAACGCGTTTGAAAAAATAGTACCAAGAAAAACGAGCAATATGAGGTCGCTAATATTTTATAATATATACTTAAATATATGTATACAAATTTTATAGTATATACATAAATATATGTATAAAATATTCTCAAAGTTTCAATAAATTATATTCTTTTTTTATACTATAAAAAAATTCATGAAAATTATTGAGAAAACGCTGTTCTAACCCTATTTCCTCTCTTAATGGCTTATAACAATAGAACGAGTCGGAATTTTCATTTAAAATTTTGGGAACATATTTTTCAATAGTTTTACTAACAATTTATGAAACAAAAAAAAATCGATTTTTTGAACCGTCTAACCCTATTTCCCCCTTAAGCAATTGTTTAAGCTTATTTTTTATTCGTCGATTTTTCAAGTAAGAATATCACTGATTCTTAAATTCAATGAATTCCCACAGCAGGAGATTCCAGGTTCGATCCAGATTACAAAAGATAAGCTTCAACATCTGGTTGAGCTTATCTTTGATTAATTAAACAGTTATTAGATCTCACAATTGTTTAAGCTCAAACAATTATGGAATAATTGTTTCGAAAAAAAACTGATAAAAAACAACACTTCGTTGAAAATTGCCGCAAAGTACTTGATATTTTTTAACGAAGCCACCGCTACAAATATTTTTTCATTTCCCCACACACGTCAGCGTGTCATGAATCTTTTGTTACTGTCAATTAACACGCGACAATATCTAGAAGCGATTTGGAATATCATTGACTCGTCTCGACCGGATCGCGTTACCTTAACCAGCCATTCATTGTTATGTATTCCGGATTCTACCCTTAGCAGTAGAATCCGAAGTTTCGATTCCATTGCAACGAATAAATAACTCCTTCACTATCGTTACTCAACCGCCAGAAGTGCCTTTTTCACTGAGATTCTTCTTTAAACCATACAGTATATATTTGCCAAGGTTCCTGCGACAGCGAAAAAAAAAGGAGCGTGTGGGCTGAACTCGCTGATCGCTCCCACTGTCCAGCAATTTTAAACACTTGCACAACTCAACGTACAATAAATATATATATATCGTATCTATATATTTGTATGTATGTATTCCTCGAGAGAGACTCGTGTCTCGAGTTTAACGATTATTGCGCAGTAAATATCCACAGTCCACCTGTGCTCTTCTTTCTCGGTTCGTGAGTGAGAAAGAAAGCTTCCAGGGCGTAAAACTTATCTTTTTTTTCCTCTTAGCTCTGCCAGCAAATGCACACACACACACAAACCGGACGGATAACTCTTTCTCTCTTTTGTATACGAGCGTCAAGTCAAAGAGCTTTTGCAGTGGTATATCTCCCTCCGCCGTATGATGCATAAATGCAGCACGTGAACACCCCGAGGAAGGGAAGCGAGTGAAGAGGACCGTAACTGTTTCGGTTAAACTTACAGAACGCCCTATTGTCTTACAACGGCCGTTAAGGCTGCCGAATAAAATTTAGTACCCTCGGGGGGGCTCGTGCTCTCTTCCACAGCAATCTTTAGACTTTTTTCGTTCGTTTTATATGATCTTCGTTGTAACATCGTAGATGGAAATTTTACGTAAGTTATGTCGATACGTAATTCCGTCATTTATCTCGCACTCGAGAAAGAAATTTTCTATCGTACGTTCGTGATTGAAAGGTGTCTATGTTGAAATCTTCAAATTTTAGTAAACATTACAAGGATGCAATGCATGTACAAATGAATTGCTGCATTTATTTCGGAAAAATTTGAAAAAAAATCATATAAAAATATTAAATTCGTGGCTCTGGTGATCACTCAAGTGAAGCAGCGTTGGTCGCTGTCATTACTTGAATGAGTGACCGCTTAGCCGAGCAACCGCTGTAATTGAACAGGGACAGTTTCATCGAGTTTCTAATGTAGTAAATACAACTGAAATTCAATGAAAACAAAGCAAGATATCGACGGTATCGACACAGGTTTTCCGCAGTTTCCCTGCTGACCATGGCAAATGCGACACGTTGTAGCTAAGATGTCTGCGAGCGCAATGGAAGTTAGGATATCTTAGCGAAGTGCGGGTACGTAGTGATGGGGGAAAAATGGAAAAAAATGGAAAAAATGGAAAAAAATGGGAAAAATGGGGGAAATGGGGGAAAAAATGGAAAAAATGAAAAAAATGGAAAAATGGAAAAAATGAAAAAAATGGAAAAAAATGGAATTGAGAAGGGTCACACGTAAAAACCCAGAAGGGTATACGTTGGAGCGAAGAGGGATAAAAAATAAACGAAGAAATATTAAATTTATCATCTTCTTTCTATTTTACCGATTTTTCCCAAAGTCTGTCTCGAATCATCTACTTATATTCAGTGGATATCGGGTTTCCCTTTAACCCCGCACCTAATACGATTATTAAATACATTATAGATTTGAAATCAATGTACCAGCGATAGGGATGATCCCGTGATACGGGCGACTGCGTTTTCCACGTTGTCCCTTCCTCGCCAACGCGCAGAGACCGGACCACGATCAAATAGATCCGTAGCGAACGGTCCTTGCTGCTCCCTATATCCCTTATACCATACGTATAGATCTGTGTGTCTGTAGGAAAGCGCGCCACAGCTCGCTTTCCGTACAATTTTCCACCCGTTGCTCGCAGCTTTCGGGGATCAATGGATCACCGTCGACGATATGTGACGATGATCCGCTCGGACTCTCCGGCTGAACGATATTCCTATATTCCCGGGATGGTTGTTCCAAAATGTCCAACGTGAACGAAAATACACGACCGAGGATGTCGACGATTCAATTTATTTTAAATCCTCTTGATAAGAGATCTCATCAGACAAATTCAACGTTTGATTCTTTTTTGTTTAAGATAAATACAAACATCGAGACAATTTTACGAGTAAAATCGACTGAATTATCAATTAAAAAACTTGAAATAGACGGGCAGCAAAAGTATCGTATCGGGCAACTGATAAGATATCACAAACGTTAACTCCGCACGTCTCTCCTACTCTGTTTTTTTTTTTCCCCCGAGAATCGTACTCTCGGATTCTCGAACGATGTGGGCATCTGTGGAGATTGTTCGTATAGTGTTATTTTACGATTTGGAATCACGATTCCAAGAAGGGAGAAGGATATATAGGGACGAGGGAGGGAAGAGTAGAAGCGTATCGTAATCGGCGATAGGAGCGGTGGCCTAGCGCTATCAGGAAATCCCTGGTGGAAGCTTGCTTCGAGAAGAACGAGATAGAGAGATAGAAAGAGAGAGAGAGAGAGAGAGAGAGAGAGAAGGAGAAGGAGAATAGAGCCGAGGAGGGTATAGTCTGTGCGCTATCCCATTCCCGCGACGGGCACTAAATCCTCGAAGCGGCGAGCGTGTGCTCGCCACCCCCGCGCTCGTTCTCTCCTCGTCCGCGAGCATTTCTCCAGAGGCAGTTCCTGGACGTGTCGTGCCGGACAAATGCCCGGATACCAGCAGTGGAAGTAATGCATCTTAGAGTGTTCCCCGGCGCCCTCTCTCGGCGGATCATCACCGCGAACTCGGTACGATCTTAGGACGCTGTTATACACGCTCGGGATCTGGCGGTTTTGCGTCAGGCAGCGAACGAACTAGTTTATCCACGACTACCAACATTCGTACGGAAAAAAGTCATCGTTGGACCCTTTTGGCAAAAAAATGGCCGAAATTCTCTTTAATTAATAACACGAGTGATTGTTATCGTAGGGTTTGATAATCCCCGAGATATTAAGGGGGGAAATAGAGTTAGACGGTTCGAAAAATTGATTTTTTTTTTATTTCGTAAATTGTTAGTAAAACTATTGAAAAATATGTTCCCAAAATTTTTAATAAAAATTCCGACTTGTTCTATTGTTATAAGCCATTAAAGTGAGTAGCTCTCCTGCAGGTCCCGAGCGCGCCACGTGTTTCAAACGCGTTTTTCTGAAAACGACTGTTTTTGAACTTGCGTACACGCTAGTTTGAAAAGTTTTCAACCAATCGTTTTGAAAATTGACAGTTACTTTCTTCATAGTATTGCCCTGTATATGAACCGAAAATCGGAATATTATCATTATTTAAAATAATTTTTTTTTGCAAATAAAGTTGTAAAAAATGACAAAAAATAATGCTTTTTTTGTTTTGACCCCTGTAATAAATTCAATTTTCTATTTTTTTGATAGCATTTAAGTTCATATAGAAGAGAAACATGATAAAAGTAAATTCCAACCTCGTTTGATTTCAGATGGAAATTACGGGTTCCAGAATGTACGCAAAATGCTGAGTCTGATTGTGACCTGCAATATGGGGTCGCTAATATTTTCGGTGTTTTTTAAGGAAATTCTTCAAAATTTTTATAGTATATACTTAAATATATGTATAAAATATTCTCAAAGTTTCAATAAATTATATTCATTTTTTATACTATAAAAAAATCCATGAAAATCATTGAGAAAACGCTGTCCTAACCCTATTTCCCCCCTTAAGGACTCACATATCCCTGCGCACGGAAAAACGAGTAAATTTGCAAAATTATTATAAAGATTATATGGTGAAGAAAAAAATTCAATTGTTGATTTCACATTTTTTATTAACTTTTCAACTATAAGAAAAAATTTTTTTTTTTTTCAATATTAATATTAATTTTCAAGGGTACAAATGCACTACTGATGAAAACCATGGCGCCTCCTTGTCGACATCGTAACTTTACCAAAAATTAGCCAATCTGCAAAAAATAAAAAGGAATCTATTAAAATAATGTAGTAGTAATAGTCTGACGGAGGGATTTTTTTTTTTTTTTTTAATGAAGAAATTAGAGTATTTCAAACTTTAGTATGCAATTTAAAAAAACATTAATGTTTAATAATTTATAAAAAATTGTCCGACGAAATAATTACAAAAAACCTCTCGTCAGACTATAGAGAAAATAATTATCAAGATTAAAATAAAAACAAAGTTAAAAAATATTAAAAATTGATTAAATTATCGTGCCGACACTGTCTACAAACATAGTTTCGAGAAAAACGCGTTTAATTAATGTTAATATTTTTAGAAGAATTAAAAAAAAAAGAATTTCTGATGGTTGTAAAGTTAATAAAAAACGTGCAATCAACAATTTAATTTTTTTTTCACCATATAACCTTTATAATTATTTGTCAAATTTACTCGGTTTTCAGCGCTCGCAGGGGTATGTGAGCCCTTAAAGAACCGAATGGGACCTATCTACAATTTATTCGTCATTCGCTGAAATATTTAGACGCGAAAGGGGAAGATGTGTTGCACCATAATAACAAAAGTTTAACAGTATCCCAGTGATCAAATGACTTCAATGACTCGGTCTTACCGATAAGTATTGAAATCATCAGAACCTCCCCCACAGAATAATGAATGTACAATCATTTGATCATGACAATGTCTGACGCCATTGTAACGAGTCCACGGTAGTGCAGGGTGAAATTCTTCGTGCTTAAGGATGAAGAAGAGGAGCCGAGGAAGGAAGAAGAGAAAGGAAGAAGAAAAAAATTTCCGTATAAAATAAGCGATGCCGAGCACCATGGGTGGCACGGTTAGCAGCCCATCCATTTTTCTGACTGCTCGTTGTTTCGCGCCAGGGGTCCAAAAAGAGCTCCCTCAATCCACGCAACGAAAAGCTAAACAACCGAGAGTTCTTGGCTTCTTTCTCGCCCGGTTGCGTGTATTAAAAGTCGGACACATACGTATGTATATAAAAGTATATTCGACTTGTAGCAAACATAAGGGCGTAACCCGGATTACTCTACGTGTTAAAACGTGGAAGCCTTGGTCTTTTATTTACAAGCTTTTGATATATACATACAAAGTATTTCACAGGTAAATTTCAGTCGCTCGCGCCGGTCCTTCTCTTTTGCCCTGTCACTCAACCGACGTCGAAATTCTTTAGCTCGCGTAATATTCCTTTCTTCTTTTTTTTTCTCCATCGTTTAATCCTTCCGCGAGGAATTTCATCCCTATCGTCTAAATTCCACGAGACAGGCTCCCCCGCAACGGGCGGAAATCTGACATGGAGAAAGCAGGATGCGTACACATATATAATGTCTATGTACCAGTTCGTCATGCCTCAACGTTCTTTAACAAACGTAATGAACAAAAAAAAAAAAAAATGTCGGGATGAATGGCCTCGATTGATCGGTGAGTTTCACGACGCGAGGAGAGCTCATCGTACCGAGGTCTCCTTGGCACACGAGCTTGTGGGTATTTAATTGTCCATAAAATAACGATGTTCCGCTTGTCAGTCGATGGGCTTGCTTCATTCTGTAATGTGGGTTGTCGGGATAATCGTAGTCTATCGAAAATTCACATTTTTCCTCACCTCTAAAATGTCAATTTAAATTGTCAACCTTCTCTATCACACAGGGAGACCGTTGACGATAATGTAATTCGTTAAAAATTTCGCGGAAAACAAGAATAACCGTATTATCAATTCGATATAAAATGCTAGAAGTGCCGATAACAAGCGAAAACTGATGCTCTTGTCCTATCTGACTATTGGCGAACATATCTAGATTCACGTCCACTTCAATTTCCACCACTCTTCGTTACGGAAAACCTATCGTTTCTGGATACTTACCGAATATGACAAAATTCAAACCCACAACGAACAACTCGCTGTGTGTTCATAATACAATTCAGTTGAGAGGATGACCGGGAGAGAGCTCGTTGTGATGTGGTCGAAGTGATTCTCGCGGCTTTAGCCTACGTTCGAGAAGAGCAACGCACGCCAGTCATTCCGCCCTCATCAATCTTGTTCGATTATTCCGTGATGGGCGAAAAAAAGGCCCGGCCAAGCGAAACAAAAGCCAAGCGAGAGTAACTCTCTCTTTTCTCCCTCTCTCTCTCTCTATCTCCTTCTCACTTTCTTGCAGAGGCCAACAGGAGACAAGCATATAGAAATGATCGAACGAAAGAGCAAGAGAGAGAGAGAGAGACGGGTAGGTGAGGAGACGCCGAGAAAGACGAGCGAGAAAGCTTTCACGTTATAGTAATAATCGAGAGTTGAGGTAACGTATATAGGGAATAAAGAAGAAAACAAAAAAAGAGGCTCGCGCCCTCCAGTTATAAATGGTGAAGCGATTAGATTTCTATTAGGAGACTCATTGTTCGTTCTTTGCGGGATATCTCTCGGTCCACTTGCACGCATACTTTGTCCCGTCTATATTTTACCCCCCCACAAATCAGATTGCAACTTAAGGTAGTAGTCTGGTAACTTAAGACGATTTTCATGTCTTTTTTGGAGGGCGTTTTTTTGTAGGAAAATAAAAATGAATCGTTTTGGATATTTAGGATGTTTTTATTTACATATTAAAGATACAAAAAAAATTTTGTTTGAACAAATTTAAAAGTTTGTTATTATTATTATTATTGATCGAAGTTGGCACCTCGAAAAAAAAAAGCGCGTGAGTGGCCCCGGTGATTTTGGCTCTTGATGTGATGTGAAATCAAAAATTCTTGATAATTCTTAATCTATAGACATGTCATTCTGGTCGGAACTACTGAAGTTAAATTTCATGGATAAATAACAAAATGGCGGACTTTGGAAAAAAAAGTCCTTTTATTTTAGCAAATAAATTTTGTTATTTATCCATGAAATTTAACTTCAGTAGTTCCGACCAGAATGACATGTCTATAGATTAAGAATTATTAAGAATTTTTTATTTCAGATAACATCAAGAGCCAAAATCACCGGGGCCACCCGCGCGCTTTTTTTTCGACGTGCCAACTTCGATCGATAATAATAATACTAATAAACTATTAAATTTTTTCAAACAATTTTTTTTTTGTATCTTTAATATGTAAATAAAAACATCCTAAATATCCAAAACGATTCATTTTTATTTTCCTACAAAAAAACGCCCTCCAAAAAAGACATGAAAATCGGCTTAAGTTCCCAGACTACGACCCTAGTGAATTTATAGCATCGATCGACGTTCACAAAACTATTTCCAGACTTTCTATCATCGTGAAGTCGGCATTCTTCGGTGGTGCCCTCTACTTAGTTCAAAGTCTCGCCGTCACTATTTCACAGAGAGCGACACTGCTCGTATCCGAACGAAAAGAATGACATAACTACCGATAAAGCCCGCGAAATTTAATTCCGAATCGACAGATTCGGAAAAATTCATTTTTCATAACTGTAAGTAGTGCACGAGCAATCGTACGCGCGTTACTTGCTCAGCGACGCAATAAGTTACTCGGAGATGCCAAGATTGTGAATACCCACGTAGAAAAATTGTAACGGCCGAGCGTTGGGCCAATACTGGTTGCCGTAGTGTCGGTACTGGCTGCCAGTATTGGGCCAGTACAGATTCGGTACAGGAGTGTAATAGCCGGCCGTTATACTGGCACCAACGGGCGGGTCAGTACCGGTTATTTAATTGGCCTGAACTTTGGCCCGGTCTTTGGTTCTGACTTTGGGCCAGACTTTGGCCCGGACTTATCCCCGGACCTTGGCCCAGATCTGGCAAACTCCTGGCTCACTACTGGCACCAACGGTCGTACCAATACTGGTTATTTCATTGGGCCGGATCTTGGCAGACGATTTTGCCGACGGTGCAAATTACATCTCAGCGAGAAATGGCAAATTAAATAGATATCGAATCGACGTCTTTTAGACACTTTTGGCGTCTAGTGGACGCCGATCCAATGTCTATTTAAATTCTATTTCTCTCTGGGAGTAATTTATATTTCTTTTTACCACGTTACCAGATGTTTCCCAAGCAGCACACGTACGTCCAAAGGATGTACTTTGGAGGTAAGGACGTTCTTCGGATGTTTTTAGGACGTCCTTTGGATGTCTGTGTTGTCTGGGTTGTTTATGCATAAATCTTTGATAATTAAATGCACTCGATATATACTAGATGCTCGGAGTAGTTTTTATTAATAAGAGACTATGTACATATACAGGTCTAAAATACGTACTTAAATGTTTATAGAACAGTGTTTATAAAATATAGGCTATATGAAGCAAATATTACACTAAAAAATATTGTATTAATCGTGCAATTTCAAGTTCGGGGCAAATTATAATTCAACAATTTGGTTGTTTGCAAAATAATGGACTTTTGATCGGAATAACCTAATCTACAATTACATTACAGAACGCAACTGTTAAAGTGAAATACTCTCAGTATTGGCATTTTCTATAGCCCAGTACTAAGCCTGTATCCAAGCCAGAGCTTGGCCGTATTTTATAGCATATTTTGGCCCAGATCTGGTTATTATACCGGCCCGTAGTGCGGTCAGATTGACAACCAGTACTGGCACAAGACGATATTTTATACCGACCCAAAGCTTGGCCAGATTGTCAGCCAGTACTGAAACAATACTGGCTGCCAAAGTTTGGCCGCCAATACTGGTCCAAAGATTGGCCAGTAGAATTCAACCAGTACTGGCATAAGACTGTATTTTATACTGGCCGTTAGTATGGCCCGTAGTACGGTCCGTAGTACGGCCCGTAGTACGGTCCGTAGTACGGCCCGTAGTATGGCCCATAGTATGGCCAAATAGTCAGCCAGTACGGGGCCAGTACTGGCGGCCAAATTTTGGCCGCCAATATTGGCCCAAAGCTTGGCCAGTAGAATTATACTGGCAATTTCTACGTGGGTATCTATACGTACCAACATATTGCGAAAAGCATATGGAAGGCAGTCTCTCGTTCAAAGCTCTCAAGAGAGAGAAAGAGAGAGAGAGAGAGAGAGAGAGAGGGTCGTTAGCTCGGGGGCGTTTCACGTCATGGCCGAGGACGACGTTAATACGTTTTTCGTTTGGCGTCTCAATAAACAATATTTACCGAGTGCAGGTGCCCTTTCTGCGATCACGAGAAGAATCACGCCCAACTCTCGGTCTCTCGTACTTTCGCCGGGCCTCTTTCGAACCTACACAAATTCGTTGTGTGTTGTAGCATCTCGCGAAAGTCCTCGCCGTAGAAAAGACGCGAGATGGACGAAGATGAGTCAAGGAGTTGGGAATGAGAAGACAACGAGGAAGTTTAGTACGATGAAGAAGAAGAAGAAGAGTAGAAAGGGAACGAAGAATAAGACGAAGATGACGGAGGAGCAGACAAAATAAGAGGGAGGGTAGCCGATGAAGAAGGAGCAGAAGAAGAAGACGAAGAGGAAGAAATACGAACGAGCGGAGAAGAAAAAGTAGATAGAAGTCTCTAGAGAGAGATGGAATGAATAAGAGTCGAAAAAAAGGTTTCGCGAGGGCGTTGACGGGAGGTGGACCATTGCAAACACTCCCCGATGCATGTGCCACGGCGCGCAAAAAGATTCTCTCTCCCGCGAGTATGAGATCCAAAGCAAAGCCGGTGCCTCGTCTCTCTCTCTCTCTCTCTCTCGCTCTCTCGCTACGTGGATAATTTATGTCACGGCTTTATGAGAGTCTAACTAGCGGGTTGCGGCGGTAGAGAGCAACGGCAGCAGCATCACACACTGCATAGAGAGCTCAAGCAAGTTGCTCGTGAAACAGAGCAACGACGGACATACATACACGTCGGTCGCGGTTCGTTTTTTTCTTTACCCCTTTTTCTCTCCCTTTCTCTCTCTTTCTCTTTCGTCATTCACGAGGACGCCTACGCCGCGTCGCTCTCGTTCCCTCTCTTGTCGAGCACAACGTCTTCATATAGTATATAACGAGAATCTTCTCTCCGCTATTCTGTCCTACTGCAACTGATATGCTCTCGGCTTTAAACCGTCTGATGAAACCCAAGAATGCGGGCATTGACTCTCTTCATTTTCTTCTCCGTTTTCGCGGGATATACACGGAAATTTTGTCGAACAAGAGGAAAATCGTTATTGTAAGATTACAAGACATTTACACCGTGAAATGCACCTTTGACAATCGTCAAATTTCAGTCCAAAGAGGGATGGAAAAAATTTCGAAATGAATGTGAAATTATCATCAAACAAGATATTTTAAATTCATTACAGATTTTTTATTGCAGAGCGGGGATTTTCCGAAATTTTTTGTAAGCTCAAAATAATTTGTAACTCAATGAATCAAGTAGAAAATGTTACTTCATTCGTTAACTTGCAAATTATTTTTAATTCATTACAGATTTTTTTTAATGCAGAGCATCGATCTTCGAAATTTCTTCCACCCCTTTTTCGATTCAAATTTGACGATTTTTAAAGGTGGCATTTCGTGGTATAAATGTCTTATTTTAAGGGAGGAAATAGGATTAGGACAGCGTTTTTTCAATGATTTTCATGAATTTTTTTATAGTATACAAAATGAATATAATTTATTGGAACTTTGAGAATATTTTGTGCATATATTTAAGTATATACTATAAAATTTTTTAAGAATTTCCGTGAAAAACACCGAAAATATTAGCGACCCCATATTGCAGGTCACAATCAGACTCAGCATTTTGTGTACATTCTGGAAGCCGCAATTTTCATCTGAAATCAAACGAGGTTGGAATTTACTTTTATTATATGATTCTCTTCTATATGAACCTAAATGCTATGAAAAAAATAAAAAATTGAATTTTTTACAGGGGTCAAAACAAAAAAGCACGATTTTTTGCCATTTTTTACAACTTTATTTGTAAAAAAAAAATTATTTTAAATAATGATAACATTCCGATTTTAGGTTCATATAGAGCGCAATACTATGAAGAAAGTAACTGCCAATTTTCAAAACGATCGGTTGAAAACTTTTCAAACTGGCGTGTACGCAAGTTCAAAAAAGTCGTTTTCAGAAAAACGCGTTTGAAACACGTGACGCGCTCGGGGCCTGAAGGAGAGTTACTCACTTTAATGGCTTATAACAATAGAACGAATCGGAAATTTCATTTAAAATTTTGGGAACATATTTTTCAATAGTTTTACTAACAATTTATGAAATAAAAAAAATTCGATTTTTTTAACCGTCTAACCGTATTTCCCCCCTTAAAGCCTGAACGATTACGAAGAGAACGAGCACGCTGTCGAGTTGCCAGCTATATTGACAATCGAAATTGCAACAATTTGAGTGCGACGAGTCATTTTTGTTTATCAATGAGAGATAGAGGAAATTTTGTTTTAAATTTTCTCTCAGAACCCTACCTCGATTTTCTCTGTTCATCACGCGTAAGGTCTTACGGAATCTTGTAGCAAGCCTCGAGATCCTAAAAACTACCGCAAACAATTTTTTTTTTCTCCATCCACATTGCCACAACTATCAAAATACCCTGAAACGGCGATCCGTGTCTTTTCTACCGCAAAATCTTATTTGCAAACTAATTCAATAGAGCCCCGTAGCACATACACAGGTATATACGACACATAGGATCCTTCCTTAAAAAAAAAAACTGTTACACGATTAAGGATCCCAGACAATCCTCAATGAATTTCAGAAGAGAGAGAGAGAGAGAGAGAGGATCGAGGCCAGTAGCCTTTGAATAGGTCAAACCACTTCAAGAGAAATGACAGTGAAAAGTATATACACACAATCGTATAACCCCTCGGCACCCTCCTCTCTTTTTGCTATATACCCCAAATGCGATTTCCTGCATGGTTTGACTCGATCAAATGCCCAAGGGGGGATTCGTCGTCTTCCTGTTTGCGCTCTTGAGATTTCCAGCACCTATAATTTTCCTCGGCATTGCTTTTCTCTGTTTTTTTTTTCACCCTCTTCTTCTTCACCTTTGGCTTCGACGATTCGGCACTGCGTCACGTGAATGCAACTCGAATTTAGGGGTCCACGCGGGAGTTTCGAAGAGAAACCCGGTAATCTTTTTTTTTTTTTTCCATTGTCAACGCGGGCCTCGGGACAGTTTTTTTTTCTTCTCTCGATCTATTGGTCCCTCTCTTTTTTTTTCTTTCACTTCCACCGACGAAACTGGCTGACGATCGGTGATTTTTTCGAGTATCTTTAGACCCCTCTGTCACGACAGTCTATCGATATTCTTTTATTGTTATACATCTATAGCTCGGGGAGCCCTTTATATCGTTCACAGTTAATTCGTTTCTCGTTTACAAAGTACCATATTTTCCTTTTCCGTAACAATTTTATCGTCTCTCTTTCTCTCTCTCTCTTTCTCTCTTTCTCTTCTGATGGCCAAAAGTTTCCTCTTCGTTATTAGTTATATAGGTCTCGTCGGATGGACAATGGACCCGTGTTGAAAACAAATTACGATACATCGAGACGAATGATTAGTTCGATCGTTAATAAAACGATATAAACGTGGTCTCTCACCGGGGGATATTTTACCAGGGTCTACATAACGATGACTTTGCGCTTCTTATCGTATTTTAACCACTTGACTCCATATATATATGATATATATATATGTATATATATATATATATAATATATATAAATCCCTCTTCTTTCATCCTCTCATTTTCTCATTATATCTCATTGAACTATTTACACATTGGGCAACAACTATCATTCCAAGTTGATTGTCTAAAGTGTTTGGTGTGTAATGCACAGCGTTCCAACACTCGCGATTTGCGCTGGTGCAACTAATATTGTTTTTTTTTTCTTTTTTGCCTCCTTTTCATTCTCACGTTCTTCGCCTTACTCCTCCTCGACGTCTATCGGTTGGTTCGCGCGAGCAGATTCTCGCTGGGTCTTGTATTGTATATAACAGAGAGGTGGAATTAGATTAGCTCGGCGCACGATCCGATCAGCCGCGGTGATGTGATTAATCCCATCTCTCGGGCTGGTATCGGCAGCCCATCGAGGCTTATCCACTCTACCTATATCTGTCTATAATACATATATCTATATATATATATATATATATATATATATATATATATATATATATATATATATATATAAGTTTGTGTATCTCATCTCTCGCTGGTTCTCTCGACGCGAGTATTAACCGCGTGCATTTCTCTCTCGCTCGGCTAGTGGTCCAGCGCAGCTTCTCTCCCGATCTCGACCCAGAAAACCGTCGCGAACACGCCCAAGATTGGGATAGGGTTGCAATCCTAGCGAGAGAGAAAGAGAGAGAGTGGCTCACGAATAACGCGGGATGAGCTCTCTTTGCTGTTTCTTCCGATAAATCGATTCTCGAATCACGATCATCCCGCGGGTAGCTTTGAATCGGACCGCTACTAATATCAACAGTTATGTACGGCAAAGTAACTGTTGAACTTTATTCTTTGATTTTTATTATGTTCGAGCGGAGTACGAGGCAAGTATCTAAGGGTAATGTTGAATTTTCAGTGATCAAATTCAACAGTTCGAATGTCCTCGAGGCAAAAAATCACGTGCCTGATAAATTTTCCTTTTATTAAGTCCGGAATTGTAATGACAAATCGCGTCTATGAACGGCAACATTTGGCTTTAAAAGTTTTACTTCAGTCCCATCAATGTCCAACGGAGATTGTTACTCGTGAAGAAGAAGAAAAAAAAAATTAAAGTTAAGGGGGCAAATAGGGTTAGACGGTTCAAAAAATCGATTTTTTTTTAATTTCATAAATTGTTAGTAAGTAACTACTTAGTTAGTAACTATTGAAAAATATGTTCCCAAAATTTAAAATGAAACTTCCGACTCGTTCTATTGTTATAAGCCATTAACACTGTAGTCTGGTCTAGAAATTTGAAAAAATCAATTTTTTTTTTTTTTTTTCATTTTCTTATTCCTTAGACCTTTCTTCATACGCTCCTGAAAACGGTTTATTGATATTTCAAAAGTTAGCCGAGAAATAAAAATTCTAAGCAAGCCGCGCGCTCAGGTAGCGCGGTCGGGAGACAGCTGCGCGAACGGTGTCAAAACTTTGAACGCGTTTATCTCAGAACTATGTTTTTTAAATCGGCGCCCACGATATCTCGATAACTAATGGACCGATCGAGCTCAAATTTTGCACGTACCTTAGGTAGCCTGTTCCTGAGGACTGGTAGCAGAATTGAGTCGAACAATAATTTTGCCGACATTTTATAACTCGTGGAATACCCAAAAATGTATGAAATATCATTAATGAAAGTTCAACAGGCCGCCATTTTGTCAACATTTTTTTTTAAGTACCAATTCTGCTACCAGTGCTCAGAATACTCATACAGATTGAGAATATATATATATATTGTTTTTCAGATGCATACAACATCGTCCAGAGTGGGCGCCGATTGAGGCGGCTTTTGGCGCACCATGTTGCAACATGGCAAAAAACTACATGAAAATATTTAAAATAATTTTTTTTTTTAATGTACAAGTATTCTCTAAGGATCAATAAATGCACGTGTAAATTTTCATCAAGATAACTTCAACGATTTAAAAATTATTGCACATTAGAAATAACGTGAAAAATCTCGCTCTAGACCAGACTACCGCATTAAAGCGAGTAGCTCTCCGTCGGGCCCGAGCGCGCCACGTGTATAATCGAGCGGTCCCTCATTTTTTCAAACGCGTTTTTCTGAAAACGACTTTTTTCGAACTTGCGTACACGCTAGTTTGAAAAGTTTTCAACCAATCGTTTTGGAAATTGGCATTTACTTTCTTCATAGTATTGCGCTCTATATGAACCTAGAATCGGAATGAAAAAATAATTATTAAAATAATCAAAAATAAATAAAAAAATAAAAAATAAAAATAATTATTAAAATAATTATTAAAAATAATTAATATTATTATTATTATTTAAAATAATTATTAAAAATAATTAATATTATTATTATTATTTAAAATAATTTTTTTTCGCAAATAAAGTTGTAAAAAATGGCAAAAAATCATGCTTTTTTGTTTTGACCCCTGTAAAAAATTCAATTTTCTATTTTTTTGATAGCATTTAGGTTCATATAGAAGAGAGACATATAATAAAAGTAAACTCCAACCAAATTCGCTAATATCTGCGGTGTTTTTCAAGGAAATTCTTCAAAAATTTTCTAGTATATACTTAAATATATGTATAAAATATTCTCAAAGTTTCAATAAATTATATTCATTTTTTATACTATAAAAAAATTCATGAAAATCATCGAGAAAACGCTGTCCTAACCCTATTTCCCCCCTTAAGGTGCGAAAGATCGTCGATGCACGAGGTAAAAAAAACGAGAATTATTGTTTCTGTGGGAGGATCCCGTGCATAACTCGAAGAAGCCGCACGCCGACGTCAGAGAGTCTGTTGCAGGTGTTAAAGGGAAATATAGTATACGTGCGGTATATATGCGCGTCGATGCCGATCTTCCTTGAGACTTCGCGAGAAGACTTCGCCCTCCAGGGACCACGCGAAGCTGATGGCACGGGGCCCCACCGTTTTGCAGCCCCCTCGCGACGACGAAGATCTTTAACGAATAACACACGCTTACACACCATTTCGGGCTGGAATATAAAAAATCTAACCGACACCGCACAAAGACACATACAAACGCACACACACAACGCTCCAAGTTTTGCAAAGTAATCGTGCCCATTAATAACGCCACTTTTGATCCACCTACTTCAACCTCAGCAAGAACGAACATCGCTCCGAGAGATTGACCTCTCGAACAACGTATACCAGTCTCGTTATCGTTTTGTTTCTTCTCCTCACCTCGCGTTCTCACTCTGTTTCTTTAATCGGCGTTCCTCTTTCGTTCAAGCATCGCCAATTCGTTCAATATTTTTTCACTGCCCACCCAGTAAAATCTTTCGGAATTCTCCCAACGAATGAGAAAGTTCTCTCCGATATCCTCGGACAATTTTACCCCATCGCTGCAACTTTCCTACCACTAAATCCATCGACGACACGTTGATCTTCTCATCGCGTTGATCGAAACTTTCGACGATCGAATTTTCTATCATCGGCTCGAGAATCACCACACCTTCTCCGCCGATAAGTTTACTACCGTCTACATACGTGTACCGATCGAACGAACAGATATCACGCGCCGATATGTGCTCGTCGAATAAACGAGATTAACTCGGCAACGTGTGCGAGAGCGCACGGCGAAATATCTGCTGAATGTGATCACTTGGCAACGTACGATCGCTCGCGCGTCACTTCGACGACTTTAAGTGGTATAGATCGTCGAAAAGCGAAAGAAAAAAAAAAAGGAGACTATTCGATAAAATCGGAAGATAAATGTATAAGCTGGAATATACGAGTGGACATCGGCCAAGAGAGAAAGCGGCCGAGCGCGGCGATTGCTTCGACGATTGGTTGATATATTTCTTCTATTATTTGTAGAATGAATAGCGCGCAACTGCGTTTTTACTTGAACACGCAAAACCACAATGACTCCCCGGCGAAATCTGTCGGTGTTGTTTGACCGACTAATTGCAAGGAATAATCTGTGCCGAAGAAGTGGAAAAAGTCGACGGAGTCTGCGGTCAATCTCTCGCGATCGCGAATGAGAATTTAAACAATAAGACATTTTTGTATGTACACAATTTGCGTTACAAGACGTGCGTGTCAGTCTCAATGAACGTGCGTGCTCGCATTAATCCGTTTCTTTAAATAGAGAATCAACGAGACCGAGACACACACACGAGTGTCGGTTTTGGTGGAGACAGACTTTAAAGATCGCCGTGGAGGATGCGAAGGAATCTAGGCTGTCGATTATCGTGATAGCCGGAGAGGTCAATTTTGTCAACGCCATTCCCGCTGACAGGACGTTGTCTCTCGGTGCAATTGCGGACAAAAAAAACAATAGTCGCTTTATGTACGCCGCATCCTCGCCGATGTCTTTTAAGTTCGATTGTCATAGTTCAGTCGCATCATCGAGAATATTTATCACTAGCTGTATCCCGCGGTTTTAACCGCGGTACATTTTCGTTCTCCCGAGTCAAAGCGCTGCTGCCATTTTTTGGGGTCGTAGCATAAAGTTATGTGGCGCAAAGCCTTCCCGAATAAACGAGCTATTTAATGCAAATAAAATTTCCAAATCGAATCTGTATTTCCTGCGATTAGCGCGTTCAAACAAACAGACGAACAAACGAACAAACTCTCCAGCTTTGTAATAGCAGTGAGATAAGGACATAGCATAAAATTATATAGCGTAAATCATTCTCGAACAAACGAGCTATTTAATGCAAAAAGAAATTTGCAAATCGGATCTGTATTTCCTGAGATTAGCGCGTTCAAACAAACAGACGAACAAAACAAACAAACTCTCCAGCTTTATACTAGTAGTAAGATAGGGCCATAGCATAAAGTTATATAGCGTAAATCATTCCCGAATAAACGAGCTATTTAATGCAAAAAGAAGTTTCCAAATCGATTCAGTATTCCTGAGATTAGCGCGTTCAAACAAACAGTCGAACAAACAAACAAACTCTCCAGCTTCATTGAGGGCGGAAATTGGGTTAGGACAGCGTTTTCTCAATGATTTTCATGAATTTTTTTATAGTATAAAAAATGAATATAATCTATTGAAACTTTGAGAATATATTATACATATATTTAAGTATATACTATAAAATTTTTGAAGAATTTTCTTGAAAAACACCGGAGATATTAGCGACCCCATATTGCAGGTCACAATCAGACTCAGCATTTTGCGTACATTCTGGAAGCCGCAATTTTCATCTGAAATCAAACGAGGTTGAAATTTACTTTTATTATATGTCTTCTATATGAACCTAAATGCTATCAAAAAAATAGAAAATTGAATTTTTTACAGGGGTCAAAACAAAAAAGCATGATTTTTAGCCATTTTTTACAACTTTATTTGCAAAAAAAAAATTATTTTAAATAATGATAATATTCCGATTTTAGGTTCAAATAGAGCGCAATACTATGAAGAAAGTAACTGCCAATTTTCAAAACGATTGGTTGAAAACTTTTCAAACTAGCGTGTACGCAAGTTAAAAAAAAGTCGTTTTCAAAAAAACGCGTTTGAAAAAATAGTTGACCGCTCGGTTATACACGTGGCGCGCTCGGGGCCTGAAGGAGAGCTACTCACTTTAATGGCTTATAACAATAGAACGAGTCGGAATTTTCATTTTAAATTTTGGGAACATATTTTTCAATAGTTTTACTAACAAATTATGAAATAAAAAAAAATTGATTTTTTGAACCGTTAATCCTATTTCCCCCCTTAAGGTAGTAGTCTGGTAACTTAAGCCGATTTTCATGTCTTTTTTGGAGGGCGTTGTTTTGTAGGAAAATAAAAATGAATCGTTTTGGATATTTAGGATGTTTTTATTTACATATTAAAGATACAAAAAAAAATGTAATAGTTTATTATTATTCTTATTGCGGACTTTGGACAAAAGTTTTTTTTTCCAAAGTCCGCCATTTTGTTATTTATCCATGAAATTTAACTTTAGTAGTTCCGACCAGAATAACATGTCTATAGATTAAGAATTATCAAGAATTTTTGATTTCAGGTAACATCAAGAGCCAAAATCACCGGGGCCACCCACGTGCTTTTTTTTCGAGGTGCCAACTTCGATCAATAATAATAATAATAATAAACTATTAAATTTTTTCAAAAAAATCTTTTTTTGTATCTTTAATATGTAAATAAAAACATCCTAAATATCCAAAACGATTCATTTTTATTTTCCTACAAAAAAACGCCCTCCAAAAAAGACATGAAAATCGGCTTAAGTTACCAGACTACTACCTCAAAGTAGTAAGATTAACAAACTACGTATGAGACGTTCCAGGCGCGATAAGTCCGTGAATTTTACGATTTTTTTTTAACGGAAGTTTTACAACGCCGTTTGGACGTCATTGATATACCGGAAATTGATTTTATTTGTCAAAATAAATATATCAAAATAATGTTAAAATAAATAATAGCTCTTGTCCCGCTTTTCGTTACCATGATCTTTGGCCCTCGTTCACTTATTCTTCTCCGGACGCGCTCGTCCACTGTCGTCTCAAATCCCACCATCGATTCTTCATTTATTCCCGGAGGGAGATTTCCGCGAGAAAACTACTGCTCCGGATAACTAACCTCTCCGGTACTGTACAGTCATATACTCCGATCTTAAATCCCTATTTTCACACTCGACGTGACGCGTTGACCCTCCCTTACGCCAATCGCTTGACCCTTACGCCCGAGGATTTTGCCACGATGCCTGAACGACCAGAGGGTCCTTGGGGTTCTTCCAGAATCTTCACGTTTCTAGCCTCAAATCAACTAAAAAATATCGGTATGGCTTTTGGGCTTTATCCTCGTGATTGAATGTCGTCTTCGTCGCGCCACCCTCGCGTTACTTACTCGTTACACCCTCACTTCCTCCTTCGAATATCTCTTCTCTGTTTCGAAGAATCACTTCCGTCTCGACGATTCCAAATCGCCCCGTTCACCGGGTTACGATTTAATGATCCTTGAAATGAACTTGCTCTCGCCGCATTTATATCACACTTTGTATTGGGATGTAATCGTTTTTTTTTTTTCGGCAACTGTTTAATCAACGAAATGAAGGAAACTAGCGCGACCAATTTGAGTCAAATTAGTGTCAAATTTTTAGGGATAAATGGATTTTTTGGAACCAATCCACCGCTAGAAATATTTGTTTCATATTTCTGACACTTATCGCACTACCGTCCATCTTTTATTCATCAGCGATTAATCAATAATTTGTAGAATTGATTCGAGAAAAATGGAACACACATTTGACTTCACATCTGCAGGAATAAATTCAAAGATGTGTTACAAATATGTGCAAGATCGTGAGAAGGTTTTGTGAAGAAGAAAAAAAAACGGAAAACGACTTTTGGTCGTTGCCTCGTGATCCCCAAACGCGATTACGCAAATCCCGGTCACTTTTATGTTAGGAAAGGCCCCCCAATATCCCGCGGTATCTCTTCTCGATGGCGGCAAGAATTTTCGTTTTTTTTTTCGAGTCTCAAGGCTTTTTTTCCTCTCGTCTCACGATTCTTTTTTTCTCCGGTCTATTTTCACTCTCCTCACATTCTGTTACACTCGATGTTACATCATCGGTCTATATGGTCGTATCTCTCGCTCGAAGGGGGGGGGACCAATGTCGGGGTCACCCCCGACTCACGACAGCTGTTCCATCGGACTTAACTTCGTATCGAAATTAAATTCACCGTGAAATGAAACCGACTTGTGCTACAAACGACAATGGACTCGCGGGGATTTACGCGGACGGATTTGCGGGCATCAATGGCTGTGGGTATTTCGATTTTTTCCTTTTTTTAACCGCGCGACCTAACTAGAATTCACGAACGGAAATCGGAAAGTTCCTGCAGGAAAAATTTAGCTACGTTAAACTGGAATTGATAAACTCGATGTTGCACCTGGTCTGTTTTTTTTTCCTTTATGCGAATCGTCGAAATTCCGTCGGAATAACTTCAAACAGGGGGAAAACTATTTTTATCAATATTCATAAAGATGAGAAATTGGATTTTATCGGTTTAGGATTTGCAATTTTAGATAAGCAATTTTTTTGCTTAAACTTAAAAATCGCAAGTTATCACAAACAAACTGACAACGTTATATCTCTACGAACGTCACTTCGAATTGAAAATACAATCCAACTTTATTTTCCGCCTCTTTCCATTCTCTAGTGAATCGTTTGTCGAAGAAATTTGCTTCAACGGCCATTTTTAACGGCTGATTACAAATTACAGTTGGATCTGTCAGAACCGATCAGCGATTACGTTCATCTCTCCGTTCGTAATTAGGAGAATGGACCTCAAGAAATGACATTCATATCCCAAACATTTAGAGATCCACGGCCACCATTCATAAGCGATCCCCTAATTTTTCCATGTAAATTATTTCCATTTCATCCTCGAATTACGATACCTACTCTAAATATCATTCCCTATAATGAGCCTCCAAGTGACACAGAGTCACGTCTAATGAAAAACTCAATCTTTTATGGAATTACAGACAATTTAGGCGGGACCACTAGTGTGACACTTTCAAAAAGTCCATTTTTTTTATCACCTTTTTTTGGCTAGTCACACTAGTGGTCCCCCTTAAGGGGGAAAATAGGGTTAGACGGTCCGAAAAATCATTTTTTTTTATTCCATAAATTGTTAGTAAAACTATTGAAAAATATGTTCCCAAAATTTTAAATGAAAATTCCGACTCGTTCTATTGTTATAAGCCATTAAAGTGAGTAGCTCTCGTTCAGGCCCCGAGCGCGCCACGTGTATAACCGAGCGGTCACTATTTTTTCAAACGCGTTTTTCTGAAAACGACTTTTTATAAACTTGCGTACACGCTAGTTTGAAAAGTTTTCAACCAATCCTTTTGAAAATTGGCAGTTACTTTCTTCATAGTATTGCGCTCTATATGAACCTAAAATCGGAATATTACTATTATTTAAAATAATTTTTTTTTTGCAAATAAAGTTGTAAAAAAATGGCAAAAAATCTTGCTTTTTTTATTTTGAGCCCTGTAAAATATTCAATTTTCTATTTTTTTGATAGCATTTAGGTTCGTATAGAAGAGAGACATATAATAAAAGTAAATTCCAACCTCGTTTGACTTCAGATGAAAATTGTGGCTTCCAGAATGTACGCAAAATGCTGAGTCTGATTTGTGACCTGCAATATGGGGTCGCTAATATCTTCGGTGTTTTTCAAGGAAATTCTTCAAAAATTTTATAGTATATACTTAAATATATGTATAAAGTATTCTCGAAGTTTCAATAAATTATATCCATTTTTTATACTATAAAAAAATTCATGAAAATCATTGAGAAAACGCTGTCCTAACCCTATTTCCTCGCTTAAGCATTTCATCCGGTAAGTCCACAGCAGACAAAACTCAATTCGTAAGATCGTCAACGTATCGCGAATACGCCAGAGGCTCGCCAAACTGCCTTTCAACTGCAATTCTCTCTTTCTCTCATTCTCTCACCGATTATTATCGCATCAGCATGCAACATTATTCGTAACCGCGTGTCAAAATTACATTGACTATCGCGCGCGCGCTCGTCGATGACGCGGGTGAGAAGCTCTTCACGGAGTTTGAATCGACATGGCAAAGAGGGAGGTGGGGGTGGTTAACGGAGGGTACAAACGTTATCGCGTACGAGACTGCTTTTGATTTGCATGTAAACACTTCTCGTATCTGCCGATAAGCCTTAATTAAGTTACAACACCGACTAATTAATATACCGAGGCTGGCCTGAGTGAGAATATCGATACGATCGCTGCGCGGTTGCACTCTCGCGAAGCCTACATGTATGCTTGATTCTTCGTTGCTTCGGCTGTTGCCCACCAAACGACCACTTTGTTTTCGCACATCGTCGATCAACGAGAGACGCGCGAGCTGGTCTCGCGCCATCAAAGAAAGATAGTGCCGATGTAAAACAGCCATATATCTGTACAATATCTATGTATATATAATGTATAGTATTTGATGTGAGAGAATGCACAAGGGAGAATGAAGAAAACGCGTGGAAAGTTCAGCTGATTTACTGGCGGAGAGATATACGCGTAAGTTTTCTCTCTCTATCGTACTATATATAAAATCGTCTCGAGTTTACATCCGTTATCTCGTCTGTACACGTTATTTATTGTACGAAATAAAAATGCCAGGATCGAAATATATCGACCACGCTTCCGGAAGGAGATGGAAAAAGAACAAAATCTCTGGGTCGTTCACAGGTGATCAAGATACATTGACGTTAAAAAATGTATTTCGATCCTTCGACAGGATATTATATTGGTAAAATGATAGTAATTTTGGAGATTCTTTTGTTCATCAGTTCAAATGAAAAGCATTCCGGGATTGGTTTTTTTTTTACAAGTTTTTAAATTGTCCAATGGAGAAAATTTTGAGGGGCCCAAATCAGGCCCTCGTCAATGAGGAAACAAAAAACAAAGAAAAAATCTGTAATTGGCAACGTTTTCACTATCGTGCCAACACTGAATTATGGAAAAACAGAGATTTTTAAATAACGCTTGTTGATCTTCATACTTTAATTTTTAAACGTTCATGACAATCGCGACGACAGCGTCACCGGGAAGCTATTTCTTCAATCTCGATCGAGGCTCGATCGTTAATCAAACAGTTTAATCTCTGTAAGTCACAATTTTGTATGGCGGACTTTGGAAAAAAAAGTTTTTTTTCTCCAAAGTCCGCCATTTTGTTATTTATCGATGAAATTTAACTTCAGTAGTTCCGACCAGAATGACATGTCTATAGATTAAGAATAATCAAGAATTTTTGATTTCAGATAACATGAAGAGCCAAAATCACCGGGGCCACCCACGCGCTTTTTTTTCGAGGTGCCAACTTCGATCAATAATAATAATAATAATAAACTATTAAATTTTTTCAAAAAATTTTTCTTTTAATCTTTAATATGTAAATAAAAACATTCTAAATATCCAAAACGATTCATTTTTATTTTCCCACAAAAAAACGCCCTCCAAAAAAGACATGAAAATCGGCTTAAGTTACCCGACTACTACCTTAAAAAAAAATGAAACAAAACGAAGTAACGTCTCGGACATTTTCCGCGAGGATTGACGACGTTTTAATTGTCGAGTTTACATCGTTACGGCCACGGTCATTGCCTCGATCCTCTCCGAACTCACTTTCATATCGTTCTGCTGTGTGGAAAAGGCAACAAAAGTGCCTATGGTCATGAAAATATATATACACACACATTTATATATATATATGTGTGTATATATCAGTAACGTGGATCTGTGTACGAAACAAATTTTCATTGTAAAATAATAAAAATCATTCAACATGTATTTATCATTTAATTTATTTTAAGTTAAAACTTTTTTTACAATAATATCTTACATTCACTTTTTTACACCGTCACATTGACCACGTTGGCTCGAGAGAGCACTCTCCAGCGTCCAATTCCCGACGTGGTACACGTTTTTTCTCTCTCGCATTTTTTTCCTTTCACAATAACATGGAATCAAAATTCGCTCTACAACTTATTTTTTTTTATCCTCCAATCAAAGTTCACAAGATCATTCGCACGCATTGTTTTTCGTGTTTAAAAATCATATTTTACAGTCTACGATCTACTTTCCTAGTAATACTATATAGATACCTCTTTCTCTCTCTCTCTCTCTCGACTTCCTATGCATAAAGACTCGTGCTATATCGAGATTTGCGATTTTCCAAAATTTCTATTTAATTTCCCTTTTTTTTTAATCGATGATTTCATTTTTTTTTCCTTTTTTTCGTCGGAAAATCGCAAAGCCTCGATTCGTGTTCGATCGACGCTCGTTGCACGATCGATTCGATTTGTCGGGTGTCGTTACACGATCGTGCCCCTATCGAGCGACGTTCGCCATTCTATCTACCTGTAACACCTCTCAAATATGATTTTTTTTTTCTTATTTTTCGAGAGAGAGGGAGAGATCCTCAATGACCGCTCCCCCGATCGCCACGGTAATTCATAATTACGCTAGAACGAGTAACGTCTATAATCAAAAATCACAATGTGGTCTCTCTCTCTCTCTCTCTCTCTCTCGCACACACACACAAACACACACACACACATACTCTCGTTTCCATTAAAAATCGATAATTTTGCAGAGAAATTCTTGAAATTCTGCAAAAATCGCTTACATCCATGTTTCACTCAACATCTCTATGTTTTCTTCTCAAGACTTTGACTATCTAGGGGATAAATGTTTATCATCTTGATTAGCCGCTAAAAATTATGCACAATTACGTTTTTTTCTTCATCTTCTTCTTCTCTTTATTACTTTTATTTTATTTACTTAATATCCAACGGGTTATTTACCATTTAATACGATAATTAATCCATCGTTACAATATATATTTTTTTTATTTATTTATATAGATTTCTCGTTCGTTTTACCTAGTTTCATATCAATTTACGATACACAATCTCGAAGATACAAAATTTACACGTGTTTTTTTATTATAATAATAATAATAATAATATTTTTTTAATTAAGTGGCTATATAGTATTGTGTTCGCTATGGTATGCGGGTGTTTTTTTGTTTGTGTGTGTAGTTGTTATTTTTTTTTCCGTACGCGTGTATTTCCTTTGAGTCTCTCTCGTGTCACGACTAAATTTATCGTTAAGAGCTAAAAAAAAAAATCTATTCCAGCGATCGAGGATCGTTTCGAGCACGACGCGGGGGCAAGTGAGTGTGGGGATGGGGGGGGGGGGCAATAACGACAATGCCGAAATGGGTACTTGCCTGATCGGATCGATTCATCGATCCACGATCACTGGGAATATTCATATAATTTATATACGCTTTTACTCTCTACATCGCTAACCGGTAAAACACACGAAAAGGTCACGGATCGACCGAGGGCAATGATGAAAAAATTCTCTACGATGAAAGAGCTTCGTGTCAATTTTATCTTTTTCTATATTCAAATTTTTCCTCGATCAAAACAACAAAGGTGCTCACTCGAATCGAGAAAATTTTACGCGAGTCTCGGTCGAATCGCGCCGCGCGATAAAAATCTTTGCCTCGTTACCTTAAATTGCACGATATCTTCGATAAGGGAAAAGGTGGGAAAGGGTTTTTATATCATTTATATATATATATATATCTATATATATATATATATCTATATATATATATATATATCTATATATATATATATATTTTTTTTTACGAACAGACGCGCGTATATTTTCTCCACATATACGCGCCTCGAGCCCTGTTTGACAAATCCTTGCTTGGTTCTGATCGACTCGAGACGAAAAAAAAAGAAAAAAAGAAAAAAAGAAAATAGAATTTGAAATAAACAAATCAAAAGGGGAATTAAAAAGAACAAATAAATAGGATTTAAACGAAAAACAAATAAATCGCGATACAAGAATAGCAGTTATGAAGAAGAATCTTGTTCATCCGGGGGTTTCATACCCTCGAACAAGGAGTTTGTAAAATTAGTCTTTTTTTTTTGTTTTTCAATCACGCTTCTCAACGTCGTTCCTCTCGAGTCTCTCGTGTACGGAAATCAGCGAGAGGATCCTCTTATCGAACGCCAAGTTTCGCGTGGGGGGAAAAACGGAAAAAAAAAAGAACCCGCGAACGAGATTCGCTAAAAAAACTGAAAGGGTCGAGGGAAAGGAATGGGGGGGGGGGAAGAGACCTGTACCACTTATTTACAATAAAACGTAAGACTCGATAAAGTAGCTGACTTCGTTTGTACTTGGGGCCGGGGGGCGCGTTTTTTTTTTCTCCACCCTATGGTATACGTATATATTATATTTTACATATTTACAGAAATATCTCACGAGCCCGATTATCGCACGATATTTGTATATATATAATATGTGTTTGTGTTTGTGTATGCGTGTGTGTGTGTGTTCGTGTTTGTGTAGTATCAATAGTCATCCCTTCGTCTGTGTATACATAATATAATCCTCTATAAAGAGCGCGAGAGAGTCTCGCTGCACATACGCGGAAATATTTTTCTTTTATTTTTTGCTTGTTTTCTTTTTTTTTCACTTTTTTTCTTGCCAAACTTCCATTTATCTGCATATAGACGTTTAAACACGTGCTCACAAGATTTCGCACACATATACCCGTGTACGCAACGATTATTATATAAATATATGATATATGCATACGAGTACCGTGCCGATTACACAAACACACGTTTGCTCCTCTTCTTTCGCGCTTCCGGTTGTCGGTTTTTTTTTTTTATTTATTTTTTCCCTGTGTCGAGAAGAGAGGCTTACATCGGAGCACAGTGTCGGGTGATGATGTTGGTGGGCTGCGTCCTGGGCTGCTGATCACAAGTATCCATTCATGTATACTCCGATCGCCAACCGGTCTGTAACGAGACAGAGAGATTAAATCCCTCTTACGAGATTCCAGAATCCGCGAAGTTTTTTCTTTTTCGGTCTGAATTATGGATAAACGTCGATTTTTAAAAGGGGGAACACTTTGTAAAGATCCTGTATGTTTTGCTACCGATTTCGGGGGGTGGGGGGGAAGCAAACTGAACTGGAAACATTTTTGCTGAGAATCTTTACCGGAGAATCGGTTTTGTTTTTTCGTTTCTTTAGTAATTTCTCAAGTTTCGAATTTGATTCATTATCGGGATGTCCGTTCATTTCGGTTGGTGTTTGAATTTTTTTTAAGTTAGTTTGTTTTCCTAAGGATAATTTCCACACGCTGTTTTTTTCTGGTTTTGTAATGCTTTGATTTTCTTTAGGCTATTCAAATTTTCGGGTTAACCAACGCCTTATCGACGGCGGTACTTTTATATTTATTTTAAATCTGAATTTGTTAATATTGTTCAATTGTTACAATCGATTTCAATTGACGATTTTGCGACAGAGAGTTTTTACTTTTTTTTTTTAACAATTACACGTCCGGACATTCGTTATCTTCCAAGATAACGCCAATGGATCGTTTACGAACGAGACGTTCCTGTATCTGATTAAATTTTCCGAACTTTTTCCCCATTTTTATAATCATTCGACAAATTTTTTTCAATTCTCTTTTAATTTCCGGTTAAGTGGCGACAACTCACCATGGCATTCGTCGTGGCGGCAAGTTGGAGACCCTGAAGGCTCGTCATGTGATGAGAGTGCGAATGGGGATGCGAATGAGGATGCATCGGTGGCGGAGCTGGAGGTGCAAAACCCTGATGAAGACCACCGGCAACGCCGACACCCGTGTGGTACATGTAATGCTGCATCGCCGGATGCATCGTATGATGATGCTGGGAGGTACCTGTTGACAATGAAAAAGGAAAAAAAAAACATTTAAAAACGATTATATCAAATGAACAATGTAGATTGAGGCAAAACATCGTCGAGGAGTTCGAAAATTGTTTAATTTTTCGTCAGAAGTAAATGAGCAAGAGTTGAAGGCTCTCAATGAAAATCATTTTTATTACATAAAATATGGAAACAATTCTCAATTTTATTTAAAAAAATAAATAAATAACGAAACTTACCCATGGGTGAGCCAAAACCCGAGTGGAATGGCTTGTTATCGAGATCGAGATGTCCGCTGGCTTTGATCATGTCGCCCATAACACCGCCGAGACCCAAACAACCGCCGGCCTTCTTCTTTTTGCTCTTCGACGATAATTTACGATTTCTCGTCTGTATGCCCTCCTTCTTCATCGTCAACGGTCGGTTAACCTGCAACAGTCAGAGGCAACAATTCGTTAAGTTGACCCAAATTTTACAAACTACGGGGGGGGGATCAAGAAGAAATTAACGAGAGGAAAAAGAAAAACGCTAAAAAGATCCTATTAAAAATTACTGGAAAATCGATGACGGCAAAAAAAAACCTCGAGGAAATTATACCTTTCGGATTTACTGGTTTTTCATGTGGTACAATAAATCCCCAGTGTGTAATAAATATATTTATAGCACATCGTGATGCCGGAGAATGAATGTGCGAAAATGATGAGATAAAAAAACGAGAGAAGAGAAATGAATGTAAAAAGTCATCGTCAAGGATAAAAGAGTAGAATTATCCGTAAAACAATGAGAGAAGAGAGAGACACTGATGTGTAACGTGACGCAGTGATTTTTCAGATGCGGACGAGCATCGGAGTCGGGTATTGGCAAAAGCCAAGCTCGTCATGTGAAAATAACGTTTCGTCGAGAACGTTATTCACTCGATGCACACGATTCCACATATATTGGAAATACAAACGCGCTCTACGTATGTATAAAATTGCTATCGTGAATAAATCAATCCTGAGATCGATGAAACTCCGGTTCTATCCATTAGCAATATATATATACACGTATATATTGCATATTCTGTATATTCGATGACAAACTAATCACTCGTCTCGACATTATGATTTGCCTATTTTTAATCCCTCCTCTCGGACACGACGAGAGTTAGAGAGGCTAAGAATAATTTCCATTCCTCAGTTCCCGTCTATTCGTAAATAGTTGGTAGTATATATGGGCCATTCCGGGTTAAATTAACGGGCTCATGACCATAAGCAAATTTTTGCCTTTCTAGTATGTTGTACGACGACACGAAAAAATAATCTACCATAATCTTTCAGGTTTTACGAAATAGCGTTTGATATTTACGGACGATAGTGTTGATACAATGCAACGTGAGATTTTTGGGACTTTGTTACGATGAAAATTTGATGAAGAAAAAAAAAAACGAGACCCAAGAAAAATAACAAATATTCCGGGTTAAATTGACGGATTCGTGAGTTACGTTTTAAATCTCGATGGAAAAGTGAAACAAAGTTTTGAGACCCATGAAAAATGTTAGAAAAATTTCTAGTTCAACTTTAAAAATTTCATTGGAGAGACGAAAAACATCTTTATGAAGAGACGAAAATCTACATTGAAAAAAACGATCGGAGAGAATTTACAAGAAAAAAAAATTGAAAAATTATCGCGGTCGCTGTTTTCGCGTCCGGGATGTCCCATAAATATGTAATTTTGCGTACGAGACTATTTGATTTATTTAATATTCTTCAGGAGCCTTGTATAAATGCAAACGTTTCTTCGAACGATGCGATATTTCTGAATGTACGAATTGTCAGGAGAAAAAGAGAGAAAATTTGACGGAAGGAGAATGAAGAGATTGAGAAAGTGACGACGAGAAATCGTCTTACATTATATGCTATATATATAAATGTGCGCGTTGGATTAATACGAACAAAAGTCAGAGGGAGATAGAGAAAATACGACGCCATGTACTGTAGAAATTTACCGAGCAAAGTTTCTGCACTGAAATACAACGGACACACCAGACGTGAGCAATTAAGAAATCCCTCAGATTCCTGGTAGTCAGTGCAACACAGAGATGAATGAGGAACAAACGAGGAGGAGGAGAGAGAGAAAGAGACGGAGAGGAGTGTGTGCAATTAGCGAATCGACAGCCCTCGCGCAATTCGTCGTCATGAAACTACGTCATCGCAATCGCTAACGACGACAGGCGCGAATTTTCTTCGCGCATCGTGAAACGCCTCGGGATTTACGAGTACGACATATCTATCTACATTTACATGGAATTGTTCGTTTCATACTCGGGATTATTTGCAATTTGTGCTCTTAGCAAAGTAAAGTAGAATTATTTGATTGTTACTTTTTCATCGAAGCACAATTTTATTCGATTCTCATCGGAAATGTGTGAGCTGTGGAAATGAGAGTTTCCTTCGATTTTTCGTACTTATAGGAACCGATGAAAAGAAATTGATAAATGAAAACAAAAAATGATCAAAACCCTTTGCTCCTTTTTTCCATCTTTCGCAAAGAAAACTCATCATTGGTTTGATCGACAAATTAAAGGACAAAGTTTCCTCTATTAAAAAGTAATTGCCAATACCGAGATGTTCAGCTAATCGGAGACGCGACGAAAATGTGCAATTTTCGAATGTACGAAGTTATTGCAAGTGACAATGATTCTTGAAGGGATGTAAAAAAAAAGTAGATGAGAGACTTTGTAGTTGCCGCGACGTGACGCAACTGTCAAGTTGGACGAAAAAAAAAAGATTGCTGGTATTACAAAGAGAGAGAAAGACGAGGAGGATGTTAAGGGTAAGGAGTAAGAGAAGAAGTACATACGAGAGAAATACATGTATGCACGCTTTCTCTCATTCTTCTTGCACTTCTTCCCCCCCCCCCCCCCCCCCTTTAGCCTTCCTCGATTCCCGAATTCTCGAGTAACACGGAGACAGAACAAGATAGAAAGAAAGAGAGAGAGAGTGAGATAGAAAAGTCCAGACGGTCAACGACTCTTTTTGGAATTATGCAATTGGCCGAATTTGTCGAATTAGCGGCACGTTGCAAGAAACCCTCGTCGTCGCGCCGGCAAAAGCAGAATGCAATGGAGCATGCAAGGCGAGCAAGCAAACTCTTTCTCTCCATTCTGGTAGTTCTCGGGGTCCGACGCCGAAAAGGGACCACCAATGGTAGTATATTCATGCGATAAGGGCCACCACGAAGAAAGGAGCTGGAGAGCTTCTTCCTCTCTCTGTTTCTCTCTCTCTCTCTCTCTCTCAATTGTATTAGAGAACGAAATTCTTGCATCCGGAGAAAAAGTTCTTTATTGCTCTCTCCCTCGTCCTATTTTTATTCTCTCTCCCCGCAATTCCGTGCTCCATTTCACATTTTTACGGACAAACGAGAGCTCCGTCGATTGCGTGGGAAATATTTTCGCGAAGGGGCGCCCCGCTGTGGGAAAAACTCGTAGAAATCAATCAGCACCAAAAAGCAAACAAGAACGTATATTTTAAAAAGTCGATCGCGAGAGTCTCTTTTTCGTCGAGATTGCCGAACGTCGCGAAAGAGCGTCTAACCGCGATTTGAATACAATGAGAAAGACCGCGGAGAGTTTTAATGGGAGGCAAGAGGGGAGAGAGAGTTTTGCGCGGAGAGAACAAATGCAAAATTTCAATGCACCGTACGAGTGCGCTCTGGGTTTTTTTTTTCTGATCTTACGGAGAAGGAGAACTCGTCGGTTGTCCGAAAGTGCGAAATGTACAAGCAAAAGGGACAAGGAAAGAGTAAGAGAGAGAGAAAGAGGGAACTTAGTAGACAGCTAGTGAGACAGAAGGGAATGTGGAAAAGGAAAAAGAAAGTGCAGAAGAATAGATAGAGAGAAAGAAGAGAAGTGATTCGAAAGGGCGATTGATGTGGTCGCACACGATGCAGCCGCACGCCTCTCGCATACCCAATTCGTGAGTTTTATATATATGTATACAACTACTCCGAATTTCTTGTGTCATTCGAGAATTCGATATATATAGAGAAACAGAGCGAAAGAAATGAGGAAAAATCCCAGGGATCAACGAAATGTTGGAATATCGCAAAAAAATAAATGTTTTTACGTCGCAGGGAAAGAATTACTTGAAAAAGTACCATTATTTTTCTCTAATTGTTTGAAAAAAATTGACGAATTGAAAATTGTCACGTTTAAGATTCTTTTTAATCTCCGCACACACCACTTAATTTGCTTCAACCTTGAAATATAATATGCGAAAAAACCAGACGTTCAATTGTTTAAGGGAAGGTTCCCGTTCAAAACGATGAAAAAATCGAAAAATTTTTGTTTGCTTAATTTTCATCTTTACGTTGTCGAGAATACGTGAGAGAAAGGATATTTCGGTATGTGATGTAGTTCTCGAGATATACGGAGTGGGGCGGAGCAGTCTGACCTGATGGGTGAGTCTACGGTAAGTAGCATAAAACTTTAAACGCGTTTTTCTCGAAACAACGTTTTTCGACGCGCGGTACGCTCTACAGGTTCGAGGAATGCACCGATTTCAAAGTTTCACCGCTCAAATTAAAGCTAATTAAATTTGGGGGGTCCTGACGGAGTGTTTTTTTCGAAAAAATTATTGTAAATATATTTTTTTTAACGTTAAAGCCCAAAAAAGCATGAAAAAATGAGTTTTGTTCTAACGGCCGCCATTTTGTTTTAAAGGGCTTTTTTAAAAATCGGAAACCGATAGGGCCCCACAAATTTCATCTATTTCAAGAATCTTTTTGGTTTTTTGATTTCAGACCACTTGGTGAGGCTGTAGAAGGTACCGCGCACATCACTTCGCGCCGGGAGCGGCTTCTTTGGCGGAAGCTGGAGCCGCCATTTTTAATTATTTTATTGCGAAAAAAACTCAATACAATACTTCTTTTATATACAAATAAGACCCACAACAAAATTTTCGCAGAATAATTTATTTTGTATTGAAAAAAAATTCCTCAAACGGAGGTATTTTTGGGATCTTTGGACGGGAACCTTCCCTTAATATACCACTATCCAAACGGTTTTGTTAATTATTTCGAAAAATCTTAAAAATCCATCATTCAGCAAAAAAATCTTATTATTCCCCGTGTGTCATTATCGATCGATCATTTCGCTAATAAAATCTGGCCAATATCGATCACGATTTTCGATGTACACGTACGAGTACGATTACGATACATACATAAATCACGATTTTATTCGTATAATTGTCGAATTGCCTTTGAAACGAATTCGTCCTTATATGGTAACGAGAAAAATGAGAAAAATAAAGGATTCTCGTTTCGGATTTAACGTACAAACATAATGTACACCTCCATATAGGTATATACCATTTGCTTTCCGGAGTCGTGAGACTTTGGCCGACGGCGCGGGCGACGAGAATTTTTGTCGTGAATCTCGCGAGCGGGGAGAATATCACGGATCGCGCTTTGCGAGTGTCTTTCACGTCGTCGGGAATACCAATTCGAATGTTGCATCGGCATCGAGCAATAAAATTCACTATATACATATATCTGTACAGAAATATATACACGTAGTTTCGTCATCGTCGGCGTTTCTTAGTGCGACTCGCCGGGACTTTAACGTTTGTTCTGGGTAAAGCGCGATTTTACAACTTCCTCGCGCTGTGTCGGAATCCGTTTTGGACGTTGGTTACGCGGCGCACACCATCGGGGTAACGAGATCGAGATAAATATTGCGTTATCTGTACGGTGAAAAATTATACGAACGTGCGGGGGGGAGAGAGAACGGGATAATTACGACCACTACTTGATAACGAAAATATACGAATTTTCCGAGCGCCAATTTCAACTGTTCAAATGTTAACGAGGGAAAAAGTAACGATTTCATACATTTTTTCCGTTGTTTAATATCCACGGCAATTGTCGAAATAATTGATTAATAACTTCTTTGTTTATTAGTTACAGTATAATTGACGGTAATGAAAACCGGAATGATAGCGCCATATCTGTTTTTCCCCGAATAGACGAGAGCGCCAAAGAAAAATCGCGAGATGAAAAATCGATTTGTGAGTGATTAAGAGAAATACAAAAAGAAAAAAACAAAACACCAGATAAATAGAGATAAAGTCCATTCAACCGCGAAAAATTTGTCTCTTTTTAACGTCACCGGTACGCACGCTGAATTACAAAGGACCGGAAGTCGGAGAGAAGCCGACGGCCCGAGTCCTCTTCTCTTGTAGCTCGCTCGAACGACTCATATAAATTCATCGTATACTTCGTCCCATCGTTTCCTAACGAGATTCTTTTGTTTCTCTTCGTACATACGTAAAAATATATGTATACATTTCTCTCGTTATCCTCACGGATTTTTATATACTCGGCGATTGTATTTATACGGAACAAGAGTGACTCTTATACAAATAAAAGTGGATTGATACACGCTGCCGAACTTCGATCAAATTCCAACGAGCAAATTCTTCCTCCTCATTTCTCTCTCTCTCACACTCCTCTCGATGTACAATTCCGAACGGGCAATTCGTCGATTTCTCTCTCGGTTCTCTCCCAATTAATTATAATACACGATTGTGATGCGAAATCCCTTTGGATTCTGCGGTATATATTCATCGACAAAATACCAACGAGAGATGGCAAAACTCGGTTTGAATTAAGGGTCGCGTGCACAGTCTTCTGTTTCTTTCTCTCTTTCCCTTTCTGGCCAAAGAGACACAGGAGAAGACGAGAAGAAGGAAGGAAGGGAAGAATAAGACGAAGAAACTGTGCGGAGTTGCCGGCTGGGATTCGTTGAATCTACCCGTCGAGATCTTTCGAAGTGCAGAAAGTCCTAAAATTATGCGGCTTATCGGGTACAATCGGTAGTGTATACGGTTCCCGGTAGCGTTATATTTACCACGGGGCGAGCGCGCGCGCGCCCGCGAGATGTGATAGAGAGAAAGAGATACAAGGGAGAATGAGATAGAAAAGTTGGAAAGGGAAGAAGACTACTCGCGAATGAGCATATTATAGCGTGGTAGTGGTATAAACGTAAATCTAAGGTCTTTTACATGTGCACACAGGGTGAATGTCTGTATGTGCGAAGAGTAAAAGGAAAGATGTGAGTGGAGGGTTCGCGATTGAGATCATATCGGGAGGTACACGCGCGGACAGCACCGCTCTCTCTGATCCAACGAGATGTCCCACCTGAGCAAAGTATATTATCATCTTATCTTTTAAACCTCTCTCTCTCTCTCTCTCCTCTGTCCACCAGGTTTTGAGATTCTAGTCTCTGTCCTTTCGTCGCGAGGTTTTCGTTAATCACTCCTTTCATTTGACACCCCTAAAGAAGGATCTAATCATTCTTTAATTGCTCTTCTACACACTGTCGACTCGACCATTTATAATTAAACACGTGTACGCAAAGGCTTTTGGGCAACTTGAGAGTCTTAAGAGGGGAAATAGGGTTAGACGGTTAAAAAAATTGATTTTTTTTTTATTTCATAAATTTTTAGTAAAACTATTGAAAAATATGTTCCCAAAATTTGAAATGAAAATTCCGACTCGTTCTATTGTTATAAGCCATTAAAGTGAGTAGCTCTCCTTCAGGCCCCGAGCGCGCCACGTGTTTCAAACGCGTTTTTCTGAAAACGACTTTTTTTGAACTTGCGTACACGCTAGTTTGAAAAGTTTTCAACCAATCGTTTTGAAAATTGGCACTTACTTTCTTCATAGTATTGCGCTCTATATAAACCTAAAATCGGAATATTATCATTATTCAAAATAATTTTTTATTTGCAAATAAAGTTGTAAAAAATGACAAAAAATCATGCTTTTTTGTTTTGACCCCTGTAAAAAATTCAATTTTCTATTTTTTTGATAGCATTTAGGTTCATGTAGAACAGAGACATATAATAAAAGTAAATTCCAACCTCGTTTGATTTCAGATGAAAATTGCGGCTTCCAGAATGTACGCAAAATGATGAGTCTGATTGTGACCTGCAATATGGGGTCGCTAATATCTTCGGTGTTTTTCAAGGAAGTTCTTCAAAAATTTTATAGTATATACTTAAATATATGAATAAAATATTCTCAAAGTTTCAATAAATTATATTCATTTTTTATACTGTAAAAAAATTCATGAAAATCATTGAGAAAACGCTGTCCTAACCCTATTTCCCCCCTCAAGAAGCTAGAATTGTGTTTTAAGACTGCATTTCCCACCTCAGGTAACTGTTCTCACAAATGTTAAATTAGTATTGAGTTAATAAAATATTATTTTTACAAATGTTTTTCCATCAACTGACAGTAATGTTCCGTTAACAGCGAAGTGTTTGAAAAATTCACTAATTTACTTCAATTCATCCAGCTTTACTATACGTTTTTTTTTTTTTTGTAAAGAATTAACCACATCGTTGGTTAAAATTTTTCAATATCACGTTTTGTCATTTGATATTACATCGCCGTAATTTTTTTTTTTTTTTTTTCACTACTAAGAACACCAGTTCGTGTCAGTCCTGATCAGTCACATTGAATTATGATCGATTAATCTATGACTTTGAAATAACAATAATAATAATATTTCAAATAGTATATTTATTTAATATTAATTAATGTCCGAAGATATTTTGTGGTATTGGAATTTTCCATACAATTTGAAAAGCACCCTCCGGTAATGACCTTAAAAGATAGCGTAAAAAAAAATATCTATATTGAAAATTGTTCGTTTGATTCTTTATCCATCTAATCGCGTGGCGAGAGTCGAGACTGGCAACATGAGAATATTTGAAGAGTCTCGAGGACTGAATTTTCGGCACGTGTTTGCATTTTCGTTTCGTTTCTCTTCTCGTATCGCTGTTCTCTATCTCTTAACGACGCCGGATTCGTCGTTCTTACGAAAAGATCGCGCTTAAAGTCCGGCAGTATACCCCCTTATTCTCGTGGTACTTCTCTTCATCCCACAGAGCACAGACACACACACAGCAGCAGCAAGTATCTATCTACGATCTCTTTCGAGACGTATAGCAGTGCCGTCGGGGCTGAGAGATCTCGACACTGCGAGCCAAACGGGTGGAGGATCGTTGGATATTATACCCCGAATGCACCGAGACCGGATCGAGAAGTTTGCGAAGACCGCCGAAGAGGCGAAGAAGTGAAAACGGAGATCGGGATGTAAAAGGACCAGAAAAAGAGGATTTTCAGGTTGGAGAACAAAAAATTTTCCTCGTCATTTTCATTTTCCCCAATAAATCACAAAAGTTCTTCCGTCACCTGAGTCCGAATTTCTCATCAACCGATAAATTTCAGGCTTCTTAAGGGAGGAAATAGGGTTAGACGGTTCAAAAAATCGATTTTTTTTATTTCATAAATTGTTAGTAAAACTATTGAAAAATATGTTCCCAAAATTTTAAATGAAAATTTCGACTCGTTCGATTGTTATAAGCCATTAAAGTGAGTAGCTTTCCTTCAGGCCCCGAGCGCGCCACGTCTTTCAAACGCGTTTTTCTGAAAACGACTTTTTTTGAACTTGCGTACACGCTAGTTCGAAAAGTTTTCAACCGATCGTTTTGAAAATTGGCAGTTACTTTCTTCATAGTATTGCGCTCTATATGAACCTAAAATCGGAATATTATCATTATTTAAAATAATTTTTTTTTGCAAATAAAGTTGTAAAAAATGGCAAAAAACCATGCTTTTTTGTTTTGACCCCTGTAAAAAATTCAATTTTCTATTTTTTTGCTAGCATTTAGGTTTATATAGAAGAGAGGCATATGATAAAAGTAAATTCCAAGTTCGTTTGATTTCAGATGCAAATTGCGGCTTCCAGAATGTACGCAAAATGCTGAGTGTGATTGTGACCTGCAATTATGGGGTCGTTAATATTTTCGGTGTTTTACAAGGAAATTCTTCAAAAATTTTATAATATATACTTAAATATATGTATAAAATATTCTCAAAGTTTCAATAAATTATATTCATTTTTTATACTATAGAAAAATTCATGAAAATCATTGAGAAAACGCTGTCCTAACTCTATTTCCCCCCTCAATTTATCGAACGATTTATTAAACTGTAAAGATATTTCAGGATTCTTAGGGTTGAAAAATGATTTTGAAGAATGATCAAATCGACGACATTTGGTAGTTTGCAATTGACGAACTAAGATGTATCAAGTCCAGAAGGACATCGAAGTTTTTAATCGTACAAATACGCTATATTCATCTTTCAATTTCAACAATTCAACCCCCCCACTACCCCGCCAAACTCGGAAATGCCACGCTATCCGAGTGAAACGGACTGGCGTCACGACATCCGGTACGGTCCAATAGAAAGCGAGACATAAAATTTTTACATCTCTCGTTAGTTTTTATTATTCTCCGTTTCCCCCGCCGTCCATACAGTCACATAAATATCAATATTCCTACGAACGCTGTTACCGGGATTAGAAAAAAAAAGAAAAAAGAAAAAATGTCCCTCATCGAAAATCGGACGAGACATTAATTCAAGCTCCGATATCGCTGACGGATGGAATTGTACTCGCAAGAATTTCCAGAAAACGTTCTGGTTTATTCTTTTTTTTTTTTTTTCATTAACAAGAACACGCCTCGGTCAGCTTTCTGGCCTAATAATATATACCGTGTTCCCCGACGTAGGAAGTGTCGGGCGTCGTCGAGAATTTATCGGTGACGGAAGAACATTAAGGGTAGAAAGAAATACGTGTAACGAGGGCGGAAAAAAAAACATGGAATAAAGACGAAAGAACTGGACATGTAAAGAAGGACAGAGAGAGAGAGAGAGAGAGAGGGAGAAAAAAAAGCCTGAGGGACGAGAGTTCGTTGACACTCTCGTGGAGTACATTTTTTTTCCCTCTTTTCTAGCATTGTTTTTTTTTTTTACGTTTTCACGAATCAAACGCGTTCATCACGAAATAAAAAGGGAAGGGGAAATGTCGAGGGGAAAGTGAACGGACTATCGTCACGATATAAAGAGTATAGTCCGGTTGTTAAGAGAGAGGATAGGGTGGGCTCAATATCACCGGATCCTTTCAGCCGAGCGCAGCAATAAGGGCGTGCTCGGCCAAGTACGCGCCTGGACTTTTCTATGTACCGTAATGTATATATATATATTCTTTTTTTTTACTTATAATGTATATACGGGAGTGGCTCTTCACATTCGCGTTCGTCCGCCGTTCGAGAGAGCCTTCTCCTCCCCCACGAGTTACAATTTATTCCTCGTCGCGTCGCGTCTCCGTGTCGCGGGTATTTAGCGAGAGACTCGCGCGATCCGGGAGAACTGCCGAGAGAAAAGAGAGAAAGAGACCCCTCTCTCGCGCTTAATTAATGATTACCGGGAAACGTGTCTGGGACTTGGCTTTTGCGCGCGATCCCAACCTCTCTCTCTCTCTCTTTCTCTCGAGTCCTCGTGGCGACGTATATATAATCCTTGGTCATGAATATATATACGTATACGTACAGTGGTTACAAGTACTTGAAATATAATGTAATGCCTATCATACATCACCTTTTCGAAGCTCATCATTCGAAAGTACGGATTCAATGAAAAAGAGGATCATCGAGTTCATTAATAAATGAAGAAATTTCGGATTTTGTCGATCCAGAGAACAATTGCCGGGGTTTTTGTTCGTTAAAATGAACGCTAATTAAGTTTAATGAGATAATTAAATTAACGGTAATTGACGATTTACTCGTGCTCCACAGTTTGTTATTAGTATTGGAAAATAATTATAGCAATTTATTGTCGAATTGGTGCAATTGAATAAAATAAAAATGTTCGTTATCGATAACACGTACCGATAAATTCATCGTGTCTTCGAACGAGCTATCGAAAATAAAAATTGGGTCATGCTGTGTTGATAATTCTTCAAAAAAGTACACAAAAAAATACAAATCATCATAATTCAGTATAAATCATTGGACCTATTGAAAATAATTCGATGTTACTCGTTTTTTGTGTGTCAAAAATACGTGCTGTAGTGCATGGCAAAAAGCTGATTATTACCAAACGATTTGGAATCGTTGTTAAGTGCAAATTCTCAAAAATGTTCATTCGAGCTAAGAACAAAAAAATGAATTTCTTCTCAGTTGTTTGTGATCTCGGAACAATGATCATTTCTTCCGAAAAATGGGCGGGGTGGGAGCAAAAAAATTGTTAAAGATTGATTTTGAAAGTGTGTTGAAAAGTGCTCGAAAATGGTATCACGAATGTTTGGACAAAGGCTGTCGAAATGAGCGCCAGAAAACGTGAAAAACAAGAAAAACAAAACGCCTGTACAGGTCGACGTCCGAAGTCGACAGCGTATATAGAAACGAGAAAAGGAACATTGCAAAAAAAATCCGTTTATTTCTCTTTCGCTCTCTCACTCGTCAGTGATTTTGTGCTCCGCGAGTGAGAGAAAGATCGCAACGGTCGATAAGAATTTACGACGAAGCGATAAAGAGGGTAGACGGAAAATTATGAGGGAGGGCAAATTCGGACGCGGGCGATTTGTGCAACGATTAGAGAAACGGCAGCTATCTCTCTCTCCCGGCTCGCTCGTTGAGTCGAGCGTCAAGTGTAAGTGTACCGTATAGCTTCGAACTTTAAATACAGAGACCCGCACTGTTCTACCCGACGGTAGGCAAAACGAGAGAGAGAGAAAGAGAGAGAGAAAGAAAAAGGATCGACAAGACAGAAAAGTCTTTCTGCTACCGTTAGTGGTCCGGCGCAACCATGCGTCCGAGAACCTCTTGACGAATGTCTTCGGTCGATTCGTGCAGTGCGTTGAGAGGCCACCACGAGCCAATTAGCGCTACCCGATAATGAATACCCCCGATGTTTGCCCGAGCGAAAGAGACGTAGAGAAAAGACGAGGAAGAGACCATCGTTGTACCGATCTTACGCGAAATATCCATAAATTTACTACCCTTCGTTATTGTCGTTATTATTATTGAGTTTTCGTAAATTTATTGGGTCCGGAATAACGAAAATATAACAGTTTCCTCTAACGATAACAAAATGGCGTCTAAACCGTACTATTCGTTAATTCCACTCCTTGGCTCCTGAAATTACCAAATTTCCACGCTTAAAGGTTCTCGTCCAAATAGATGAAAAAATCGACAAATTTTTTTTTTGCTTAATTTCCATCTTTATGTTGTCGAGAATACGTGGGAGAAAGGATATTTCGATATATGATGTAGTTCTCGAGATGTACGGGGTCGGGCGGAGCAGTCTGACCTGATGGGTGAGTCTACGGTAGGTAGCATAAAACTTTAAGGTAGTAGTCTGGTAACTTAAGCCGATTTTCATGTCTTTTTTGGAGGGCGTTTTTTTGTAGAAAAATAAAAATGAATCGTTTTGGGTATTTAGGATGTTTTAATTCACATATTAAAGATACAAAAAAAAATTTGTTTGAAAAAATTTAATAGTTTATTATTATTATTATTATTGATCGAATTTGGCACCTCGAAGTTGGCAGCCCGGGTCCTAACTTTTTTTCTACCGAACCGATTGCTTTCAAATTTTAACAGGCTACTCTACACACTTATAGTTCTCGTCGGAACTACCGAGAAATTTTTTCACCCCTAACTTTTTATGTTGCAACCCCTTCTTTGCTAAAGTCCTTTTATTTAGCAAAGAAGGGGTTGTAAAATAAAAAGTTAGGGGTGAAAAAATTTCTCGGTGGTTCCGACGAGAACTATAAGTGTGTAGAGTAGCCTGTCCAAATTTGAAAGCAATCGGTTCGGTAGAAAAAAAAGTTAGGACTCGGGCTGCCAACTTCGAGGTGCCAACTTCGATCAATAATAATAATAATAATAAACTATTACATTTTTTCAAAAAAATTTTTTCTGTATATTTAATATGTAAATAAAAACATCCTAAATATCCAAAGCGATTAAATTTTATTTTCCTCCAAAAAAACGCCCTCCAAAAAAGACATGAAAATCGGCTTAAGTTACCAGACTACTACCTTAAACGCGTTTTTCTCTGCAGGTTCGAGGAATGCACCGATTTCCAAGTTTCACCGCTCAAATTTAAGCCAATTAAATTTGGGGGGCCCTGACGGAGTGTTTTTTCGAAAAAATTATTGTAAATATTTCTTTTTTAACGTTAAAGCCCAAAAAAAGCATGAAAAATGAGTTTTTTTTTAAACGGCCGCCATTTTGTTTTAGAGGACTTTTTTAAAAATCGGAAACCGACAGGGCCCCACAAATTTCATCTATTTCGAGAATCTTTTTGGTTTTTCGATTTCAGACCACTTGGTGAGGCTGTAGAAGGTACCGCGCACATCACTTCGCGCCCGGAGCGGCTTCTTTGGCAAAAGCTGGAGCCGCCATTTTGAATTATTCTATCGTGAAAAAAACTCAGTACAATACTTATTTTATATACAAATAAAACCCACAACGAAATTTTCCCAGAATAATTTATTTTGTATTGAAAAAAAATTCCTCAAATTGAGGTATTTTTGGGGTCTTTGGACGGGAACCTTCCCTTAAAAGAAAACCATGATTCTTTGAAATTAAAATTCCTTTAATTTGCTCCAACGTAATTGAAGTTCCGTTTCTCGCAGGATACGAAACGACAGTTCGGACAATGGGTCGAGTTTACAGAAAAACTCTCAATGATTGAACGTTTAGAGGGACAGAGGAACAATGTGCAAATATGTAAAACCCATAAATTTACTACCCTTCGTTATGGTTGTTATTTTTATTATTAAATTTTCGTAAATTTATTGGGCCCAGAATAACGAAAATGTATTAGTTTCCTCGAACGATAACAAAATCGCGTCTAAACCGCACTAAAAGATTCGATAATTCCACTCCAAGACTCTACAAATGACATAATCTCCAGGTTAAACAAGCCATGATTCATTAAACTTAAAATTCCTTTAATTTGCCCCAACGTAATTGAAGTTCCGTTTCTCGCAGGATACGAAACGATAGTTCGAACAAAGGGTCGAGTTTACAGAAAATCTCTCAATGATTAAACGTTTAAAGGGACAGAGGAACAATGTGCAAATATGTAAAACCCATAAATTTACTACCCTCCGTTATGGTTGTTATTGTTATTATTAAATTTTCGTAAATTTATTGGGCCCAGAATAACGAAAATATATTAGTTTCCTCGAACGATAACAAAATCGCGTCTAAACCGCACTAAAAGATTCGATAATTTCACTACATGACTCTACAAATGACCAAATCTCCAGGTTAAACAAGCCATGATTCTTTAAACTTAAAATTCCTTTAATTTGCTGCAACGTAATTGAAGTTCCGTTTCTCTCAGGATACCGAAACGATAGTTCGGACAATGGGTCGAGTTTATAGAGAAACTCTCAACGAATAAACGTTCAGAGAGACAGAGGAACAATGTACACATATATATGTACATATAATCTCTGTAACAGTACTGTAATGGATACAGTTTACGCCCATAAGGTCGCGGCGGCGGATCTTTTTCCGATACAAAGTTGAAAAGCATTCGGATGGATGACAAAAAGCCCTGTCATTACAAAACGATGCCGGTACAGACGAGGAAAACGAGTGGCCAACGACGAAATACGTCTGGGCGCCCTAGGGTATACAATTTTCAATCGTGGTCCATGGTTCCCTCAATGTTCTGTCATTGGCCATATATGTATTCGTATATTATACTCGAGGTTGAACGTCGCGCCTCGATTCCGGGGTTATATCGTGTATAAAGGCGTTATACGATGAAGCAAGAGAGAGAGAGAGAGAGCATCGCGATCTCTCTTCTTCCTCCATCTCCTCGTTCTTCGTAACGAAATATCGGGTTGCCATTGTCGACCGAAAACTCCTCGAGGTTCCCGTACTTCCCCATTGTCGTTTCTCTGATGGGAACCTAATTCCCGTTTCTCCTATACCTATATATTTACATCTCCATCCATTCGTTACTTTCCTCTCTTCTAGCCGTTTCATTTTTTTGCCGCTAGCACACTCGTGAAATCAAAGCCGAAAAAAGACGAATTAGAGTTCGCGCTCTGAGGAAACGAATTTATGTATGATACGGGGAAATCGAGCAAACGACATGGTCGTTTCCTAGTTCCGCTGTAACGTAACACACGCGCGGTCATCGACGTCTCTTTGACCCTAAGATAAGTGTTTCTAAGCTGAATATAATGGACCCCCCAACCGGCTGTCACGGAGGAAACGAGAACAGGCCTAGAACGCATACGAATACTTTGATTCGTGGACATAGAATGAGAAAGAGGCGATAATAAAGCGCGAGATAATGGGGAACAGTGTTGAGCGAAGAAGAACGAAAAAAAAAAAAAAAAAAAACAGCATCGGACACGAGAGGACCTCTTCTTAGAGGGCTAGAGGCTTGCGGAGCTCACTTCCGGGCACTTCCTGTGTCACACGCCGTTGAGCACGATCCACCCCGTAGAGAAAACGTAAAGCTCCCCCCAGAGGGCGAGAGAGAGAGAAAGAAACAGAGAGAACGACCGGATTGCTTTGCTTTCGCACTTCCGGTCTCAGGAGGACACGACTCCTAATTGTTTATACGACACGTAACACGAGGGTATAGATATCTTGAAGTGGCGGAATGAACGAGAGGGAGAGAGCCCCTACTCGATGTGTACTTCGCCAACATCAACACCCTCAATCGTGCATGTTGTCGAAACCCTGAGTCGGCCCCCTTACCCTTCGCTGTTGCGGAAACATTGTCGGGGCGGGGGAGGACTGTATATTTTCACGATCATTGAGATTATGGGATGCGTGCGATTTCCAACTGAGAAACACTTTTATGACGACACCTCAACCCTTAACCAAACGTATTGGGAAACGCTTTAACGATTTTATTCGTAACTAAAGAGTAAAAACTCGTTTTACCGTTTAAATGAAAGAGAGTAACGCGTTAGAGCGGCTATCGTGAGGAACGATTGAGAATTGGCTTACATCGCCGGTTGGTTAAAGGTTGAGAGACGATATTTATGCATACATTAAATAACAAAACTGATTACTCACGTTGTGGAGTTTGTAGTATAAACCGCACGCGTTGCAAACTGGCTCGCCGGCTTGATTCCTTCGCCACAGTGTCGTCGTTGCCGTTTTGCAATTGGCACAGCTCGTGCCTGCCCTCCTCGCTGCGCTCTGAAGTGACTGAAAAACACGACGAAACAAAAAAAAAATTGACATTGTAGATTCGTCCGAGAGATCGTGAGAAAGATTGCACATATGTTTACGATAAAAAAAGATGGTAAAGACAAAAGGAAAGATGAGAGCCGATGAGGCAATTGGCTGGAAAAATAGTGTTTCTCTGTTTTTTTAAATTTTTTTAATTCTCTGAAAATCGAGAGAGAGAGGAAGCACAGGGGGGGGTCTGATCCACGGTATAGAAAGAAAAAAAGGAAGAAAATAAATCAATCATTCGGCATGGAAAACAAACTGAGAGAGAAATTTTGAAGGTTTAAGACTTTAAGAGTGAAGAAGAGGCAATCGGTCAAGCGGATCGTGTCGCTCGTGACCGAAGGTCGAGAAATCAAGCTGACGTATCACTGACAGACGTTACCCCCGGAGTGTCTTCCGCTTAATCCCCTCGCGCGCGTATAGAAAAAGGCAGAGAGATAGGAGCGAGAGAACGAGAAATTGTGACGCGGAGAAGAAGAGAGGAAAAAAAAAAGAATGATAGAGGGCAAAAGAAATAATCGAACGATCGAAGATCCTAGCCTGGGTGGAGGAGCCTTAAATACCAAAGGTTTGCGATGCGTTTGCCGCGCTTGGCTGATGACTGAGAGTGCCTCGAGGTACCAGAAAATGGTCCCGACACCTGTGCTCTCTCTTGCGCGCGCGCGCCCGCCCGCCTTTCGATCTCAGAGTGGCAAACACTTAACTAAAAAGGTCTATTATCCCTCGATGGCCAACTATAGCTTATTTAGCTCTACCTCTTACACGCTGGTACTCGGCGTGGCGTGAAACACCATCACCTGGGCTACCTATGTGTGCGCTTGTATATACACTCTATAAAGACTTTTTTGATCCCCCGTTCACGTGTGAGCCATTGAGTGGATCACTGAAGTTTGTACGAAGAAAAAGGACCAACAACGACGGGTGAGCTCTTTCCATGTCGCGCGCGCGCTCGCTCCCTCGTTCCCTCTCTCGCGAACCATTTTTTATAGGTGTGGATGGATATATGTACCTCGTATACCTGTCCAATTTTCGTGGGACCCCGAAGCCCCGATGAGGAATCGAGCAAAGTTTCCGATGATCCGCGGGAAACGCATCGACCCAAAGAACTTTCATTCTCGGCGACCACTTAACCCCTCAGGATGACGGGGTACATTCGAGACTACCCAAAACACATTTCTCCGGGTGAACAAGAATGCGACGAAGAACGAAGATGGAAGAAGCTCGAAAAATCGAAGTCTTCGAGATCCGAACGATCAACGAGCGAAACTTCGGTCCGATCCATTCTCGGCCCTTCGCCTCCACCTAAAGTTCTCTGCTCGGACAACGCGTGTTACTGACTTATCTGCCTGGATATTCTACGCTACCTTCGCGCTACAGGGCTCAACACACAATCCTTCTTTGTCCCAGCTCGCTTGTTGCGACGGGGTGGAAGAGACGGTTCCACGTATAACAGATAGTACACTTCATTCTCGCGTGCAGCGTGGAATGAGTTATTGGAATTTTATAGTGAATCTCTCAGCGTTAACAGAGTCCACGATTCTCGCGGTCTATCGAGTCGTTTTTATACACACATAAACCCCCCGTGTGTGGTTACGGATCAACGAGTGATATATGGAACGTAACGAGATTATCAAGGGTTTGGCTGCCGATGAACTTTTGAGAGCGGGACAAACGGTGTGCCAGTCTTAGGAGGGAGTATGCTGAAAGTTCTCGATGGTGCGAGGCACACTTGCACGAAGTTGTTGAGCCAAAATAGAGGATGTAAGGTGGCCGAGGGTGTGTGAACCCTGCGATTCTGCAGGTTCCACAAAAAAAAAAAAAAATAACGCACACGGAGAAGCTAACCCAAATGCATAGTGAAAGCAAAGAGACTTCAATCCTGAGAGGACTGCTTTCAATGGATGAAGCCCTCTTTCGTGAGGGTTCCGAGGGAAAGGCATTTTCAGCGGGAATGAGTTACGCGATTGAGAGCGAAAGGGAAGGAGGCTTCCCGAGGGTGTCGGGTGTGTAATCATGCCCTATCGGCGGGATCTTATCGCTACCGTCGGTGGACGCGTAGCAAAAGGGGTTCCGAAGGACAGTACCCCGGTATAGGCTGTTGGTTAGCATTGTGGAGGGGCAAGAGGGGTTGGAGGTTGAAGGCAATGAAGCAAAGGAGAAACCGGGCGAACCGGGCCATCACCAGGCTGTTTCTATCCAAAGGGAACGAGAGAGAGAGAGAGAGAGAGAGAGAGAGATAAAGGGATGGTCGAATCAATACGCGGCGAAGCTACATCATCAATACACCCGCGCTACGTACCCTATTGCCAGGTCCCAACGACACGTAGCGTCGGCCCGGCTCTCGTTATCTCGCTCTAGATCTTTGACACCCTGAAAATCATCAACCTCTCCACCCCCCTCCCGGCTACGTGTGACGCTCAAACAAACGTCGCAAGCTCATTTTTTTTTTCCCACCATCCCCATATTCGTACGAACTAACAATAAGTTGTCGCGCGGCAAGTCCGTTGCGCCGGGTCAGCTGCCTAATGCTTATTAAATCCCTCTCCCCCGCCCCCGAGGAACACCAATCACTGAACATTGCGCGAGAGTCACGGAGGCTCGAGAGTCACGACTCCGGTGCGTTTATCAACTTGAGTTATATATGCCATGAATAATAATCGAAAAAATTCATTATATTTTATAACACTCGGGCCGTTAATAATTTATGTCATAACTCGCCGAGTTTCTGGGCATTAGTACGCGTTTAATGTATAAACATTTGCGATAAATGTCAGAGTTCGATTCGAACGGTCGTTTCGTTTTTTTTTTTTTATCTCACAAGTTGTTATTGACCGGGAGAAGAGATATACAAATGAGATGGGATATATCGAGGGAGGAAAGTATTGTTGATTTATGCATCAACCTCACGTGGTTTACTTGTATACGTAGATGCGGATAATGCGTTAAGGTGAACGGGGAGATGAACGAGGTCGAGGATGTATATAGCTATATATATATATATTTTATGTACATAATAAAAGTATGTTAGAACAGGGCTTTAGAGCTCGGTCAAGCCGACCGATCAACCGGGTCATTGTGCACGCATTGCTGAGCGATTAATATCCTTGAGATCCGAGCATATACTCGTTATATGAAACAGAACGGGGCCAGAACGACGAATCCTTTCTCCGCATTTTTCCACGATGCCTGTTACACGTTGTGTGGGCTCGTGAGAGGGTCGAAATGGCAAAACACCAAAACGTCGAATGGTCAAAACAGCGGAAAAAATCGTACGGTCGAAATACAAAAGACCAAAAGGACGAGTACCAATGGATGCATTCGAACGATCCATTGCTGTTCGACTACTTCGTCTTTTGCTTTTTCGATCGTTTTAAGGTAGTAGTCTGGTAACTTAAGCCGATTTTCATGTCTTTTTTGGAGGGCGTTTTTTTTTTGTAGGAAAATAAAAATGAATCGTTTTGGATATTTAGGATGTTTTTATTTACATATTAAAGATACAAAAAAAAAAAATTTTCAAAAAATTTAATAGTTTATCACTATTATTATCATTAATCGAAGTTGGCAACTCGAAAAAAAAGCGCGTGGGTGGCCCCGGTGATTTTGGCTCTTAATGTTATGTGAAATAAAAAATTCTTGATTATTCTTAATCTATAGACATGTCATTCTGATCGAAACTACTGAAGTTAAATTTCATGAATAAATAAGAAAATGGCGGACTTTGGAAAAAAAAACTTTTTTCGAAAATCCGCCATTTTGTTATTTATCCATGAAATTTAACTTTTAAAACTTCCAAAGTCCAAAGTTCGCCATAACAAAATGGCGGACTTTGGAAAAAAAAAACTTTTTTTCAAAGTCCGCCATTTTGTTATTTATCCATGAAATTTAACTTCAGTAGTTCCGACCAGAATGACATGTCTATAGATTAAGAATTATCAAGAATTTTTGATTTCAGATAACATCAAGAGCCAAAATCACCGGGGCCACCCACGCGCTTTTTTTTCATGGTGTCAACTTCGATCAATAATAATAATAACAATAAACTATTAAATTTTTTCAAAAAAAATTTTTTTTGTATCTTTAATATGTAAATAAAAACATCCTAAATATCCAAAACGATTCATTTTTATTTTCATACAAAAAAACGCCCTCCAAAAAAGACATGAAAATCGGCTTGAGTTACCAGACTACTACCTTGACCCTTTCGTATTTCCTATTTCGATCGTACGATTTTTTTTAATTTTCGCTATTTAGACTATTCGACTTTTCCGGTGTTTCGCGTATTTCGACCCCCAGCCCGTTGTGGGACACAGGCTTGTGGGTAATAATGTCTGTGAGTAATGAATTAAAGTAATTACTCTAATATTAAATTAATATAAAAAATAACAAATATGACGGTATGATGTAAAGTAAATCATTTTAGGTTTCATTAGGACATTTTCTAATCTCGTCAATTTTCACCGGGATGCTGTGTTCTGCTGCACGATAATTCCAACGAATTTCTCTGTCACAGCGAAAAACAATAAAAAAAAAAATAAAAAAAACAACAAAGTGACGAACGAATGAACGACGGGTTAAGAATATAAGCTAATAAATGCTTATATCGTCGCGCTGTGCGCGGTGGCTGAAGGGAACTGCTGTCTCTCTCCGACGATTTATTATGCAGATCGTCCGGGCTATTTACAGGGCTCCGGAGATCGGGTGCAATCAGGAGGCCGGTAATTGCTCCTGGATATAACCGTAGCGGAATGATGCCCCGAGAGAGAAAGAGAAAGAGAGAGAGAAAAGAGAGTGAGAAGGAGAGTATACTAGTATTACGACGAAGGAATCGGGACCAATACTCGTCTCGTACACACTCGCGCTAAAGCGTATATGCCTCGCTCGCTAAATGCCCTGAAAACCGGTTGCAGGATCTCTGAATCTCTTCTCGAAGCGAGTACACGCTTTTCCTAACGCTATTATATATATTTATGTGCGTATCCTTCTACCCTCTCTCACTCTCTTTTCTCTCCTTTCTGTACTCGCGACACTGACGTATATGACATTTGTGAAGTTGATCATGTCGCGCCTCTTCGATTTTCTTGTTATTATTTCTGATTTTTTTTTTTTTCTTCTCCGCACTTTCTTCTCGTCTATGAGTCTTCTTGGACTTTGTATCTTTTTTTGTTTCTTCATTTCTTTTCGTTGTCGTGAACTAGCAAGTTCGTTTTACATGATTTTGTTGTAACAAACCCTTCCAAGTTAGAAGCCTCGGAAAGAGGTCTCTCAACGTCTCCTATTGATTTATATTTTTTTTCCGAGAGAGACGAGATAACCAACAAACATATATGTAGCATGTAGAACGCGTAGAGATGATTTTTTACGTTCGTATAAATTTAATATTGATCGGCTTCTATAGAGGGAGTTCGATGCACAGTTGAACAGACGTCTGTCCGTTCGTCTGTCTCTCGGCAGTGTCCGCGTGTCACTTTCGAATTCGAGAACTGGATTATACAGCATTTCTATACCGCGCTACGATATATACGTATATGTTATTTTATAAATGCTCGATCGTATATGGTAGAGTGGCTCGCTCGGCCGTCGGGGCTTTTCGAGCCGATAGCGAGAGGTGAATATAACGGATCGAGGCTCACCGGAATCACGGACTTGTATAAGGTACGAGACACGTGATAGAAAGAAAAAAAAGAAGTAAAACGAAAGAGACCGAGAATAAAAAGAATTCGAGAGGGTTGCACGTGGAAGGGATAACGAAAATAGGCTTTTTATTTGTTTATGAAACTGACTAGGTTTTGCTCTCATCGCGATTATTTCTCGTCATACAATTGTGAATGATGTTGAAGTTTGCATCGTTGGAACACAACGAAAATAGGTTTTTTAAATGTTAATTTTCCATATTGCTCTCGCTTCTCTTTGCCTATTTAGGTCCAGGTGCTTAAAGGAGAACCCAAAAAAAGTTTTGACGATCTTTGTCTTACAAAATTCAATCTCAAGGAGGATGAATGATATGAAAAAATATATTTTCGTTGCATTCCAACGATGCAAACTTCGACATCATAATTGTGATCGTTATTAAGGACTCACATGCCCCTGAAATTTTCAAAAAAATCGATTTTTCTTTATAGATTTTTTATCTTTATACTTTCAAGAATTAAAAAAAAAAAACTTTAAAGAAATTTCCACTCTGTTACAAAGTTATAGCAATAAATGTGGATGGACATTGGTCTGGGTTTGTACCTAGCAGAAACTTTAAACACGTTTTTCTCGAAAGTATGTTTTTAGACAGTGTCGGCATGATAACTCATTCAATTTTAAATGTTTGTTAACTTTTTTTTTTTAAATCTTGATAATTATTTTCTCTATAGTCTGACGAGAGATTTTTTCAATTTGTGGGTTGGACAATTTTTGATAAATTATTAAACACTAATTCTTTTTTTTTTTAATTGCATACTAAAGTTTGAAATACTGTAATTTCTTTATCTGTGAAAGGAAAAAAAAAATCCCTCCATCAGACTATTACTACTGCATTACTTTACTAGATTCTTTTTTATTTTTGGAGATTGGATAATTTTTGGTGAAGTTATGACGTCGACAAGGAGGCGCCGTGGTTTTCATCGGTAGTCCATTTATACCCATGAAAAATAATGTTAATATTAGAAAAGGAAAATGTTTAAATTTTTTTTCTTACGGTTGAAAGGTTAATAAAAAATGTGAAATCAACAATTTAATTTTTTTTTCACCATATAACGTTTATAATAATTTTTCAAATTTACTCGGTGTTCGGCGCGCGCAGCGGTATGTGAACCCTTAAATGAACCGAAATTTCCTGATACGAGCGTGGGTAAGTTCGAGATTAGACGTTCTGAAATTGTCGGATGACCACCAGCGTCGATATTTCATCACCAAACTCTTAAATAATGAAAAAGAAAAAACGAATGAAAAGAAATATCGCTTTGTATCAATAGATAATGGCTACATTGTGCGTATCGATTTAATATTTGGTACGATCGACCGTTCGATCGATCAGGTATCTCTCGGGCATCCAGTTACTCAACTGAGAGGTATACACGGTATATAACATATATATCTATGTACAAGAGATATACAAGCCTGCCAATCAGTATCAACGAGTACTGACCGAGCCCGAGCGCATCGTTCAACATAATTACTCGCAATGACTCTCGATTATCGGCGATAATCTAACGGTCCGCGCTAACGAACTATAACATCGAATTAATTCGATCTCAGTGTCTCCCCCCCCCCCCGCCCCATTCTCTATCTCCTCCTCTCTTTTCCTCGCCGTCTCTTCCGTATAGTTTTCTCTCGCGGGGGGGAAATGAATCGATTTGTAACGTCGAATCATTTTGGTCGTAAAGAGGCAATTATTATTGTGATTAAACCGTACGAATGGCGGATGAGGAGAGAGAAGAAAAAAGGGACGAGAAAATATGAAAGTACGGGTGAGAACTACAACCAAGGAGACAGAGATCGAGATAGGCAATTAAAAACCTCCGGGGAAAGGCAATAATTGATCGTTACGTTGTAATTGTCTTTCTCTTTCTCTCTATCACTCGGGAGATTCTACTCCGTTTCATCGCTGAGGGAGAAAATAAAGAAAGAAGAAAGAAAAACACGAGAATTACATACGTATCACTGTCGATCAGAGTAGGATACTGTTTGAATTATAAAACGTATCTTTTAGAAACGACTTTGTGATAAAATGATTGTTAGTAATTGTCACGAAAAAAGTTCTAATGCATTTGGAGGAAAAAAAATAATGGGAAATTATTTAATCGCAATATAAATTAGTAATAATTATTATGAGATAATAACGATCCAATGTCTGTCAAAAAAAATTAAACATTTGGAACATTTTTTTCTTTAATATCAATAATGAATATCTCAAAGGCAGTTGAGTGGGAAAATAGGGTTAGACGGTTCAAAAAATCGATTTTTTTTAAATTTCATAAATTGTTAGTGAAACTATTGAAAAATATGTTCCCAAAATTAAAAATGAAAATTCCGTCTCGTTCTATTGTTATAAGCCATTAAAGTGAGTAGCTCTCCTTCAGGCCCCGAGCGCGCCACGTGTATAATCGCGTTTTTCTGAAAACGACTTTTTTTGAACTTGCGTACACGCTAGTTTGAAAAGTTTTCGACCAATCGTTTTGAAAATTGGCAGTTACTTTCTTCATAGTATTGCGCTCTATATGAACCTAAAATTGGAATATTATCATTATTTAAAATAATTTTTTTTTGCAAATAAAGTTGTAAAAATTGGCAAAAACTCATGCTTTTTTGTTTTGACCCCTGTAAAAAATTCAATTTTCTATTTTGTTGATAGCATACAGGTTCATATAGAAGAGAGACATATAATAAAAGTAAATTCCAACCTCGTTTGATTTTAGATGAAAATTGCGGCTTCCAGAATGTACGCAAAATGCTGAGTCTGATTGTGACCTGCAATATGGGGTCGCTAATATCTTCGGTGTCTTTCAAGGAAATTCTTCAAAAATTTTATAGTATATACTTAAATATATGTATAAAATATTGTCAAAGTTTCAATAAATTATATTCATTTTTAATACTATAAAAAAATTCATGAAAATCATTGAGAAAACGCTGTCCTAACCCTATTTCCACCCTTAATAATTGCTTAATTCCGTTTCGAAAAAAACAACAAAAAACAAAAAAACATTGTGAATTCCAATGATTTTATAATTGTTTGCGATCTCCGGTGGCGCGACTGACCGTGGTCCGGTGGACCGGGTGAGAGGAGCAAAAATCTTCGAGAGACAGAGAGAGAGAGAGAGAGAGAGAGAGAGAGAGGGAAAGAAATAGAGAGAGAAAGAGAGAGTTCGTGTAATGCACGCGCGCACGCCGAGTTAAACGAGCCTCGCTTACGAGAGAGATTCGAGGCCGTAAGAGAGATAAGTATCTCTCTCCTCTATCCTTGACTAAATCGTGACTAGAAGCCCGCACTGTTGCTGCTGCTGTTTTGCTGCCCCCGCGCGCTCGTTCGCTTCGACGATTTTGCATCAAGGGGAGAGAGAGACCCGCAGAGAGTGCATAATACACGCCGGGAGTTTACCCAACGCTATATAACATCGTATGGAGAAGCCAGTTGAGTGCATTATCGCGAATATACAGTGAGCAACATTGTTTCCAATCGGGAATACAAATTGCTCGGGATCTCTTTACCGAGAGAGAGAGAGAGAGGAATGACTGTTGTCCGGGGGGTGCACCGAAGAGCAAAAGCGAGAGAGAAAGAGAAATTCAGAGAAAACGAGGAAAGAATGAATGTATGACTTGGAAAACCGAGGAAAAAAAAAATAGTAATAATCATGGTCATTTAACACTTCCAATCTCCACCTTATTACTACGGATCGAAAGAAAACATTCTCAAGCCTCAATCACGTTTGTGAAATAAAGAATATTTTTTTGTAAAATCTAGACACGTTTAAAATATGTGTATTCAACATTTATTTCTATTTTTTTCCGAATAATTATTACCAGACACCGTTGATAATAGTGGATTTTAAAAAGACGAGAAGACTCCTCGGCGAAAGGGTTAATCCCAGGGAGTTCAATAATTCTCATTATTGACTCTCTCGTTTCCGCGAATCTCCATAATGCGCCGGGTAATATTAACCCGGCGTGCAAATGCCTTATAATATTTAATTTTCCTAGATTCCTCGAACCACGATGTCCCTACAGATAACTGTACGTATCTACAAATTTTTATTTATTTTTTTTTGCAACAATGTTAGCAAAGATAGTGAGTAATATGTGAGTAATGCGTTATTCTCCCCCCCGCGATTAAGGATCTCTCGTTATGAGCACGATTCCACCGCGCTGTGTATTACCCTCAATAAAGCGCATATTTATTATTAAATATATTACGGCAAATGTAGGATGTTTCATTTCTCTGTCTCTCCGTGTGTCGTTCTCAAGCGTGGACTTTTTACTCGTCCGCTTTATGCATAATGTAACCGAGTGCGGCGCTCGGTGGTGCATTAATAAATGCATTCACTAATCGTGAATTAACAGAGCCATTTATATGTGTTTATGGAAATTTTTTTGAGGCTCGACATATTACGCTTTCTGTTGAACTATTGAAACACGTATTTCAGCGATATTTTTTAACCTTTTTTTTCTGACTTAAAAGAAAAAAGTTCTCCATTTTTTAAATACAATTCCTAATGGTAAAAAAAAAATTTTATTAAATATTCCATATATTGTGTATGGGGTGTTCCGGGTGAAATGGATCGATTTTGTATTCGAGGGCATTTTGGTAGAGCATTTAATCAATAAGTAATAGTAATTACAATCTTAGTTTTTAAGGTGTATGGCCACGGTAGAACTTTCAAAAAATCGACGTTTTTTTTTTGCTAAACGATACTTCATCATCATAAAAATAAGTTAAGTTAAGTTGAGGTAGTAGATAGTATTTTTTTTCATCGACTTTGAGCGTATAACGTAAGCCAACCTGTGGTACGGCCATAGAGTACCCGCGAGCGCGCCGCGTCATAAAGAACTGACAATTTTTACCCGATTGACTTCAAATTTTTTAATTATCTTTCTAATTGCATTTCGCAGAGAACTACGTACGGAATATCTGATTGATCAAAAACTTTTCATTATATGAGCAGTTTCATGCGAAATTTTTCACTGAAAATTCACCTTTTAAGTTCAAACGCCTACAATAATCGAATAAAACAATATTTTTCAAATTCCGTACGTACATCTCTAGTTATTCTGATGTAGATTAACGAGATTTTTTTTTTTTTGTTCCAAGTCAAAAATTGTGGATGCCAAATGTCACGCCGCGTAAAAAAGATATACCAAAAGCAAACAGCAGTAGTCGGCCATTTAGTATAGCAAAATAAAACAAAAAAAATATTTTTTATTAGCTTGATATCTGTACTAAATAGACGTGTAATTAGTTCTATAAATAAATCACTTCTTTCATACGAAAAAAAATGGTTAAATGTGCACATGATTTTATACCCACTACCGTGGTCAGACCCCTCAAGGGGGAAAATAGGGTTAGACGGTTCAAAAAATCGATTTTTTTTATTTCCTAAATTGTTGATAAAACTATTGAAAAATATGTTCCCAAAATTTTAAATGACAATTCCAACTCGTTCTATTGTTATAAGCCATTAGGGGAGGAAATAGGGTTAGAACAACGTTTTCTCAATGATTTTCATGAATTTTTTTATAGTATAAAAAATGAATATAATTTATTGAAACTTTGAGAATATTTTATACATATATTTAAGTATATACTATAAAATTTTTGAAGAATTTCCTTGAAAAACACCGACGATATTAGCGACCCCATATTGCAGGTCACAATCAGACTCAGCATTTTGCTATTTTTTCAAACGCGTTTTTCTGAAAACGACTTTATTTTAACTTGCGTACACGTTAGTTTGAAAAGTTTTCAACCAATCGTTTTGAAAACTGGCCGTTACTTTCTTCATAGTATTGCGCTCTATATGAACCTAAATTCGGAATATTATCATTATTTAAAATAATTTTTTTTTGCAAATAAAGTTGTAAAAAATGGCAAAAAAACGTGCTTTTTTGTTTTGACACCCCTGTAAAAAATTCAATTTTCTATTTTTTTGATAGCATTTAGGTTCATATAGAAGAGAGACATATAATAAAAGTAAATTCCAACCTCGTTTGATTTCAGATGAATCTTGCGGCTTCCAGAATGTACGCAACATGCTGAGTCTGATTGTGACCAGCAATATGGGGTCGCTAATATCTTTGATGTTTTTCAAGGAAATTCTTCAAAAATTTTATAGTATATACTTAAATATATGTATAAAATATTCTCAAAGTTTCAATAAATTATATTATTATTATATTATATTCATTTTTTATACTATAAAAAAATTCATGAAAATCATTGAGAAAACGCTGTCCTAACCCTATGTCCCCCTTTTTGAATTGTCGTTTTTCGAGGGATAGTTCGCGGATTAAACGTCATCGAAAAAAAATAATAATAATAAAATACTTTGATCAATAAATCTGTTCCACTCAACGTCTGAAATAACTCGTCGATTCGTTAGGGCGTTAATATCGCGAGTATATCAGCAAAAACTTTCAAGCGTGAGGTTCTCTTCGAAGATATTGTGGGGGTGTATGGGAATGTACATGTGTGACTGTGACAAGCCGCGGTACCACATTCCTAACACTAGCTCTCAGCCGGTACCAGGAGGGATTCTCACTCTTTATACAGCAGGAATCTCTGTTTTCCGTTGCACACCATTCTTCAGTGATCATTTCCGATCTCGAACGGGAGAGAAAAATACTATTAATCGCGGAGAGAGTGGCGAAAAATGTGTACGAGAGAGATCGGTTGGACGTGTTTCGTTGATATTTGATAATTGACTGACTGCGAAGATACCGAGTTAACAAAGTGCTTAATCATCGAAGGATTTCTTCGTTAGACGATGGGAACTCGAGAAACAATTTTTCAATTCACTCCCGACGAATCTTGTCCCAGGATACCAGGAAGTATCAGGCGGGTAGAGATCGAGAACACGCCGGAGAGTTGATACTTCTTGTGGGATGGTGAGAACGACCATGAGGAAAACAGGGGGAGGGCAACGGATAAAAAAAAAAGAGAAGAGAGTTAAAAAGAAAAGGAAGAAATGGAAGATCGACCGTGCCAATGTGAGCTACTGTGGGGGGGGGGGGGGGGGGGGGCAACACGCACACAAGAAACTACCGGCCAATCTATATGATAAACAGTCTTAGTTAATAGAAGCTCCGTATAAACGTACGAAACAGTGAACGACGACTAAACGTTTCGAGTTATTTGACGAATTTATTTAATTTAAACGAAGACCTTGCACAATTCATAACCGACAGGAAAAACGTATTTAATTTTTTTATTTTGCGAAAAATGAATAGCAACGAAAATTCCAAATGAGAGATTGCTCGAAGTGCTTTTCTAATCGTGTCAAAAAATATTCAGATCTGTACGACAAAAATTGTAACAGTTCAATTTTTTTGAATATTTGTTTTATTGAAAAAAATATAACTCCTGCCGCAAGCTTTTGCACATGGATCTGAATATTTGTTTAAACGATCCGTAGAGACATTCTCGACAATTGTTCGTTTGGGATTTTCGATCTGATTCTTTTTGGCGAGTGAAAAATGCTCTTGAAGCGTCATAAATAAATTTTACTCGAATCAAACACCATTGCGCGTGAGGAGAAAATAAATAAAAATTCTTTCAAACTCTATAGAGAGAGAGAAGAAAAAAAAATCCCCGTATATCTGTTTCGTACGACGAAAAACACTGTGGCGAGGGGGCGCGAGTAGTTATCTCGTGTGTAACGCGTGTACTAAAGTTGAAAAAAAAAAAAAAATGGCACAGGACAGGACCTCGCTTGGCTCTCTTTATTCCGAGGACTTTGAGACTTTTCACAGGCACGACTTGCTGCCCTCTCGCCATGCACCTTGGGGCTGCGTTTGGTGTACCTGAATTTATTTAAATTGCAAGCAATGTTCCGCTCGTGTTCGGCAGCTTCTTCTTCTTCTTCTTCTTCTTATCCCCCTTTAAACACACCACCATTCGTCCTTCTCTTTCGAAACCTTTCGCCGATTTTTTTTCATCCTCTTATTCTTATTTCTCATCCTTTCAATTCCTCCACCTCCTTCTATCTCCTTTCTTCTTCGATTTCGCTTCTGCCCGTGGAAGAGTGAAAAATCGAGCAAGAAGAAAGTTGGCCGGTTGGCCCGGAGAAGAACTCTCTCGGAGGAGTGTGCGGGACCAACAGGAAGAGTACAAGCTCAGCGAGAGCTCGTGTGGGACTCTTCTTCCCCCGTGTGTCTTTTGCCAGAGAGGGCAAACGGTTTGTGCATTTCGGCTATATATATAAAGTCAATAAGAAGAATCCTTCTTGCTCCTCAGAGTTCTCCTTTGCTCCTTACTTTAGGACTCCGAGGATCAACTCTTTCCATCTGTACTCTCGGCGAATACACCTTTTCGCGATGCCCGTTCCGTTTAAATGATCGGCATCGTATCCTTTTTTTCTTCTTCTTCTTCCTCTCGTTCATCCGTGAGAATATCGCGAACGACGCAATAACGAGACGAGATGACGTTCCCGTTTGTCGAGCAATTTTTTCCCAACTTTTTAATTCCGCCTATTTCGCAATTTTAAAAACGTTCAATGATTTATATAATATGTACGAAGATAATGCTCCGATTCTCGAATACTTTTTCCCGTTTACAATTGTCCAAAATGAAACGTCAATTAATGACGAATTGTTCATAGATAAAGTTTAATCTGGATTAAAATAAAAAAGGGGACGAATTAAAACTCGGGAAGGAGCGCAAAAAAAGAGAAAAGAAAAAAGACGTTACAAGGGGAATAAAAAGGAAAAATTGACTTCTCGGTACTCAAGAGCTCGCACGTCCGGTTTCATTAACGTCGCAGCTCCTCGTGCACGCGATCGATATTCATTATGTTATATACGCGCACATATAGATTTATCTTTCTATATATATGTAAATCTCGTGAAACTATGTATGCGGGCATTAATTATCATCATTACGACAGAAATTGTTGATACATTGTCGAGTAATAATAATTATTATGAGAAATAACGTTACGGGGTGTGATGAGAGAGGATCGGGTTGAAAGAATCAAAGAAAAAAAGGGGGAAAAAAAGGCGAAAAAAATAAATAAATGAACCTGCCAAGCTCTCGTTCGGCTTCCTAAGCAAATACAAAGGTGTCGTTGTTCGCTCTCTATAGCGAAACTCCGCCAACGCTTAACGTTCATACATATGTACGGTATGGTCTCGCAATTATATTTCCCAGTACAGGAAGTTGTTTGCCCGTGCGCTCGGCTATACAGTTTCAGCACTAACTGCAACGCCGATCGAGCGCCCGATCTATATAGCGCACAACTTTTCATCACTAACCTGCATATGCATTAAAATCGGTGCACCATTCTCTTTGCTGTACTCGTAAAAGAAGTGTGTACTTTTAACGCCGCGCGAAATTGCGCGAAGAAACAAATGCGCAAAAATAATAATTATTCAACTTTTCCGTTATTTTAGCAATTTTTTTTCATCACGCAAATATTTGATAAATAATTTTCGAACGTAGGTTACTTGAGAATTTCTTTAGTAGTACCGTGTCGGACAGGGCGAAGAGAAATGACAAAAAAAACTAAGCCGCTGGACAATTTTTTTCGTGATATTTTGGCAATTTCCGTTTTTTTTTCTTCACGAGAAGCGGAGAAAAAAAATTGTCCAGCGGCTTAGTTTTTTTTCCGTGATATTTTGGCAATTTCCGTTTGTCTTTTTGCTCGAAAGTATTTGATCTTATGGGGGGAAATAGGGTTAGACGGTTCAAAAAATCAATTATTTTTTATTTCATAAATTGTTAGTAAAACTATTGGAAAATATGTTCCCAAAATTTTAAATGAAAATTCCGACTCGTTCTATTGTTATAAGCCATTAAGGGGGGAAATAGGGTTTTTTCGGAGCGCTAATGAATTATCGAGTACCTCGTTTAGGTTTTATGATTATTCGATCATACAGAAAGAAAGAAAAATTGACCATTATCCCACTGCCCGAAAAATGTTACATTTTCAGACTTGACACAAGCCGGAAGTTATTTCCTTAGTAAAATTTTAGCAAAAAATTCAATCCCGGAAGGCGCCTAATGCAATTGATTTTTCTTTACGTTTAATACCTCCGTACTTAAGGGCGGAAATAGGGTTAGGACAGCGTTTTCTCAATAATTTTCATAAATTTTTTTATAGTATAAAAAATGAATATAATTTATTGAAACTTTGAGAATATATTATACAGATATTTAAGTATATACTATAAAATTTGTATACATATATTTAAGTATATACTATAAAATATTAGCGACCCCATATTGCTTGTTTTTCTTGGTACTATTTTTTCAAACGGGTTTTTCTGAAAACGACTTTTTTTGAACTTACGTACACGCTAGTTTGAAAAGTTTTCAACCAATCGTTTTGAAAATTGGCAGTTACTATCTCCATAGTATTGCGCTCTATATGAACCCAAAATCGGAATATTATCATTATTTAAAATAATTTTTTTTTTGCAAATAAAGTTGTAAAAAATGGCAAAAAATCATGCTTTTTTGTTTTGACCCCTGTAAAAAATTCAATTTTCTATTTTTTTGATAGTATTTAGGTTCATATAGAAGAGAGACATATGATAAAAGTAAATTCCAACCTCGTTTGATTTCAGATGAAAATTGCGGCTTCCAGAATGTACGCAAAATGCTGAGTCTGATTGTGACCTGCAATTGGGGGTCGCTAATATCTTCGGTGTTTTTCAAGGAAATTCTTCAAAAATTTTATAGTATATACTTAAATATATGTATAAAATATTCTCAAAGTTTCAATAAATTATATTCATTTTTTATACTATAAAAAAATTCATGAAAATCATTGAGAAAACGCTGTCCTAACCCTATTTTCCCCCTTAAACGTTCGCGGGAACAAAATGTTGGTTAATTAAAAAAATTGTTTTTATTTTCAATTTCCCAGTCCTGTACGCGTTTATTTTATATCTATATTTGGATTTAGCTACCGTGTATTACCGGGATCGATTAATCGATCGATCAATCATACCCCGGTAGTGGTGGTATTATCTGTCACGCGGCGTAACATTCTTTTTTCTTTTTTTTTTCAATAGGCCCTCCCAAAAGAAAGAGGATAAAGAGAGAGAGAGAGAGTGGGAAAAAAAAATAATAATTTAATTTTCTCTCGTTTTGCCTACCGTTCGCAAAGCAGAGGCATCAGGTCCCTTCTCCCACGCCTCGAGTGAAACGCGCGTGGGCAGTGAATTACGAGTTGTGCACCCCAGGCGCTTTCGCGCGTGAGACGAAGAGAGAGAGAGAGAGAGAGAGAGAGGGAGGAGAGCGAGAGATGAGGAACGAGAAGAAAAAAAAACGATAGAACGAAGGTAGAATCTCTTTCGCTCCTCGTTTCAATGGAATATAAATAAAATTTATTCCGTCGGGCTACCGAAACCGGGGAGGGAGGCTCCCCGCTGCCACACCATCGAAAAGGACTCTTCTCCCGTTCGTTCCTCATCACGCGCGCGAATTCGAAGCTTCCTTATCGCTCACGGATTCGCGCGTCGTTCCAAACGCCATCAGCATCTACTATTTACGATTTTTACGTACCACTTTTTTTTTAGTTTCAAGAACAATTTTTCGTGTACGATTTTTAGGCACATTGACGTACCATTGTCGGTGAGAGATTTTTCTATCGATAAATCGACTTAATTAATCGAGTGTCCTAAGGGGACGTGTTGTGATTTAAGGTCGAAAATATCGTGTTCAATTTTTTTTGTTTATTTTAAGATTAAAAAAATGGTACGGAAAATCCCAAACGATAAATTGTTTTGAAATACTTCTGCGGTTATATATATATTTTTTTAATTCAGATTAGACATTTTTTTCTCGATAAATAAACTTAATTATTAAATTTAAAGTTGAAAATATTGTGTTTAATTTTATTTTTTTCAATTTTAAGATAAAAAAAATAGTACGGAAAATCTCAAACGATAAATTGTTTTGAAATAGTTCTGCGGTCATATATTGAAAAAAATTCAGATCAATAGACAAAAAATTGTGAGTTCTATTTTGTTGAATATTCTTTTATATTTGCAACTCGTCTTACATTTTTTTTCGAACGAGATCCGAACATTCGTCTTTACGGGTAGTAGCAATATTTTCAGCGATCGTTCATTATCGACAAGTTTGACAAAAGATCGTGTAGCCCCTTGATTCATAAGCGGAGACGAGTACGCGATCAACGGTATTTTGTCATTCGATTAAAAGGCCAATAACTGTCGGTAATCTAATCGAGAGACACTTCTTTCTCGATGCCCAAGGTGGCACGCGCGAGTCTCGAGATCGCCGAGAGCGCGAACACAGAGTATATATGCTAAAGCCGCGTTGCTTGATTGCTCTCTCTCTCGATCTGAACGCGCCCTCCGCGGATCCGTTTCGTTTCTACCGCGCGTGTCCTTCACCCACGCGCGAACGCATAACTCTGGCAACTTTTTTTTTTTCCTTTTTTTTTTAATACATTTTTCCACGTTCTATTTTAATAATCAAGCGACGGCACTAAATATCGTCTCCGGCTCGTTAGTTTTTTGTTTGTTTTTTTTCCATTCAATAACGTTGAAGCTAATGAATATATATGTAAAATAATGTAAAATTAAAGCTTCAGGCTACACGGAGCGCTCATACCGAGGGCAATTCTATTTACGCTTCGTTTCACCGTTCAACTGACACATTCCGTACTAATTAACGCGAAAAATAACGTTCTCGCGTTATGCTTTACCCGTTTTTACGTTCACCCAAAGACACCGGGACATCGAAAATCCCATTAAACTCTGCCTCGTTATTGTCAAGCAAGTGGCAGATCGAAATAAACGAAAAATGACGGAAGTATTAGTTTCATCTTTTCAAGTGTCAAACAAAAAGTCGTTGATCATCGGCGAAAAATTTCAAGTTGGAATAATGGAAAAATTGTTGAGGAGGGGACGGTCAAGTTTTTTTATCTGAAAATAAGAAAGACGACGAAAAATAAAGAAACATGTCATTCCTCATCCGGATAGAAAATGCTCCTTGATCTCGATAGGATGTTATTTAAACGACAAATCGGCAATGAGATAAAAAAAAACGTTTTTTCGAGTAATTCCCTTTGTTGCATGATATTCCCCTTTAAATTTCCTCGATTAAAATCATGACAAATTATTTTCCAGCTAATTTCATCGTACACCAATAATTTACAAATAAAGAACGAAGCTTCGCTTATTTTTCACAAATTGTACAAAAGACACGAGCCAATTTACACGCTGTTATTACGAATTTTTCATTACTTCTTTTTTTTTACTTTTTTTTTTAACTTCTCATACGAAGAGAATGAAAATTATAACCGTATAATATCAATTGTCCAAGCGATATTAGTGGCATTATAGATTTTCTATCGACTCAACAATCGTACGATATAATCGTTCGCGATAATGCCATTTACGATCGTTTACGACTACATCGTTTGTGCATATCATAACGATAATAATAATAATGATAATTACAATACTTGTAAAGATTCGCGATCTATCCGCGGATACTTAGTCGAGACGCACCCACTTGTCTCTCTTACGAATACATATTCAATACTAACAAGTATTAATATATATTATAACAGGACGCGAGCACACAAACCGGACGATATACGAGGTCTGTTCAAAAAGTATCGCGAATTTTGAATTTTCCGCGGGCTACGTATATTCGATTTTCGATTTTTTCGTGACGTTAGGTTGGTACTCGTGTCCCTCACTTATGCTGAAAAAATCGGTCATTTTGAATGTTTAGTTAATTGTTGACAGCTGTTTTGGTTAGACGTGTTTTGGCTTGTCGTCGATTTTTGCCTATTCCAAAAAAGCAGCTTCCATTGCGATGATTGAGCTTTGGTTTTCACGTCATAACCATAAACCCATGATTCGTCACTAGTTATGACCCTCTGGAGCAAATTTGGGTCGTCGCGGACCGAGTCCAACGCGTCCTTAGCAATGTTAACGCGACACCACTGTTTTTGTTCGAAATTGAGCAATTTTGGCACGAATTTCGCGGCGACTCTTCTCATGGCCAAATCATTGGTAAAAATCGAATAGCACGAGCCAATCGATATGTTTAGTTCCTCGGCAACTTCACTAACGGTGATTCGACGATTGGCCAATATTGTTTTCATCACTTCATCAATGTTTTCGTCTGTTGTTCATGTGCTCGGGCGTCCAGAACGCATTTCGTTGTTCGCATCTTCTCGGCCCTCTGAGAACATTTTGTACCACCGATAAACGTTGCTTTGGTCCAAGGTAGCTTCACCATATGTCACAGTCAACATTCGGAATGCGTCCGCGCACTTAATTTTGTTTTTCACACAAAATTTCATACGGATTCTTTGATCCATTTTTTGGAATAGGCAAAAATCGAAAACAAGCCAAAACACGTCTAACCAAAACAGCTGTCAACAATTAACTAAACATTCAAAATGGCCGATTTTTTCAGCATAAGTGTGGGACACGAGTACCAACCTAACGCCACAAAAAAATCGAAAATCGAATATACATAACCCGCGGAAATTCAAAATTCGCGATACTTTTTGAACGGACCTCGTAGAGTCGAGACGAGCGAGGCAACTTCATTTTCCACGGTCTCCATTGTTGTTTATGCAAGAGACACATGTAATACGGACCGTTAGCAAATAAAAGGGCGTAAATCATAAAACTTAACGCGTTAAGTGAATTCGAGTTACGATCTTTTGCTTCCTAACAATTGATACACGTATAACCGATGTTTTGGAATGAAAAAGTCTTATTGAGTGTGGTGCGAGCATTGATTTCCCGCTCTTTTCGCGTTAAGCCGACCGCATGGAAGGCCTTTGAGTGTGTTCGTATATAAAACGTTATTACACACCGGCGTTCAACGCTACAGATCGGTACCAAGCCACACAATCGTTATTCCAGCGCGTATAGAAAAAAAAGGATCGCATCGCTGTTGGTAAAGCATCGGCGTCGCTCTATCCCCTCTATTGCACGCTTACATCGCGGATAGAGCCCCGATGCAGGCTAAAGGATAGCGATCTATAATTCAAGGCGTTACAACCGTGCGGATACAACACAGGGGCATAAATCCTCGGATCTTTCAATACACCTTGTACCACCTCGTCTTTATTCCGATGAATTTCCGTAATTCAAAGAATTTTTCCTTCTTCTTCTTTTTCTTCTTTTTCATTTTGTTTGTCAATTCATCGTTCGCCTTCGTGATTTATAATGCGGGAAATGACTCCAAATTTCCCGATGCGTCATTGCATTGTAGCGGATATTTTAACGTGTACGATTTTTTTTTTTTTCGCTTAAATTGAATTTTTCAATATTTATCAATTTCAGTAGTACGAACATGGTTTTTCCTCCTTTTTTTTCTTCTTTCAATTCCTCATTCGCCCGCCTGACTTATAGTGCGAGAAACTACTCGAAATTTTTCCAATGAGTCATTTCATTGCAACAGATATTATTACGTTGATTTTTCCTTTAAATAATAATAATAATAATTTTTAAATAAATTAATAATAAATAGATGGAAGTGGTAAAAGTTACGTCGATACAAATGCGCAGATAAGAAGTGTAAAGGGAACGAATAAAGTGTCTCAGCATCGGTGAAAAGATAAAAGGAGAAAGAAGTTTGGTGCACACTTGTGTGCGTGTTCGGTGTATGTGGGAGAGGAAAAATTTGAATAGAAACCGTTTCTTCGGCTTAGAATGGAAATTACAATATTGAGATTGGTCGGTCTGCTTGGCGGAGGGCTCGTGGGGTGCGAGAGCTCCCGAGAGTGACTTTTTGTTGTCTATAGAAGGACATATACACATATATATCCTAAAGAAACGATTATAAAGTGAAATGACCGAGGATCACTGTCCTCGCTTCGCGGCCGGGCATCGCGAGTGTTTGGCGTTACAAGGTAGAGAACGAAAAAATAAATAAATAAATAAATACGAAAAAAAAAAAGAATGAGAAACGAACTGAGAAAAGGAGATCCGAGGCGAGAGAAAGGGAGAGGTCTAGAAGAAACACCCCCTGCTCGTTTTCGTTCACTCTCGCGACGAGCCTCGTTTCGGAGTGATAGTCAAGTAAGAAGCCTGTTCTGTCACTCTCGGTTTCTCCGACCCTCGCTCTTTCACCTCTCTTTTGGCTCCATTTATTTTTCTTTTTTTCGGTCTATCATTTCCACCTTTGCGATACACGTTCTCCTCACTACAAAAGCGAGATTTTATTTCCATCACTCAGAGTTTCAGAGACTTTTTCATTGAATTTTTATCTCGATCTCCAATCATGGAAAACTTTTGCACGATGAAAATTTCGTTTCTCCCAAATTTTCCATTGTTTTTTCTCGAAATTACGATGATTTAAAAAAATAATAATTCACGAGCTTAACAACGAGAGAATTGAGTTCGAACAATTTTTTTTCTCTTTCTTTAAATCTCTGACCTTTATTAATTTCAATTTCGTAAAACCTTTTACGACGAGACAACGAGATGAAATGTATTTATTAAAATACAATAATAATCAATTATTACAATCGTATTACCAATTTTTTGCAAGATAAAACGATCAATAATGAAGATGTTAATTAAATTTGTTCAAATACATCGTGTATTCTTTAGAATTATCTTTTCGCACTTAACACAGTGTTAATATCCTCAATTACTATGTGATACTCTCGCCGTGTGTCTATCGCGAGTCTATCATTACGAGATATCATCTCGATCATAATAACATGGAAAAAGAGAAAAACGGAAGAAAAAAAAGTTCGATTCTCATATCTCAAACACGGCGTTTATAAGACACTTCGTTGATTTCGAAACGACACGCACGACCAACTAATAAGGGAAACAATATGCGCGCGAAGGAGAATCATCGTCTTGAGAGTCTAATGTTAATTATCGGAAAATCGTGCCGCGGTGCAACCGAGCAACTCTCGCGAGCGGGATAAGGGAGAGAAGGGAGAGAGGGAGGTTGGCTCATTGAAAAGCGTAAAGTTACGTCGCCGATTCGTAGTCAAGCGATGCGTTCAGACGGATAATTACATTTTCCATTATAACTCGATGCAATAATTCTCCCTCTCACTTTTCTGTCATTTTTTTTTTCACATTCATTGTCGACAAGTGAAAAGTGATGAAAATCGTTTTATCTTTTTTTTTTCAATAAAAACAAGAAAAAAATGATAATTTTCATTCGAAAAAAAAAAGAAAGGAAAACTTCGTTTTTCTTCTTTCTAAATCAATAAAAATTAATTTCTGGAGCAATGATAATCGACAGTGATTGTCCGGTAAAGCGAGAGCACGGTGGCGTGTGCTCCAGTGAACTTTTAGTCACGGCCACACCCAGCGAATGGAAGAACAGCCTCGATATATGTTTGTGGCCGCGGAGAACACAGACATATATATATATTTATAAATCTCTGTGTGTGAATACACATATCGCAAGGTTGTACAGTGGACCTCTTACGCACTCCCACATCTCTCTCTCTCGAAGTAGAAATGTCTAAAGAGCTCAAACTACGTATGCCAAAGATATTAAAGTTGGTTTGTAAAAGGAAGAAAAAAAGAGAAAAGAAAGAGAAATACGTATGAGAAACAAAGTAAAGGTGAACGATCAAATCGAACGTTTTCTCGTTATATTATTGCTGAATATAACTGTGTGATTCTCGATCCACTGGTGCAAGAGTGCATGAATCATAATGCGAGATATTCACCCGAGAGAGTCATTACAAAATATTCCACACCGTACACGGGGCATTTTAGACAAAATTTACCGTCATTATCGTCCAATATTTTCGAAATTTCTTTTCTATCTTCTTCTAGTATATACGGTAGTGCGTCGCAAAAAGCTACTTTACACAAATTGTTGAAATTTGTGGAAAAATCAATTCGACTATTCTCTAAATAACGATTTGATCATTTTAGCTTCGATGTCATTACTCTGACATTATATTCAATTTTTTTTCTGTCATTGAATCATTTTTTATGTATACCAGAAGAAAAAAATAGAGAATACCATGTTAATGTAATTTTTTCATTAAGAAAAACAAGAATAATACAAAAAAATATAAAAAATTTGTATACAAAGTGTTTGGTTTTGTTTTTTTTTAATGTAAGCCCGAATTCACTGATTTAGGTCTGAAATGCCCCGTGTAAATAAAGTAGAGCCGGTTATCAAAGAAGGGGCTGAGAGCGGGGGGAGAGCAATTAGTTCCAGCACCTATTCTCTATCTCCCTCGATCAATCGTTTACTATGCACACTCTTTATCTCCCTTCTTCTTCAATCTCTTTCTCCTTTTTTTTTCTTCCCTCCCTCTTGCCGCGCACGATATTCCCGCGGAGTTATACGAGACGGGGAAATTCTAACGGAAATTGCAAACTACAAACTTCGTTGTAATATAAAACACTGTGTCGATTGGTTAACTGGCAAAAGGGCTTGATCGACGTTAGCTGAAGCGAAAGGATAGCGTGTGTCGAGCCCTTTTATTTGCTTGCGGTCGTTGTAGCATTATATTTTATCACAAAGTGTCGTAGCGCTCTATAAAGCGTCAATGCATCTGTGCGTGTGTCCAGAGCACCATTGAACTGGACCACAGAGAGAAACGAGAGTCGAACAACCATCTCTCTCTCTCTCTCTCTCTCCATTGGTCGGGGATTGCAGTCGCGTGTGCCCGCGCGTATGTACCTCGTCTGATTTATTTACAATCCGGAATGAGACAGTGCAGTAATTACGGTGAATGCCCGCGTACGTATGTAGTTTAACATCGTACGCACCTGGAAATTCGTGGTCATCTAACGCCGGTTGAAAAATTTTTATTTCACGCTTTCACCAATACTTCGTTGGCACCGAGAAAAATAAAATAATTTCGTACGATTGAGCTCAATGAATGTAAAAAAATATCTGAGAAATTTCCACATTATTTTCTCATAATTTCTTCTCGTTATTTTACTTTTGCGTTCGGCAATATTATTAGAGGAAAATTAATTTACGTGTAATACGTACAATTTTCGTCCATTATTTTTACTTCTCATCGATTGGTTGATTGGCGATTGGAGGGATAATTATCGATAGGGAATTCTTGATCGTTGAATTTATCTGGAAACGATACGAGAAATATTTCGCACCGAAGTGAACCTTACAAAATTGATGTACGTTCATCGATGTATATAAAATACGTTTTAGTGCATTGGCACTCATCGGTGTATATTTACGTGTGAGTGTGTGTTACCTCCCTGTATATTTACAGTTTATAGAGCCAGAAGCTCGATTCGAAACATAGTGGCAATAGCTCAAACGGCGATAGCGTAATTTATGTTAATGCCCGGCTATAACTCCCCACCGTATAAATTATCGTTCGACCGATTGTATTGTATACCACGGGAGCGGAGGAATTTGAGGAAGAAAACCCGAACCATCGAAAATCGTAATTAATACGATTATATCGAAAAATCGAAAATGACCGCTCAATTCTGTCGACGTTTGAAATTCAACATCGATCATTTGCTCTACGTATGAAGAAATACTATAAAAAATCGATCAACGTCCGATCTATCCATCTACTTGCCGGAATTTTTTTCTTCAATTGCTCGTAATCCAATAATCAACGAGTTGTCTCATGACGAACAATGTGAAGAAAAGAATGATATTTTAATCGAATTTTCTGGTTATTTAATTTTTTTTTCCATCTCTTATAATACCACGTTACAAAAACAATTCTCACTGAAGAATCTTGCCAGCATCGAGCGACAGCTCTCTCGCTCATATTATAAAGTAAGATCTCCCGGTTAAGCCTGTAAATTATCAGAGACAATTCTCGTGGATACATTTGCAAGTCGCTCTCAACAGAAAAACTCCTGTCGACCAATAATATATCTTCCCTCGTGCGAGTCCTTGCCAATTGCGAATAGTCGTTAATAGTGGACGAATTCCCGATAAGTATTGTTGTTAGAAAAGAAGAAAAAACAATTGAAATAAAATTACGTAAGTCCGAAGATTAACGGCTCGGCGATCTGTCCATCGGCCAATCCTCTATAACTATTTACACCTTAAATACATATATAGACTCGTGCATACGCTTTATAAACGTAAGTATATCTGTGTCCGGTGGTTTAAAGTCAAAAGGGCTTGTCAAGTGTACTTTGCGTATAGACTTAAAGCTTTTTTTTTCACGTCAGGACATACCCATGGTAAAAAAAAAAGACATCAGTTTACGTGTAATAGTTATTACATCGTTCTTATAAACTTGTTTGACTAGATCATTGCCTGCTTGTACTCCGGACTGAGATTTAAACAGCGTCGCATACACAACGAACACACAGAGACACTGGCATTATTATTTATTTATAGGATCATTATGTTGTCTCTATTGTTGCTTAGGAACGAGAAAGAGAGAAAGAGACTGTGCAGCAAAACGTTTGAACGTTTAATTCCACATCGGTTGTTTCATCCTCGTTCAACCATCGATCCCCCTCAATCTCTTTTCTCTCTCTCTCTCGATCCTTGTTCGTTGTGCATAGCTTATACGATCTATCGAACACGACTATGTGTCTCTCTAAATCTTTTTTTTTTTTCACTCTTTATCGTACATAAATGTCTACAGAGGAATAAAGCGCTGCATATATAAGTATATAGAGATTAACAAGTACTTTACTACTTTGCTCAACTCGGGACTTACGCGTAATTACCGAACGCTGAACCGATCGGCAAAATGTTACGCGCACGGGCATTTAAACGATAGTTACAACTTCAAGGGTGCAAATGTGTCGACGTGTGAAATCTCATTCGTACACAGGGTTTAATCGGGTAAAGACAGAAGAGCTAACGAATGCTGAGGATAAATGAGAATGAAGATCAGAGAATGGAAAAAATCGAACGGGAATAAACGATTTACATTGTGCAGAAAATGGCACAATGTTAAATTTGTCAAATGGCAATGAAATTTGAACGCAAGCTTATTCGAATCAAAGAATATTGAAATATAGACATTTAAATAGCGGTTTTGTCGATGTAAGAAAAGTTGTCGCGAGTTTGTCGAAGAGAATTTTATGAAAACGTTTGTTTTTTGTTGTTTATTGATTTGGTACGAATACGATCGATACGTGAGTTAAGTAGGGAGGTATTAAACACAAAGAAAAATCAATTTCATCAGGGGCCTTCCGGGATTGAATTTTTTGCTAAAATTTTACTAAGGAAATAACTTCCGGCTGGTGTCAAGTCTGAGAATGTAACATTTTTCGGGCAGTGGGATAATGGACAATTTTTCTTTCTTTCTGTATGATCGAATAACCAAAAAACCTAAACGAGATACTCGATAATTCATCAGCGCTCTGAAAAACGAAGAATTCCCCACGGCAAATACAAATCGTACTCTTAGCGAGAGTAGTGCCCGCGTCGAGACCACCCTACATTCAACTTTTCACTGTACAAACATTATATGTCCAACGTACGAGATCATGGAGATTTATGCTCGTATAAAACCAAACGAGAGTGAGGAAGATCCCAATATATATACATACACACACACTAGAGTCATATAGAGATTTTCTTCCCCGAGAAGAAGAAGAAGAAGAAGATCATCGTTCGAATCTTAATCGACGAGAGCGCGACGTTACCAATGCTCCTGTCGTATGCCTCGACCGTTTGTACTCGCACGAAACGTCATCCTCTTTATCGTTATCTTCAGTCGTAAGTACGAGAAATAACATCGATCGCGCAGGCAACAAAAAGTGCACAGAACACACAATTTAATCCGAAAATTCAATTGAATTACTCCCTGTCGTTTATTAGGAATTGTGCAGGTAAATTTCATATTTTGAGGGTTTTTGCTAATAGCAAAATGAACGTAAACCTTTGTCCAACGTTCGATTAATACGAGTGCACAAAACAGACAATTTAACCCCTAAATGGAATTGAATTACTTCTTTTCGTTTATTAGGAATTGTGCACGTAAATTTTGTACTTTGATGGTTTTCCGCTAATACTAAAATGAACATAAACCTTTGTTCATCGTTCGAATCGTTACATATCCAACTCGCTCTCTATCTCTCTCTCACACTCTCCGTTTATCGTTATTGAGGTGCGAATGAATTAGTCCGAGATTTAGGAGTTCTCGAGAGCGTCGAGACGGCGTTTAGTCGGGCACGACTAATCGCCCAACTGCCCGAAGATATATATGTGCATCGGGTACGCGACGAATCTCGCGTGGGCGTATAAGTGACACGCGAAATTGCACATTCACGCGAGGTGTACGGAACAAGTTTGTCTCTCTTTCTCTATCTCTCTGTCTCTTTCTCTCTGTACTGGCTCGCGAGACAGAATGTCGAGAACGATAAATAACTTCACGGCGGCCATTACTTGTCACTCACCCTATCCTTGTGCCTGCGAACTTCGCCTCCACCGCAACCTCGGCAATATCTCTGCCTCTCTTTCTCTGTCGCGAAGTCAGAGTGCACAGAGAATCGCGATTCAGCGCGAGCTTTTGGAATTTCTCTCCGGCAAACAAATCTTCGTCTCGTTGATCAATTAACGGTAAAAAAATATTGAAATATAAATTGATTTCGTAGAATTTCATTTTTAATCTCACAATCATCGTTCGTATCATTGACAACGAATATTGTGTTCTTCACATATGATTATTAATTAATATCTTTGTTTTTGCGTTAAGCATCGATTGAAAATACAAATCGAGCTTCTTGGACTTTCCAAAGTTGACCATTATTGGAATTGATGAAAAAATAAATAAAAAAATATCTCAACATAATGGAGCAAACGTCGAAACCTATTGATCGATTTTTTTCACGTCATTTTCATTACCGTGTTACTTTTTTAATGAAAAAAATAAAAACAAACAACAAAATGTCTGTTGCAACGTAAAGAGATGGAAGTTCTCATCGGGCGTCGCCGCGTGGGCGCGCGCACGGACGTGAGAACCCCCCACCCCGTACAACGACAACGTTATCGTTCATAGGGGATGAAATAACACACATAAACCTATATATCTAACGTACAAAAGCGCGTCTTGTGCCATGCGCGAAAGCCCCGAGTTGCATTGGGCAGGGGTCGGCGTTTGCGCGGTTCCGCGACCGTATTGACTTTAGTCATCCCTCTCCCTCTCGGCCTCAACGCGTTCAGGAGTGCCAGAAGCAAAAACTTTCCCCATGTGTGTTCTCTCGAATTCATTTTTTTTTTTTTTTTTCGTTCGAGAGAATAAAATATATTTCCCTCGTAATTATAACCATCAAGAATTAATCTTTCATTCTCGAGAAAAAAAAAGAAAAACTAAAATCCGTTAAATCCTGCCTCCAAAGATTTTTCCCCGTTAATCCACACCCTCGCGCTTTCCCATTCGTTCACGATCTCTCTTTCTTTCTTCCAAACCCTCCCTTCGAGGGTCGTATATGTGCGTTTTCGAGGCGTAAAAAAAAAAACGCGCAAACGCGCCATACAGACGCTCGATGCTAACCCTCCCCTAACGATGTACAGACGTACGTATAGCTTGAAGGGTCCCTTAAAATATGTATATACACATAGAAACTAAGCTGATGGGCATAAAAGTATTAGATTGTGAGAAAACGAGAGAAACGCTGCGTCAGGGTTATCCCACAGAAAAAGAGAGAGAGAGAGAGAGAGAAAGGAAAGACAGAGAAAGCACAAAACCGCTAGAGAGGAGCGAACATCGCTGATCGAGCCACCCTTCTCTGGGGGGTTTTGATATAGACGGATAGGGATTGGTCCTTGATTGCTCGTGTCATGGGGAAGGGGATGGAGGATATGTGTGTGTGTGTTGTTTCCCCTGGAGTCGGGTTTGCAGGGATGCCGAGAGATCGTAGCCAATGATAGAGAGCCTCGCAGCTGCCCTCGAGCAGAAGCAGAAGCCCCCTTGATACCAACCCCTATACGTAAGCACGACGCTTCACTAGGGTGTTCTAATACACGCATATATATATATATATACGTGTAGCCGACCACCAGGCGCTTCCTAACGTCCTGGCGCGTTTCTCTGTCTGTCCTCTCGACTAACTCACGTATGGCGGAGAGAGCTTTCGAGAACGACATACAGAGCACGAGATTGGAATGGAAAAGCCAACGGGGACAATCGCGTCTCGAAATATAGCTGCGAGTATCTACTTGCACGTAAAATCCCTCCGACAACTTTTCGTCCCGATCTAAAGCTTTTTCTACTGTCTAACCTTTGTAAGGAGACTCGGCGATGCTTTTCATCTTCGATGGGATATTGGTTCGGAGATTGAGCTTAGAAAAGGGTTCCACTGATCGAACGCCCACTGATCAGCTTCTATTTAGTAAAAGGCAAAGTTTATCACACCATCGAGTTATCGAACAGTGTCCTCCTTCAATTATTGAGAATTGTAAATTAGAGAAAAAAAATATACATCGACATTCCTAAAAGAAATTGAGTAAGTTGTTGATTTTAATTTTTTTAAATTCGCTTAAAAATATGTTGACTCACTAAAGTGGGTGCATTTTTGTTTCCCGGGGTGCTTTGCACCTTCAATTTTTCCTTATTTCCGTCGCAATCGTTCAAACTCGAAAACGACGCTTGGATCATTGAGCTGCGATGAAGAAATCTATTTTTTTTCTTTTTTTTTTTACTGTTCCATCTCTTAGATCTTCTTATATGCATTTGAATGGATATATTGGAAGTACGTGTACACGGTATGCATATACGTATATAGAAGTAAAAAAAAGGTGCGACGAGAGGGAAGCATTGTCATTATTATTCCGGGATTGCGATTAGGGCTTTAGGACGATTTATTTCAAGGGGATGTGGGCGCTCTCCAACAGTGCGATCGACTCCCTCTCTTCTGCCTCTTCCTACACTCCTCCTTTCGTCGTAACAATTTTCGCTCTCCGCGTTCTATTATCCGGATTGCGAGCTCGCCTCTCGTCCTGTCGGTCCATTGTTCAGTCCGGCAGTGACGAATAAGAGATTGGAGATCGCGTCGTCCAGGACAAAGAGAAAAATTGAGAGAAAAAGAATGGTGGGAGAAGGAAGGGTTGATTTTTAGACGCCGCTTCTCGTCAATTACTTCTTTTTCTCATTTTGGCTTCGTACGTTCGCCGTAACGAACTCCGCTCCACTCGAGATTTCTCTTGTGCCGGTCAATTTATTAATTCATAAAATTATTCATAATTATTTCGAATAAATTTCGTTTCGTTTATGCCTCAACCTCGGGGATTAGTCGATTTGCTACATTGTATTTATTCTTTTGCTACCGGACCTCGCGTACTTATTGTCCGTTCTCTTTCAGGCTCACTTCTCCGCTCGTCGAGAGCCTTTATATATATTTCGTAAATTTATTCGTTTTGCCTTCTTGGTTGCTCGAGCATCGACTACAGTCGGAAGCAATTTACAAGTTAATAGGTTTACCACGATTCGTTCCGTGCCTTCTCACGTCGTTTCTCTGAATCTTGGCCCACCACGCCCTCAATTTTTCTCGCTCTTTCTCACAGCCTGTGGGGACCCGCGGGATTTATTTCGGCAGCGCTCTCGCGCGTTCACCCTCTTTCTCTCACTCTCTTCCTCCCTCACTCTCTCGTTCTGTCTCATAGAGAGAACATCCGCGTTGCGTGTATACGCCCATCTAATTGGCTCTCGGGCGCGAGCCACTTCTCGCCCTTACGGAGCCCGAGCAACAAGAGAAAGAATTATCGAAATGCTCGAAACGTATATACAGATATATAGTATGTGAGACCGAATAATACGTAAAAAATAAATAAGGGGAGAATTGTGAAAAAAAAAAAAAAATGGGACATATAGAACGAAAACAGTGTCTTGTTAAAACGAAATTTACGATAAGCGAGTACATCTTTTTAAACGGTAACGAATTTTCCGTTCTTGCTTTGGTGACGAGGGAAAAATAGTTAAGAATAAATTACAACGTAAAAAAAAATAAATCAGTTATCCCACTTTAACGGAAAAACAGTTTTTATCAGGTGGAAGTTATTCGGATAAAAAACGACCAAATTTTGATGAAACACAATTTTTTCGAGCAAATATAAACATGTGTTTTCGCTACATAAACATAGATTCGATAAAATCATGTAAAATCGATGAATTAACACAAATTTGCTCGAAATTCGAAGCTGACGATAACCATGAAATGTATTGACGAAAATCGATCGATGTCGATACAATTTCCTTTCTTACATCTCCCTTTTTCTTTCGTGTTTTTCTCTCTTGCGAGCCCCGTCCGAAACGGAGCAAGTTCACGTGTATACATAGGTGGGCGTTTTGCGAACTTTTTTTTCTCTTTCTTTTTCTTCTTTTCGCTCCTCTTATTTTCTCGCTCTTCCTCGGCATGAATCGATTATCGAGAGAGTTCGCTAAGGCGAGAGGAGAGGAAAAAAAATAAAATAAAATCCAGACGAGAGAGAGGAGGAAAAAAAAAGAGGGTTTCGTGCTCAAGAAAGCCAGAGGGCATATGATACAAAACGCATACTCCATATACACAACACGCTCCTTCAATGCACTTCTTGGCATGTATATGAAGCCTTTAGCGCCTCGGACAATGCTAGAACATATATATACATATAATATGTAACGTTTGAACGTTTGGCACACACGAAGAAGGCCTTCCAATGTAACGTCGCGCGGACACAATGCATTTCGAGAGAGAGAGAGAGAGAGAAAGAGAGGATCGACAGGGGTTTTTGTACGTACATATAGCAACTATTCATTTTCCGGTACCGCCACCGATGTCGAAGATAACCCCGCCGAACCTCTCCGCGCGCAATGGCTACCTGAATCGCACGTACATATACCGGGACGCGGCGCGGCACTACAGCGTTACCCCGATAATATCTCTTTTCTCGCGCCTTTCGCGCTCTATTTATCCGTCTCTCTGCTCTCTGCTCTCTCTCTCTCCTCGTAACTATTCTTTCTCGCATAGTGCAACAGTAACAAAAAAGAAATAATGACGATGAGTATGGAGCGCGAGAAAAAGAATTAAGGTGAGTGTGAAGGAAAAAAGAAACATGTATTTTCATTTGTTTTCTCATTGCGTCTGGATATTCATGAATATTATCATAAAAAATCGTATTAATATTAATTTTTATTCTTCCTCATTTTTTTTCAGAACGAGACGTAAAATGTGCGAGAAAAAAAAATTAACGAGTACGAGAGGTGAATTATTATTATTTTTTCATTAATGTTATTAAATGATAATTTTGATTTTCATTTAAATTCGTGTTGAAATGGGCCCTCGAAGTATTTCACGTAATTTTTCGTGAAATTACCGATGATTATGGATCGTATTTTTGAAAAAAAATTGTTGTCTCCTGACTTGAAAAAAAAATGAAAATGAAAAAACTTACTGGGACATTTACGCTTGAGCGTGGGGGACAGGAATCGCTGAGTATAAACGAGCAAAAGACCGGGCAACAAGCCTCGGACTTTTTATTTTAACTCCCCGGTATATTTGAATATTTCATTCCACGTACCGGTACTAACGTGTGTTATAAATTTTCAACGCGTTGGCCGGCTTACCGCGCGGGGGCTACCGATCAGAACTCTCGCGAAATGCTCTTCCTCTCTCACTCTCTCTCGCTTTCTCTCTCACGTCAACGCGTCGCCGGCTTTTCTCTCTTACGCGAATAACATTGTACACGAGTACAAGTATACATCGCGTAAATATAAAACTGTAAACGCATTTTATACGTGAAAAAAAAAAAACCGAAGAAAGTCTCGCAGCTGCTCAGAGTATTTATCCATAATTTGAGCGAGCAATTTTCGAATTATTGGATTTTTGTACATTACGAAAAAAAAAAATCGTTAGTAAGATTTCGAATATCCGCGAATATTTGTGCATCGAGCTCGAACTCGCCATAAGAGTGTAGATTTATTTATTTTTTTTTAAATTGTTAGATATTAGATTTTGAAAGAATCGATAGAAGAAATTTCGATTTTATAAAAATCGGAATGGACTTTATAAAAATCGGATGTCAGACTTTCGAGAGAGCAGGAAAAAAAAAAACCGTGAAAGTAGACACTTGAAAATTGCATTTATGATATCCAAAATACAAACATGCAAAATGTTTGGAAACATGAAAAATGCGTCATCAATGCAATTTTCAAGTTCCTACTTTTAACGATTTTTTTTTTTTTTTTTCCCTCGCTCTCTCGATAGTCCGACATCCAATGTTTTTCTAAAATCGAAATGTCTTCTATCGATTAACCCAAAATTTAATACACTCACCCGAAAAAAAAGCGGTGCACTTAAAATTTGGAAAAAAATCACTAAATTTCAAATGACGGTAACTGCGTAAATAATGAAGATAGAGAGGTCTTTAAAAAATGAAAATAAAGCTTGGAATCTCTGCTTAAAGGATCGATTTATTTCAATGTTGCGAGATAAATTTATTGAAAATGGCGGATGACAGAGCGAGAGCATGCGGGATTGAAAAATATTGGTCCGAGTTTGCGACGATCCATGGCGTGAGTGAGGTGTCGCAACACAATGGGATAAAAAGCATGTGATACACACACGCATGTGTGTGTGTGTGTGTGTGTAGAGAGAGTCTCCTCTTTAAAATGCTTTTTTAATCGTTTCGATACAATGATTTTTCGCCGAGTTATTCGCATTTAAAGTAAAAAACATCCTTTCTCTTCAAATGCGAATAACTCGGCGAAAAATCATCGGATCGAAACGATTAAAAAAGCATTTTAAAGAGGAGATTCTGCCCTGTCACATGCTTTTTGTTCCATTGAGTTACGACACTCGACACTCGCCTTGTGCCGTCGCAAACTCGGACGATTTTTTTCCAATGTTGCATGCTCTTGCATCAAGCGCCATATTGAAAAAAAAATGTCGCACATAGTTGCGCTATAAAATTTCAAAAAGTTGAAATCCGAACCTTTAAAATGCTTTTTGTAAAAACTTGCTAGCCGTTTCAAGTGCTAAGATATTCAATTTGGAATTTTTAATAACGTTGAATAGCAAGAATAAGGATTCCGTTGTTCGCTAACACCGCGATATTTTAAGACTCCAAACCGTCCTCGTGGTGTGTGCATGCGTGTGTGTGTGTGTGTGTGTGTGTGTGTGTGTGTGTGTGTGTGTGTTTGTCTTCAAAAATGAAAACTACACTTATGTGGCGAGTTTGAGAGCTCGATGGGCATAAATATTGGCGGATATTACTGAGCTTACTGACGTTTTATTTTTGTAATATACAAAGATCCAATAATTCGAAAATTGCTTTTCAATTTTGTAAATGGATAAAAAAAAATGCGAAAGAATTGTATAATATCCAATTTGAACCTTTAGTTATTATACTCTATTAAATTTCTACCCTACCAGCATTTTTATTATTAAATCATCGGACAACCGGTGACTACATTACGAAACTCTGACTCAAATAACGTAGAATCGCTCAACAGCCCATTACTTTTCGGTTAAAGCATCGAGCAATGTGTCTATGTAAAAACTTTGTACCGTACACGGGTCAGCAAAGAAGCCAACAAACGTAAGTTTTCTCCATAAGTACTCTTTCTCTCATGGAGAAACGTGTGGACCCCCGCGGCCAGGGTCGAACGGAGCGGCGAGAATGGCCGCCGTCGTCGTTTCGCGAGATAATATGTCACGGTCGAGACCTTTCCTTCTTCGCACATCAGCGAATGTCTCTAGTACTCACGTTTCGAAGAAAAAAAGTTGACTATCGTTATATTAAAATAGTGCACAGAAATAACCCTTCGGAAGATCCGCGACGATTTTTCATACATTCGTGAACCATGTACGGAAAACAAACAAAAAAAAACATTCTATTTACTCGTCATCGTTGACATAACAATTCATTATTTTTCCATCTTACGTTCGGTTTCGTGTAAATCGTTTTTTTTTTCAGCATTTTACACGAGGTAGTGAGGGTGGCTGCTAACGATACGAACGACGTGATTTTGTTGGAGAACGAGCGACGAAGAAGCGCGGGTAAAAATCGAGCACGGCGTAACGGTGCCCCCGAGGCTTACCAGAATGGAAAGAGAGAGGGAGGGAGAGATAGAGAGAACGGAATGCCCGGTGTGTGCCCGTGAGGATCGTAACTCGCGAGAGTATCGATAAGGATCGAGAAGTCCGAGAATACACGACGAGAGGAGAGAGAAAGAGACTCGATGGGCCCGATCCGTGAAGGGACTAAGATGGACCCCTCCCGTGAGAGGACACAGAAGGTTAAAAGCGATGATTAACGAAAAAGCGTCGAAAGCGCTGCTTTAAATTCGATAGTTTCTTCAGAACGTTGTAACTCCGATAGAAAAGAACATTGTAATGGCGAACACCCAAGAGACAATTCAATTCTTCCGATACAACTCATTTATCGTTCACGGACGTAAAATAACGTATCGACAAGTTTTCTCTGCACAATGTCAGCAACCGCTTGTCGACATTAACGGATTATTATTTTATTATCAATAAATTAAAAAAATGGAACGCAATATTTTCTCCATTTACCGATAAACTTCATTCCAGTTGACAATTGGTGAAAAATAATCGAAGCTCGTGATATTTACGAAATAACTTCCTTGTGAAATGAATCGTTTCGTTGTTTCGTATGTTTCTGTTAAAATTGGCATTTCGAAATTGGCAATATTTGTCCCAAAGTTAAAAATTAGATAAAAATAAATAAATACATAAAAAACAAAATAACGGCTCTCTATGTTCATAACAAAACTATGAGTATATAAATTTCTTTTTACGGATACAAATGGAGTGTGTATGTTGTACAACACAGAGATCTGTAAGGGAGGTCTAAAAAAAACGAAGGGAATGATCGAAAAATTTCCCAGCTGTTCTTCGCGCTATCTGCGCGGTAAATAAAAAATGGCGACCGACGTATATTCTCCTATGTTTATAATAAATAAAAAAAATGGAGCGCAATATTTTCTCCATTTACCGATAAACTTCATTCCAGTTGACAATTGGTGAAAAATAATCGAAGCGTGTGATATTTACGAAATAACTTTGTTGTGAAATGAATCGTTTCGTTGTTTCGTATGTTTCTGTTAAAATTGGCATTTCGGAATTGGCAATTTTTGTCCCGAGGTTAAAAATTACATAAACATAAATAAATACATAAAAAACAAAATAACGGCTCTCTATGTTCATAACAAAACTATGAGTATATAAATTTCTTTTTACGGATACAAATGGAGTGTGTATGTTGTACAACACAGAGATCTGTAAGGGAGGTCTAAAAAAAACGAAGGGAATGATCGAAAAATTTCCCAGCTGTTCTTCGCGCTATCTACGCGGTAAATCAAAAATGGCGACCGACGTATATTCTCCTATGTTTATAATAAATTTAAAAAAATGGAGCGCAATATTTTCTCCATTTACCGATAAACTTCATTCCAGTTGACAATTGGTGAAAAATAATCGAAGCTCGTGATATTTACGAAATAACTTCCTTGTGAAATGAATCGTTTCGTTGTTTCGTATGTTTCTGTTAAAATTGGCATTTCGAAATTGGCAATTTTTGTCCCGAAGTTAAAAACTACATAAAAATAAATAAATACATAAAAAACAAAGTAACGGCTCTCTATGTTCATAACAAAACTATGAGTATATAAATTCCTTTTTACGGATACAAATGGAGTGTGTATGTTGTACAACACAGAGATCTGTAAGGGAGGTCTGAAAAAAACGAAGGGAATGATCGAAAAATTTCCCAGCTGTTCTTCGCGCTATCTGCGCGGTAAATCAAAAATGGCGACCAACGTATATTCTCCTGTTTATATACGTATATATATATATACATGTATATGTGTTAACCGGGCACAGAGGGAGCTTTCTCTCTCTTTCTCTCTGCTACGGTGGGCTCGCTTTTCAACCCTTGCTATCTCCACCATCAAGGGGTGGCTCTCGGACGCGGCCACCGGTTCGTTCACCGGGTTCACATATACATACGCGTGTATAAATATATAGTACATCAGGTAACAAAAAGAAGAAAAAAAAAAAAAATGACGAGTTCACCAAACCCCTAGTCTCGGCCGACAGGATTAACCTCCCACGAGAATTTTTTCTTTCACTACGAAAACCCGGAGAAAAAAAAAAGAGAATAGCCGGCTGAAAAATTTGAATGAAAATTGATAAAGTATTTTAGGGTATGAATTTATGATTGGCGAGTAAATTTAACCATTTTTTATGTTGAGTATCGATGACTTTTAATTGTGAAAATGAGTTTCAAACGAAAAAAAAATCGTTATATTGTATTTAAAACGAAAATTGTTATTTTTTCGTAAAATTGTAATGACGAGAAAGAGGTTGTGTTGCTATTGAAAAGGGGGAGGTTAACCTCCCACGAGAATTTTTTCTTTTACTACGAAAGGTCAGAGAAAAAAACGAGAGAATAGCGGAAAGGAAAATTGGAATGAAAGTTGATAAAGTGTTTTGGGGTGTGAATTTATGCTTGGCGAATGAAAGTCACATTTTTATGTTGAGTATCGATGATTTTTGATTGTGCAAATGCAATTTTAAACGAAACAAAATCGTTATATTTGAACCAAAAATGGTTATTTCGTCGTAAAATTGTAATAACGAGAAAGTGGTTGTGTTGCTATTAAAAAAGAGAAAAAAAAAAAGTAGAGCATTGAATATGAATAATGGGGTGCGTCGATGCGAGTCCTACGAAAAGAACAAACTATGGGGGTCCGGCGCGATGTTTTCTGGCTCTCTTATACCGCCACGTTCCTCTGGGCTTTTACCCCGCGGTGCTCAGACACACACCGGTACATATAAGCTTTGTTTCCCAAGATCTTTATCGGCGAGTCTCCTTTTAGGCGACCCATCTGTGACCGACTCGTTCGGCTCTCATGCCCACCCGACGTTCAATCCCACCGGTTCTATTCGACACTCTTTACACGATAAAAATGCAACATATTGCGCCAAAAGCATATGCTTGATTTCTGCGCTACAAGCTCGCAGGATCGAGATAAAAAAAATATATAAAAAAAAGCTTTTCTTACCGTTTAATTAATGAATATTAAATGACTAATTACATTTGTGCATTACGAAAGAAAAAAAAAAAAAAAAACAATTAGAAAGTCAAAAAAATAAAAGCTCTATCATGTCCAAAAAGGACGTTGCACATCTTTTTCCGTCGTTCGAAACGAACGGCGAAACAAAATTCTAATAAACGTAAATTGGATCGATCGATCGAATAATAAATTTCCGAAAAGGCATTCACAAATTCCCGGGTCGGGTCTGACGGAAATTTTTGACAACCATCAATAATCTCGTCAACTTGCCGATACACCCCCAACAATTTGTCTGGTAATTGAGCCTGCATTATTAAATCATCGTTAGGGTAGTTGCCTCAACGAAAATGAATGAAGTAAAAAAAAAAAAAAAAAGAAAGAAAGAAGCAAAGATTTTTCCTCGACGATAAACGAAGAGGGAGGTTTTCGGAGACGAATTGCGGGGGTGTCGCAACAATGAAATCGTTCCGAGTGTTGTCGGTCGTCGAGAGAGAAGCGAAATGTGCGGTGACCCTTTAGCGGCTCGTATTCACCGAGGGACAGAGAGAGGATCGAACGAGAGGTGCTGACGAAAATTATAGACCTCGTTCCTGTATAGTCATCGTTCGGTCCTCCATAATGCACATGTACTTTCTTATACACTGGGCCGCATATGTATATATTTATATAAGTAATATAAAAGTGGAGGCTCGCGGCCGTGTGACGCTTTCATCGTGCGACAACCGCCACTTTAAACCGATACATATTTTATTAGCCGTACAGTTTGTTTCGCAGCACAACGTAAGGGAAACACACACACACACATGCACACAAAAAAAAGAGCTTACAACTCGATCGTCCGGGTCCTGGAGGCCTGAAGTTTTCTACGTTTCCGCCACGCATATACGGAACCGTATAAATGAGAAACCGGGGTAATATGGGACACCGGGGCAAAATGAAACGCGTCCTTGTGGTAGTAGTCTGCTAACTTAAACCGATTTTCATGTCTTTATTGGAGGGCGTTTTTTTGTAGGAAAATAAAAATGAATCGTTTTGGATATTTAGGATGTTTTTATTTACATATTAAAGATACGAAAAAAATTTTTTTGAAAAAATTTAATAGTTTATTAGTATTATTATTATTGATCGAAGTTGGCACCTCGAAGTTGGCAGCCCGGGTCCTAACTTTTTTTCTACCGAACCGATTGCTTTCAAATTTTAACAGGCTACTCCACACACTTATAGTTCTCGTCGGAACTACCGAGAAATTTTTTCACCCCTAACTTTTCATTTTACGACCCCTTCTTTGCTAAAATAAAGGGACTTTACCAAAGAAGGGGTTGTAAGATAAAAAGTTAGGGGTGAAATAATTTCTCGGTGGTTCCGACGAGAACTATAAGTGTGTAGAGTAGCCTGTTAAAATTTGACAGCAATCGGTTCGGTAGAAAAAAAGTTAGGACCCGGGCTGCCAACTTCGAGGTGCAAACTTCGATCAATAATAATAATAAACTATTAAACTTTTTCAAAAAATTTTTTTTTCGTATCTTTAATATGTAAATAAAAACATCCTAAATATCCAAAACGATTCATTTTTATTTTCCTACAAAAAAACGCCCTCCAAAAAAGACATGAAAATCGGCTTAAGTTACCAGACTACTACCTTAATGTTATTTGAACAAAAATTCACATCAACATTTTGTTTATAATCTTCGTTATACTAGTCTTCATTTTATCGCATTGTTGTTATAATTGCTCTCGGAGAGCTCAAAACTTTTCACACAATCAGAAAACCGTATTTGGGAAAAAAAAATGTGAAGAAAGTCAAAAATGAAAAGGTTTCGTTAAAGGGCCACGGTAGAATTTTCAAAAAATCAATGTTTCTTTTTTGCTTAAACGATGCTTTATCGTCATATAAATACGTTACTATTCGATTTATAGTGAGACAAATTTTTTGTCACCGACTTTGAGCGTATAACGTAAGTCTCTGGCACTGCCCACAGCTTTTTTCTAATTGGCGTGACAAATAACTTCGACAATTTTTATCCGATTGACGTCAGATTAAGAAAATTAGGTTGCTAATTGTATTTCGCAGAGAAGTACGTACGGATTTTGTGATTAATTAAAAACTTTCCATTTTATCAGCAGTTTTATAAGAAATTTTTGTACTGAAAATTCACCTTTTAAGTTCAGATGCCTACAATATTCGAGTAAAACAATATTTTCCAAATTTCGTACGTACTTCTGTAGGTATTCTGATGTAGATTAACGAGAATTTGTTTTTTTTTTGTTCTAAGTCAAAAATTTTGGATGCCAAATGTCCCGCCGAGGAGCGCTTAAAAAAAAAAGAAAGAAAAATAGCGGTAGTCGGCCATTTTCTACAACGAAAAAACAAAAAAAAAAAATTTTTATTAGCTTGACATTTGTACTAAATAGATGTCTAATTAGATTTACAAATAAATCACTTTCTCATACAAAAAAAAAATTGTTAAATGTGCACATGATTTTATACCGGTTACCATGGCCATACCCCTTAATTCGATTATCTGGCGAGAATCAATGAAGGGAATCCGGCATTCGATTGTTCTCGCAAAAAGGTTAAGAACGTTAGAAAAAGGGGCTTTTTACTCGCTGTTACAAATTTGTCAACCATAAAGAATTTATTTCGTTACCGGAGTGTTCCATTTTGCCCCGACCCGCCCCTAAAACACCTAGAGGAGTGTTTTTGCGGGGATATGCGCGCACGTGTAAGCATACACGTATTTCAATTATATTGCTCTCGATGTGGTATGATTGCGAGGACGGTAAAAGCGGCGAGGATATATATATATAAAAAAAAGGTTTATAGAGAGCCGGTGCGACGAGAGTGACTGATAGGTGGGCGGTTCACTTCGTCACTGCGTCACAATATTTGTGCTTTATATACAGGTCGTTCAATGAGCCTGACGATAAAAAGGGTGGTTAGGGGGGTGGGGGCAACAAACACCTTCGTGGTCTAGTGTTGAGGTGTTCGGAAAATGTTGATGCATTAAATTCGTGTCGAGCTCAATACGAATAAAGAATATATATAAAGAAAAAAGAAAAAGAAAAAAGAAAAAAACACGACTATGGAATACGAGTTACGATAATAACAGGGAGAGTCCCAAGGGAACGTGTCGCGTACGGTATTAAGTTATACGATTGCGGGCAGGGGTATTACTGTACATAAAGCGGTTGATCGACAGACCCGGAAGAGACCTCCCGAATGGCCACCAGTCGTTCGACAATTCGGAGGTGAAATAAAACAAATAAGAATGAAGAAAATAGAGTAGCAAAGGGTGGTAAAGTGTTTGGAGAATAATAATAATTGCTACAAATGGGCAAAAGTGATTTTGTCTTTTTTTTTTTTTCACAAGATTATATTCCACTCGGAGATGGATCGATTTCTCATCGTCCCGTATAATACTCCGTTATCCGTTCGTTCGCGAGACCGGAAATAGAGAAAACACGAAGAGTCTCGTTGCAACGCGACGAAGGGTAAAATGGAAGAGAGGTAGAAAAAAAAAAAAATTGAAATTGGTGTCGAATTTCCACGCAGCATTTCCGCAGCGAGGCCGCGAAACCGTTTCATCATGAACTCGCGGGCGCGTTTCGATATCATCGCCGAACGAGTTAAAAGGAGAACACCACACGAGAAGCATAGAAATGGATATGTATGCGATATATACATGCAAATTTATGGATAAATATGTGTGTTTGTGTGTGTGTTTGTGTGTCTGTGTACGAGGGCGCGCAAGGAAATAAATCGAATTCGCGCGATTCTACGAGGGTCTCGCACGAAAGGACTCGAAGAATTGTGCATGCACCCATTCGAAGTAGGGCCTCTCGCGTGGAATCGCGAACTGAAATATCGAACGGGTCTCTCTTAGCGAGGACGCCTCGGCTTCACTTTGCCCTTTATGACTTTATGAAGCGAGTGGAAAAAAATATCATCGACACACCGTTTTTTTTTTTTACTCTTTCGTTTTTATTCAGTTGGCATGTAATGACGAATGTGTTTGAAGTACGAAAATTTCATTCAATGAGAACTTGAGTTTGTCATAGCAAAAATTAAAAAATTAAAAAAAAAACAAGTTGCTCATCGAATATTCATAATTATTTTTTAAGGTAGTAGTCTGGTAACTTAAGCCGATTTTCATTTCTTTTGTTATCATTTTGTTATCATCTTGTTATCTGAAATCAAAAATTCTTGATAATTCTTAATTTATAGACATGCCATTCTGGTCGGAACTACTGAAGTTAAATTTCAGGGATAAATAACAAAATGGCGGTCTTTGGAAAAAAAAACTTTTTTTTCCAAATTCCGCCATTTTGTTATTTATTCATGAAATTTAACTTCAGTAGTTCCGACCAGAATGACATGGAAACTTTGGAAAAAAAAAACTTTTTTTTCCAAAGCCCGCCATTTTGTTATTTACCCATGAAATTTAACTTCAGTAGTTGCGACCAGAATGACATGTCTATAGACTAAGAATTATCAAGAATTTTCGATTTCAGATAACATCAAGAGCCAAAATCACCGGGGCCACCCACGCGCTTTTTTTTCGAGGTGCCAACTTCGATCAATAATAATAATAATAATAATAATAAACTATTAAATTAAAAAAAAAAATTTTTTTTTAGTATCTTCAATATGTAAATAAAAACATCCTAAATATCCAAAACGATTCATTTTTATTTTCCTACAAAAAAACGCCCTCCAAAAAAGATATGAAAATCGGCTTAAGTTACCAGACTACTACCTTAAGTGACTGATTTTTTTTTTTAAACACACTTTTCAATATCAATTATTTGCAATATTTGCTTCGTTGTCGAACGATCGGAAAACGTTGAACTTGCGATTTTACAAATGCAAGAAAAGTGCAATAACATTATTGAAAAAAGTGTTAAATTCGTCGTGAGAATTTTAGCGAAAAAAATAAAATAATAATTTTTGTGTTGTTAAATTTTCGTGAATAAAAAAAACCAAGGTGCGTTTGTCAGTTCGGTCGGTCGATGGCCTCTCGAAAATTCGCCAGTTTTTACTATGTCCCCATTATCGTAGGGTGAAGAATAAAACGATTTTGTCAAATTTTCATCGACGTCAACTTTTGAACAAACCTGTAGGATAAAAGCGCGCGAACGAAAGTGTCTCAATTACACGAAAATTTGGGCATTAAATAAACAAAAGCACAAAAAAAAACGCTTTAATTCTCCCCGGTGTGGCAATAATGTTTTTGACGGAAAAAAAGTGTTTGCTATCGAGTTTACGCGAGACTGGAGTGCGATTATGGAGCGTTGAACTCTTAAAATGTAATACTAATGTAATTTTTATCGAAATAAACCAAAAAAAAAAATGAAAAAAATAAAATAAAATAAAAAAGAACCGCATTTTAATTGCATAGAACTTCGAGTGGTCGTCCTTCGCGGCTCCCGCGTTCCAGAAATAATAAGTATAGGTTAACATTATACACATATACGTACTACGGATTTATCGAAGCTACTGCACGAGATCGCTCTCGCTCTGTCCTGGAGTGAGCTCTTATGGAAGCCTCGGAACAAGAAAACGTCCCTAATCGATCGATAATCGTGTATCCTCCTCTCTCTCCTCGCTTTCGCCGCGATTTAATACCCGGTTATACGTGATCACAAAACTATACGCACCAATATATATATATATGGAAAGACCCCCTACTCACGAGAACACACATTATCGAGCCAATATCGTAAATGAGAAACTTGATTTAAAAAAAAAAAAAAAAAAAAAAAAAATTATTTCACATTATTTTGGTTTTACATAAATATTATCGTTAAATTCATTTTTTTAACGATTAAATTAATCAAATTCTTACGAAAAAAAGAAGACAAAAATTAAAATTAAACCATTTAAAAATTAAATTATTTAAAAATTAGGTTATTTAAAAATTAGATTATTTAAAAATTAAATTATTTAAAAAAGAAATCATTTAAAAAATAAATCATTTGAAAAATAAATCATTTAAATCCATTGTATCGTGAATCGCGCAAAAATTAATTAAGGGGGAAATAGGGTTAGACGGTTCAAAAAATCAATTTTTTTTTTATATCATAAATTGTTAGTAAAACTATTGCAAAATATGTTCCCAAAATTTGAAATAAAATTCCGACTCGTTCTATTGTTATAAGCCATTAAAGTGAGTATCTCTCCATCAAGCGCGCCACGTGTTTCAAACGCGTTTTTCTGAAAACGACTTTTTTTGAACTTGCGTACACGCTAGTTCGAAAAGTTTTCAACCAATCGTTTTGAAAATTGGCAGTAACTTTCTTTGTAGTATTGCCCTCTATATGAACCTATAATCGGAATATTATCATTATTTAAAATATTTTTTTTTTGCAAATAAAGTTGTAAAAAATAGCGAAAAAATCATGCTTTTTTGTTTTGACCCCTGTAAAAAATTCAATTTTCTATTTTTTTTATAGCATTTAGGTTCATATAGAAGAGAGACATATAATAAAAGTAAATTCCAACCTCGTTTGATTTCAGATGAAAATTGCGGCTTCCAGAATGTACGCATAATGCTGAGTCTGATTGTGACCTGCAATATGGGGTCGCTAATATTTTCGGTGTTTTTCAAGGAAATTCTTCAAAAATTTTATAGTATATACTTAAATATATGTATCAAATATTCTCAAAGTTTCAATAAATTATATTCATTTTTTATACTATAAAAAATTCATGAAAATCATTGAGAAAACGCTGTCCTAACCCTATTTCCTCCCTTAAAAAAAAAAGTATTTCGATGCCCAATGTTAAAAGATTAATCCGTAGCAATTGTTACCATTATTGTTGAATAAAAATGATAAATATTTGCATATTGGAAAGAAAAATATAAAATTTACTCACCAGTCGTCTTTTGGGCTTGATGAGCGGCCTGTTCTGTCCGTTCATCTTGTAGTAAAGTCCGCAAGCATTGCAGAGATAATGACCGGTACCGTCTCGTCGCCAGAGTGGTGTCGACGTTGCTCCGCAATTCACGCACTCGCGACCCTCTGTGAGAAACGAATTTTCCACCCCCGGGGAGCGGGTTTTGATAAATTAATAATCAACGTGTCCCGGAGTTTCGTGCACGTTTTGACGTTTCTCGGATTTACGTTCGAACCGACAAAATGTTTCCTTCGAATTTTATCGTACTTTATTCGCAATATTTTGCTCACATCGTTCACGAGCATTTTGTCGAACGAACGTAATCGAAAGGAGACCGAGATCGCAAAAGTTCTTCGGAAACATTAAATCGATCGAAAAAATTCATTTATATCTTTTTTTTTTTTTTTTGTAATTGGTAAAGATAATATTTTTAAATAACTCTCCGAAGAACTTTCCCAATGTTCGTCCGCAATGTTAGACAACAACGAATATGTATATGGAACTCTCATGCATTGCCGACATACCAATAAGCGATTACCAGAGCAAAAGCAGAATTTTGTTAGTCTCAGATTTTTTTTTTTTTTTTTTTTTGGACTAATTAGTTTTTCGTCGTATCGATCTATACGTTTTCTTCGTATGCTATTTTTGCTTGGGGGTGAACTGGTCAGAGGAGTGAGAAAGACAGATAGAGGGGGGGGGGGGGGGGTTTAAGAGACTCAAAGCCTCGCTACCGTGGATTTTTGGGCTGGATTTATGGTGGAGGGTAAATTCCGGAAGTTATCAATTTAGCGGATAACAGAACTCGACAAAGAATTTGTATTTTTTTTTTTTTTACGCAGAAAGCACTTTAACGTTAATAAATTTTTTTGTAGACCTCTTGATGTTTTTCTTTCATAAATGTTGAAATTGACATATTTTTTTCGATAACTTCGACAAAGGAATCGAAATAATTGAATTTTTTAGTTTTGTCTATTTTTTTTCTTATAAATTGCGTTTGTAAAATTTTTCTTTTTGTAAATTAATTTTCTTTTTTCATCAAACCGTAAGCTGCAAATTCCTCGATGACGGTCGAGGGTCCATTCCACGTTGATATTAAGCGCACAGCATCCCAAACCCCTGAGATTGTTTCTCGTTCGAGCTCGTGTTGATTAATCATTTGATCTCATTTATCTCCGATCTACTCTCTCGCGTTTCGCGAATCACGTTTTATACCGTGCTTTCGAGGTTTATATACATATATACCTCGTTTCTAATTGACATTGCGGTCGTTCGCGTGAGCTAGACGAGTCTAATCGAGAGCACTGAGAGTTCCCCCAATCTCGGACTGACGAGAGAGAGAGAGCTAGAGAGAGAGAGGGGTGATTTAATTCGATTTGGGGATTTTATCCGACCAAGATACGAGGGTTGATAAAACCGCGAGATACGAGCAACCAGAAGATTTTCCAAACTTGTGTCGTACGTACGAGAAAACAAAAAAATTTCCAGAAAGAATTTCGCAAAATAATAACCAGATTAAAGGAGTGTTCCACGATATTGATTAACTGGCCGAAAAGAAAAAATCGTATCGAAACTTCCAAATGAGCAATTGTTCGAAATGTATCTACGATTATATAAACAAATCATTCAGATCTGAATCTAAAAAAATTCTAAGAGGACGTACTATAATGAGTAATTTCTTTATGAAAATAAAACAAATGATTAAACATTTTTTTACATGACCACCAAAATTATTTCGCGCAATCCGATGTTCTTTACGCGAACAGTAAAAAAAAAACGATAAAACACGCTTTTCCGAGTTTTGCTTGCGGATTATCCCGGTGCAAAGGGAATTAATAAAGTATCCAGAAATTGCGCAACCCGCGTTGTTAGGAAATGCATATTAATTCGTTTCTCTCCTAGCGTACCTTTTTTTTTCTTTTTTAATCATTATTTTCATGCGAGAGAAGCGATAAATTAGGAGTCACGCATCGTGGGAAGCGCGAGGCAATTATATTATTTTGCAATCGAGCGGGTGCTCGTCCGTCTGAAGACAGTATGTATAGTCGACGGTCGATCTTTTCGCGAGTCTCACACACGCGCGTCGTTGAGGATTTCTTTTAATTCGCTCTCTGTATAAAAATGGCCCTTCTCTCCCGCCCCCCGCGAGAGGAATTCTCTCTTCTCGACAAGTAGACTTTTCAATTCACTCCGACTGTGAAGCACCGGGAGAATCGTTAACACGCACGCAAACGTTTGCCACGTGTCGCAAGAGAATTTAATTAGCCCATTATACCGTACGTATTTTCTTTTATTTCATTTTTTTTTTTTTTTTTCATTTCGGAAAATTGCGTCAAAACCGATTGTTCGCGAGAAGAAAAATCGTAAAATTTTCCTACATCCCTTTTTGCAATTCTCGTGATATCTTTTTAGTTTTACTCATTATTCGTCATTTTTTTCCTCGTTCGGACGCGCTACGAAAACAACAACAACAAAAATGCCGTCGAGTTGCAATCGCGATTATTTTTTTATCTCTACGAGTACGCGTTATTTCGTGATCGTCGCGCTCTTTGCGAAAAAGATTTTGAAGAAAAAAAAAACGAAGAAATTATTGAAAAATTAACCAAAAAAACAGAGACCACACAGATCGAACGCCGTGGATGATTGTATTGTATACGTGTTGCTTGTGAAAAAAATTGTAGCCACACCACATTGAAAAAAAAAAAAAAACGTGCTCTCGTGTGTCATTATTATTTTTTTTTAATGAGATGTGTGATCGTTATTATCGTGTTTTTTTTTTTTCGTACGTCGATGTTCTCTTATGGAGGTGCTGTCGCCCGTTAATGTTTGGTGCCACTCAAAAAAACATCAGTGAGGCAAAAATACGAAAAAATCGGTGTATCCAGTTTTTTTTTTTTTTTCCCTTTCCACGAAAACCGATCGTGTAACCATCGAAACGAATAACAAAAAAAAACGCAGAAAAAAATTGAGAATTAAGAAACAATGAGGAAATTGTTCGTGGAACAAAAGAGTTGGGGAAAAAATGAAATTTGACGAGAAGCGTCGAATCCACCACCAAAAGCCAAAACCATAAGTTTAACGAAAAAAGCAGTCATTTGGAAATAATAATAATAATAATAATAATAAATGAAATTATACGAAGTCACCAATTCACGAATTTCATTTCTAACTTTTCGACAATGAACATTTAATAATTGAGTGGAAACAATTTAGAAAAATGAAGTATATTAAGGTAGTCGTCTGGTAACTTAAGCCGATTTTCATGTCTTTTTTGGAGGGCGTTTTTTTGTAGGAAAATAAAAATGAATCGTTTCGGATATTTAGGATGTTTTTATTTACATATTAAAGATACAAAAAAAAATTTGTTTGAAAAAATTTAATAGTTTATTATTATTATTATTATTGATCGAAGTTGGCACCTCGAAAAAAAAGTAAATAACAAAATGGCGGACTTTGGAAAAAAAACTTTTTTTTCGAAAGTCCGCCATTTTGTTATTTATCCATGAAATTTAACTTCAGTAGTTCCGACCAGAATGACATGTCTATAGATTAAGGATTATCAAGAATTTTTGATTTCAGATAACATCAAGAGGCAAAATCACCGGGGCCACCCACGCGCTTTTTTTTTGAGGTGCCAACTTCGATCAATAATAATAATAATAATAAACTATTAAATTTTTTCAAAAAATTTTTTTTTGTATCTTTAATATGTAAATAAAAACATGAAAAATATCCAAAACGATTCATTTTTATTTTCCTACAAAAAAACGCCCTCAAAGAAAGACATGAAAATCGGCTTAAGTTACCAGACTACCACCTTCAAGATCATCAGCACATAAAAAAAATTTCGAAAATTTGTTCAATAAATATATCTTTCGAAACTTTTCATATTATTAAATTTCACGATTGAGCTCAATAAAATCTGAATTTACCGCAAAAATGTTCACGGAATAAAATTGTTTTACTATAGACATCGAGCAAGGCCTCAAACGAACAAAACAAAGATGGTAAAAGGAAAAAACGAAAAGTTAAAAAGAATAAAAAGTTAGAACGAAAAAGGATCCCGAAACGAGGAGTAAAAAGAAGAAAAGAAAAAAAAAACTAAACCAAGAAAAAAAAATCAGAAAGAAAAAACGAAAAAAAAAAAAAAAAACGAATAAATGCCGCTTACCGGCGGACGTTCTGGACTTGTTCCTCGGCTTTTGCTGCTGCTGTTGTTGGGAACCGGGCGATTGGGGCGTGTTCCCGTGATTGGAACCGAGAAGTTTAGAATCGGGACTAACCCCGTTAACGCCGCCGGACGTATGATGCGAGCCGGAGAACAGGGACGTGCCGTTGTGAGGATTGTGAGTGTGATGTGTGGGATATTGAAGATGCTGATACATGTTGTAAGCGGTAGCGGTGGGATCGTACTGTGAACCGGAGGTTGGATGATGATGATGATGATGATGGGAGGTCGGATGATAGGAGTCCCTGCAAGAGGGCGAAGCAGCGCCACCGGGATTCTGATAATCCTGTTGCTGTTGCTGATTGGCGGTCGCTTGCTGGCTCGACTGGCCGCCAGTTTGTTGCTGACCACCAGCGCCACCGTTGACGGCGTTCGCGGCGTTGCCGTTATTGCCCGTTTGGTTATTACCTTCGCGCTGTTTAACCTGACCGCCGGAGCCGCCGTTACCGCCGTTGTGCTGATGGGGTGGGGACGGCGCGCCGTGATGATGTCCGAGCATAACCGAGGGTTTAACGTCACACGAACCGCCGGACGTTCCGCCAAGAGCGTCCTGATGATGCATAAACGCGCCCATAACCGCGGCGTGCGCGACAGCCGCCTGATACTCGCTGCTACCACCGCCCAAACTTAAACCATTCCCGCTGTTGTTGTTGTTGTTGTTATTGTTGTTGTTGCTGGCAGAGCTGTTGTTGTTGTTGTTCGTACTCGAAGAGGTGCTCGTCGTTATGCTGTCGGGCGTAGCGTCTTTCGGTGGCGTTGGTGGAAACGAGAATAAATGATGACCGGCACCACCGCCGCCGCCACCGTGACTCGAGAGGGTACCCGTGGTAGGCGGTAACGAGGAACCGAGAGGACTCTGTGGTTTGTCCTCGCCGCCCGCGCCACCGCCCGTCGACGCCGTTGTCGCCGGGAAACCCCACGGTTTCGTTGCGTCGCCGCTCGTTCCCGATAACCAAGGATGCAGCACAGAGCCGTGAAAGTGCGGACGACAAACTTGGCTAACCGGCGCGCTCGTTACCCCGCTACTGGACATTCTACCTGTTAACACACCGATAAAGTTTCGATATTGATCAGTTCGTAGATGAAGATTTTTCGGTTCGAATGTCGGTTTGTCGGAATTAACAGTCGCAAGTGGAATGATTTTGGGAACGGGGGGGGGGGGGGGGGAGAATTTCACTCTTGAGGTCGAATATTAATAATTAGAATAATTATTGGCTAAATAGGCTAAAATTGACTAAACGCCCAAAGGGTGAGCATTTACTTAAGGTAGTAGTCTGGTAACTTAAGCCGATTTTCATGTCTTTTTTGGAGGGCGTTTTTTTGTAGGAAAATAAAAATGAATCGTTTTGGATATTTAAGATGTTTTTATTTACATATTAAAGATACAAAAAAAAAAATTTTGAAAAAATTTAATAGCTTATTATTATTATTATTATTGATCGAAGTTGGCACCTCGAAAAAAAAGCGCGTGGGTGGCCCCGGTGATTTTGGCTCTTGATGTTATCTGAAATCAAAAATTCTTGATAATTCTTAATCTATAGACATGTCATTCTGGTCGGAACTACTGAAGTTAAATTTCATGGATAAATAACAAAATGGCGGATTTTGGAAAAAAAGTCCTTTTCCAAAGTCCGCCATTATGTTATTTATCCATGAAATTTAACTTCAGTAGTTCCGACCAGAATGACATGTCTATAGATTAAGAATTATCAAGAATTTTTGATTTCAGATAACATCAAGAGCCAAAATCACCGGGGCCACCCACGCGCTTTTATTTCGAGGTGCCAACTTCGATCAATAATAATAATAATATTAAACTATTAAATTTTTTCAACAACATTTTTTTTTGTATCTTTAATATGTAAATAAAAACATCCTAAATATCCAAAACGATTCATTTTTTATTTTCCTACGAAAAAACGCCCTTCAAAAAAGACATGAAAATCGGCTTAAGTTACCAGACTACTATCTTAATTCTGTCACTTCGTAATGAATGCGGATTATTACAAAGAGAGCGAATTCACGAAAAAAGTTTTTGGGTTAGGGTGAAATCGCGTGGCCGATTAATCGCGCCGTTGAGTTGTTCCGTTCAGAAGCCGTTTATACATCGGGTGTTTAATACTGTACTCCGCACGCAGTCACATTGCCAAGACGGATCTTGCGCGTGCTTGGAATAATGAAGATGTTTTTTTTTTTTTCGTACGATCCTCACGAGATTGAGTCTAATTGGCCGAGCAAGCATCTTAATTAAGTGGACCGGGAATGAGTATGAATTACCGATTCCGTCTGGTCTCGTATTACATACGAGCAAATGCCCGTGAGCTATCAATCCATCACCACATGAGCATAAAAATTCCCCGAGAGTACCGTACTCTCGTGCGAGTTATGGGAGAAGAGCGCGGAATTCTTCGCGATTCGTTCAAAGTGACTGCACCTCGAACGCGCCGTTTACACGGATAATTAATCATATTGATCCTTTTGTTATTTCGTCCCACCCCCTTACGATTTAATCGGAGATTTCGACAAATTCAATGGCATCGGAGATTACAACGAACGTCTGAACTTTCAGGAACGTATTCTTGTTTTTATCAATGTTATTTTCTTTTTTGCGACGAATCGTGGTTTACGTTCGCACTCGGAGGATCAGGGAAGGAACTAAAGTACGAGACTGGAGGATCGATATATCGAGCGCGGGTTTCTTGCCAGGCCGAGAGACGATGAGAAATAAGGGAGCAAAGGGAAAGAGAGAACTCTACCACCTTTGCGAGAGAGTTCTCGGTCTCTCGACGCGGCGGCATACGCTGATAACGTTCCGCCTCTATCCCCCTTGTTTTGCAGGTCTGAGCTCTACGTACTGTAACCACTATGTAGTACATACACTCTCCGCCATCGCCGAGGCGCGCAGCGAGTTACGAGCATTAATTTTCGAGGTTCTCTCTCTCTGCACATTTACTTGCCGAAGCTTCTCCACTGCCACGTTTCCATCCCCTTTCCGGCTACCCTCTGCCTCGAGGAACGACGCCTCCGGCCAATGTTTTACCCCAGAGTACACCCCATCACACTCTGCTACTGTCTCTATATACCTATATATATATATATATGTTTTACTCTCTGGGTGCAACGCTCGAGCGAATGCAAAGAATGAAAGAAAAAAAACACATCTAGCGAAATTTATCGCAGCGTTCACTCAACTCGCACGAAACCGCCGGTGCCTACATACGTCAAATAAGTTTGTTAAACTCGTGCCCACGTTGTCTCGAGCATATATATACGTATATATAAAGTACACGACTCGTTAAACTCCAGCGACAAGGTAAAAAGTTGCGAACTTTGGAAATCGTCCGAGTAGCGATGAGACTGGTCGTGGAAATTGGGCGAAACGTACATTTCTTTCGAGTCTTTATTTCCTTTTTTTTTTCTCGCCTTTTCGCGTTTTGCAGAGAAGGAAGCGGGGATAGGAAAAAAAAGTGAGTGATGATGATTGAGTCGAGTATATGCGGTAGCGAAAAGAGTAACTTCGTCTTGCCCGTAAAGAGGATTGGACGATTTCGAGAGATGTATATGTTGGAGGGAAGCGAAAAAAAAAAAAATGAAAAAAAAAGGGGAGAAAAGAGTACCGTGCGAAGAGTTGGCGCACGCGCAGAGATCCTCATAGCGAGAAGCAAAAAACTTGCATGGCCGCGTTATTTATCGCGCCGACGCTTCGCCTTTTCACCATTCCCCCTTCCAACCGGTGGCCACGTTGACCGGTGGGCGAGCGCGCTCACGTTTTTACGCAATTTCACGAAACTTTTTCTCACAACAAAAGTATCACGATGTACGAATATCTATGTATATATGCATATCTACGTAGACCTTGTTCATCCCTCGTGCGCACGCGCGAGCCATTTTTTTTCTCCGTTCCGGCGTAGAGAAGAACGCGCTCGCGACCCACCTCGCCCTCCCGGCTGACATAACTCTCGGCTCTTTATCTCGGTGATATTTCTGTCGACTCGGGCTATTTTATCTCGACCGGACGATCGGACGATCTCAGCTCTTTCTCTCACTCTGTTTTGGTATTACAAGCTTGCGTGCACATACACACATAACGTCGAGAGGCGAAGAAAAGGACAAACGAAGAGCGCATCAAGGGAGGAAAGTTAACCTCTCTGGCAGCGCAACAAAATGGCCACTGACGCTCAGCTGTTGCGACGGCATTCACCTCGACCCTTCGTGACTCTGTAGCGAGCTAAGACGATGGAATTTTCGGCTGGAATTTCGCCAGGATGCTCGTCTCGAGGGAGTCATCGTTCAATCCACTCGAGAAGCGCATTGGTAATCATTTAAATGCTCTTCGAACCGGTTTCGCGAGAACACCGCGATACGAGACGCCATTACGTGTAACCAAGAGATATAAATCAAAATGGCCGTACAGTATTCTCATTTGGGATCGTTTATTCAGTCTTTTGTTTCCTCTTCAAACAATTTTACTTTGTTCGCGAGGAAAAAATTGCCGATATTCCACGAGATCCAATGACGCAGAGAGAGATTGATTGATTGATTGATTGATTGATTTATTAATGCCCCGGTGACACCTTGAGGCAAACAAAATTATACTAAATACAAATTCATTATTATGTTAAACATAAAATTACTATAAACTAAACAAGATACAGTTTAAGATAAGTCTAAATTTCGGTTAAAGCTCGAGTGATATAATACAAGAATGGTATGATTAAGGCGAAATATAGTGAAAATTATACAATTTCATTTATATGATGAACTTAAATTACAGTTAAATTAAAGTTAAAGCACATTAAAGTTAAAGCTGAAGAGAGAGAGAGAGAGAGGGAAAGAGACCAACGTAATCGGGTATATCGTACAGATTTCTTGTTTACTGGCGATACTCACGGGAGAGTATAACTCACGAGATTGCTCGTCCGTTGCCTGTTTGATAATGAATGAAACGGGATTGGCTCGAGGGAGACTGAAGACACGCGCTGAGGACACGAGCGAATTGTCGCGTCTCAACGGGTGACAAATGTCGCCGGATTCCAGTGGAATCGCTCTTGACCATACCAATCACCGTACGAACGTACGATGTATATGCACGTATCAAACGGACGTTCTCCGCACACTCGACGAGTTATATTCCGCGGAGCTACGTATATAGTCTTGGATGCGGATGAGGGCAACGAGGATGATGGCAGGAGAATCGATCTCGTTTACAGAACCGCCATAGCGTGTAAAAAAGCGAAGCGGTCCGGAGAGTCTTTCCCGAGCCGCGGAGAGAGAAGATAACTCGTAGCCGCGGCTCTGTTTCACGTTACATATACTCACGCCATATTAGAAACTGGTGCGCGTTCTGGTGTTGTCTCGCCGGTGCGCGGCGTCGGATACGGCGCCGCTTTTCCGCCGCGATAAACCGGACACGCTTCTTTTTTTTTTTCTTTCTTTTTACAACGTCGCGAACGTCGCGAGAGACGACTCTGAGAGAATCATGTAAGAGGAAACGAGATATTGGGAAATCACTGGTGTCACCGGTGACATCTGGCGGATTAATTTCAAGTACACGTTCCCATGAGTCGTCGCAAACTTGTTTTTTTTTTCTTCCTCAAATCGCGATCTATTTTTGCAATTTAATCCAAAGTTCACGCTCCAACAGGATTTTACCGTAAAAATACTTTTCGACACTGTACAACTTGTGAATCTTTAAAATCATGATTTTTTTTTTTCTTCTCTTGAATTTTAATACAATCACTGGATGAGATGAGAGTGCGATAGTCAAAAGAGCATGTAATTTTTGTATATAGTTGTTAAAAAAAAAAAAAAATACCGCAAGTCTATTGTCTTAAATACCGTAATAAAATACATTCCATTGGAATACAATCTGAACAGCAAACATGGGTACAGGTGTGCGGAAATAGCAGGATGAAAAAAAAACGGTTTTTAAGGAAGTGAGGATTTGGGGAGGGCTCGTTTGAATTAAATTAAAAAATCATGAATTACCATTAGCATATGATATCCCGTTGGTGGACGGTAATGTAAAGAAGGATTTGGTACAACGAAGATGGAAAATATTTAATGATTCGCAAAGTTTTTCAATAAAAATAAATTAATTCAATGCCTCTGTGCTATTTCATCGGGGATAATTTGAATCTCGCTATTTCTTTCTTGAATTATTGTATTATCCTTCCGTAGTTTTTTTTTTTGCAGTCATTTTGACATACAAGCGAAATATTTATAATTTCTCTGTCACTGATTTGCCAGGTAAGAATAATAATAAATTTACATATACAATATATATATATTAAGATGTAATAATTCACGACCTCTACCGGCATCAGATTACACATTAGGAAACAACTTACCGACGCTAATTAGTAAGACATTGTTTCCTATATATACGAGATGAGAATTTATAATTTCCCCTGGGAGTTGGCAAATTTTTCGCTAACCAACGGCACAATCTGTATATTCTGGTACGAACCTCTAGATACATATATATATATATATGCATAGCAAATAGCAAAGCCAAATATCTTCGCGCACGAGAGATCACGAGAGAGGGATGAGAGGGAGAGAGTTAAATAGCGAGAGAGGGGAGGAAACGAGAGTGGGCCGTGGAGGCCTCTCTCGATGAATATTCATGGAAGAAAAAAAAGCAACCGTATAGATAGAGTCGCGTACCATATCACGTACTAACGATCAAGATGGCGGTCGATAACGCATCCGTTTCTATCCTTCTCCTTGTCTTAATCACCCTCCTTCTTTTTTTTCTCTCTTTCTCTCGATGAATTTTCGAAGAAAAAACAATTAATATATTTAAAACGTAATTCGTTTATTTTCATAAATAACAAAAATTCCGTGAATTCAAGAATTGAAACGAAGAGTTTGCTCTTTGAATTTTTGTTTACTTAAATCAATTTTCACTGAAACCAAATTGAAGTTACTTTGTTCGTTTTTTTTATGAGGCATTCCTGACTTCTTGATCTCGACATAGTCGTTGCTTCTCTTTTTTTTGTCTACTCCTTTAGCGGTGTAATTTAAGGGGGGAAATAGGGTTAGACGGTTCAAAAAATCGATTTTTTTTTAATTTCACAAATTGTTAGTAAAACTATTGAAAAATATGTTCCTAAAATTTTAAATGAAAATTCCGACACGTTCTATTGTTATAAGCCATTAAGAGCGGAAATAGGGTTAAGACAGCGTTTTCTCAACGATTTTCATGAATTTTTTTACAGTATAAAAAATGAATATAATTTATTGAAACTTTGAGAATATTTTATACATATATTTAAGTATATACTATACAATTTTTATACGTATATTTAAGTATATACTATAAAATATTAGCGACCCCATATTGCTTGTTATTCTTGGTGCTATTTTTTCAAACGCGTTTTTCTGAAAACGACTTTTTTTGAACTTGCGTACACGCTAGTTTGAAAAGTTTTCAACCAATCGTTTTGAAAATTGGCAGTCACTTTCTTCATAGTATTGCGCTCTATATGAACCTAAAATCGGAATATTATCATTATTTAAAATAATTTTTTTTTGCAAATACAGTTGTAAAAATGGTAGAAAATCATGCTTTTTTGTTTTGACCACTGTAAAAAATTCAATTTTCTATTTTTTTGATAGCATTTAGGTTCATAAAGTAGAGAGACATATAATAAAAGTAAATTCCAACCTCGTTTGATTTCAGATGAAAATTGCGACTTCGAGAATGTACGCAACATGCTGAGTCTGATTGTGACCTGCAATATGGGGTCGCTAATATTTTCGGTGTTTTTCAAGGAAATTCTTCAAAAATTTTATAGTATATACTTAAATGTATGTATAAAATATTCTCAAAGTTTCAATAAATTATATTCATTTTTTATACTATAAAAAAAATTCATGAAAATCATTGATAAAACGCTGTCCTAACCCTATTTCTCCCCTTAACGCGAATAGAGTTGTCGTGTACCACGTGTTGTATTATCAGACAACCAGGAGAGAGAGGGAGAGAGAGAGATGATGAGAGAGAACCCATAAAGTTGTGTCGATTACATCGATTTGTCGTGGCTCTCTGTCTCTTTCTCTTTCTCTCTCGTTCGTTGTACTTTCCAGTAGCGTTCTCTACTTGTGTTTAACGCGACAATTCGGTATGCTAATTGAAATCACCTGAGAAAACGAGACACAGAGAGAGAGAGAGAGAGAGATGGAAGTTTAGGAGAGTGTCTTTAATATCCTTGGTCCAGTTATCCGACTTCCATTACGATCGAATATGGCTTTGAATTAAAAAAAAAACATATTTATAATCAAAAGAAATGTCTGCGTTATCTGTAAACGAGGGTCAAGGTAGTTTCTCTCGCCTGGCTCTCCGTAACGAGCCTCAACGACAAAATCTCCGATCTGTCGTAATCGGAACAATCAATCATCGAGATTAATTAATCGATCGAATGTATCGGTTGAAAAAAAAAAATGTATATTTAATGAACGGCGGATTACGTTCCGTCGTTGTTTTTAACGCTTTATCGTTTGTCTCTCTTCTCATTACTTTTTTCTCCACGATTGACTAACCGCGAGAGAAATATTGCGCTACTCGCACTTCGTGATCGCGCGCAATTTTCATTCAAGACAGAAATTTCACAAGAAAATTTCAAACCATTAACCACCCCATTTTTCCACTTCATGGATTCTTAGCTTTTTATAACAGTTTTTCTTCTTTTCAAATTTTTTTTTCCCTTTCGCAAAACTCTCGCTACTCACGGTATTAGCCAGGTGGATTCTATAACAGCAGGAGAAGCGCGCGGTTTTTCGCCTTTGGGACTGAAAACGAATCTGTGACGCGCGCTTTCGCGAGAGAGTTAATACCTTTGTGCGGTGTGTGTGTGTGTGTGTGTATATTCAAGATATATTAGCGGTGCTCGGTACACATAGATATTTAACTGTATGTGTTATAACGATTCTAAACTCTCTCCCTCGAAGATTTTCCGCTCGGCGAACGAGCGGAGCAGGAATAATTCCCGAAGCGCGCGAATATATATACTAAAATGCCAAGGCGAATAATGAATTGCACGCGAGCTTCGGTACGTTGCACGCGCGCTTCTTACACTCCCGGGTGTACTTTGAAAAGAAGAAAAAAATAATAATAAATAATAAACCCTGTATATATACATATACATCTGGTCTACACGGCTAATAGTATCTCGGACTTGGGTTTAACGAGAACTGCACGTCCGCCACCGCATTCCACGTTATACCAATCATCCCCCACCCCCCGCCGCTCTTCCGCCCTTAAACTCAACCGTATAACATTTGCCTTCGTGCAACTCGTGCTTCGCTCGTGTCCGCAAATTGTGACTTTCGTAGTGAAACCTGACCTCGGTCAAATATACCCGATATGCTGATGCACATTTTTTTTTCTACCCCCGTCGTAATCGCTCGAGGGAACTCGAAAATAAAGAAATTGACGTGAGCTTTTTCTGTACGAAAAAAAATATATATTTTGAGGTCGCGACAAACGAGAGCCTTGTAACGATGTAACGAGAGAAAAACATTGATTTTTTTAGGTCTGTGCGAAACGGAAAATAATAAATGATTTTTCATATTGGGATGTATAAAGTTTTACTTTGGCGAATTTTTATTATTAATTTTGTGCTAAAAAATATTGTATTATTATTGTGCGTTCAAACGTATATCCTTGTGAGTTTTTACGTATGATCCTTTTTCAATTTTTCCTCCAATCACTCATTATCCAGACTATACGTTGAACTAATCTAACCTCCGTAACAACCGCAGCTACTTTTTAACCCCATTGCATCGCATTCGTCGTGGGCACGGGGAAACTGCGGAAAACCCGGGAGTTTCGGATTGTATTACGTATCGGAAATACCGAAAAACTGCGAACGACGCGTTCACCGCTCTGTCGGTTAAGTTGAAAATATTGTATTTAAATGAAATTACGGTAATCGAACGAAATTTTCAATGGAACATACGATAATCCTCGGGATGTTCTTAGAAATGTGAAAACTAAAATCAATTTGGACTTAACGAGCTGTGCAAGTTAAAAATGTGACATTGGATGATTAGGATAAGTGAAAAATTATAATAATCTTTCTGCGGGACATTCCTACAACCTCTATACACGATTAATTAACATTTACGATAATATCGGTGTTAGAGAAGAGGTGTATACAGGGATCTCGACGAGGGACGATGATCGAAGTGGCGTGTTAACCGGCGATGCGTGCTCTCGAAGAAACGGCAAGAGGGACCAGAGAGAAAGAGAGAGAGAGAGAGAGAGAGAGAGTGAAGAAAAAAAAGAGTTATTTGCCATCACAGAAAGAGAGAGAGAAAGAGAGAGAGTGAGAGAGTAAGAGAAGTGCCGGAGCAAACGAATAAGAAGCACAAGAAGAAGATGAAGAAGAAGAAGATCCACCGGACAAACAGCATCAACGATGCGAGAAACTCACATCGACGAGGACCACAAGCCATAAGAGTCTTTGAACCACCTTGAACCTGTGCCGCCGATGGTAACTTTACACGAGCTCGAGCGCGCAAACCAACCTTTATAATATGAGAGGAAGAAAGGAAGAAAAAAAGGAAGAAAAAAAAAGAGCAAATTCTGGAGTAAAACGATGAAAAGTGAGAGTGCATCGGGAGGGCCGATGTGAAAAAAAATTTGAGAAAATAACGTCTCATTTCGTTGGGTGTTCGCGCCCCGAAGAATCCACGAGTGTGTCTACAACGGGGCCCCCCCAGCGATGATTTTTTTTTTTACATTTTGCCCCCCCCCCCCCCCCCCCCCGCCCCTCGTTCGCGTAATAACATACAATTTTGTCGAAAAATTGGGATGAAAGAGTGGAGCCAGTATTCTTTATATATGGATACAACGTAAGAGTTGCAGTCCGCAAAAAAATTCGATCCTTTTCGTTCACGAAAACCTTTGGATCATTTAGTGAATCGAGCGGAGCTTTAAAATTCATTTGGAAGTGTTGTTGTTGTTGTTTATTCTTTAAGGAAGAAAAAAACCCTCAACGTGGAATTTACAGAGAAAAAAAGGAATAAGTAGATAGGGGTAGATGGGTGAGACGAGCGAAAAATTGGGGAATTCAAATGTTCACAGTTCTGGAGAATTAATGGGAATTAATGGGAATTATTTGGAAAAATTCGAATGTTCATTAAAAAAAAAAAAAAAAGAAAAGCAAACATCTTAAATTCTCGTAAAATTAGCGGATTATTATTTGTTGTCTAAAATTCATTTTTTAACCATTGCGAGGATTTTTAACACTCTCGGACGACGTATATCGAGATTTTTTTCTGTTTTTCACGAGCAGAGAGGAGCCTACTTTGCGAGGAAGCAAAAAGACAGATATACTAGCGGCGGGCACGCGCGAGATGAGGAAGGAAGAAGCTGGAGAGAGAGAGAGAGAGAGAAAGAAAGAGCTCTCGGAGTATAATATAACCCTTTGGTAGTCTGTGGCTCCGCCTTCGCTCGGCGGTGTGGATTTGCGCAAGATGGCGTCGTTCACGTCCCGAGCCGCCGGGTAAACATACCGCAGGTATATATAAGTACATTATACATAAATAAACATATGTATATATATATATATATATATATGTATATATATAAAGGAGATTCCATGTACGAAGGATCGAAATCTTGTTGAACGCAGTCTCCGAGATTATGTGTATATATCGTACTTGCGGAAACATACGTGAAGATGTCTACGACCCTCTGAATTCAACAACCCTTCATTCTCGTCATTCTATATATACACATTAGGGTCGGTCAAATAAAATGACTAATTTTTTTTTTCCTCGATATAATGAAAAATGTATTGTTTGGCATCTCAAAAAAAAAATCCTCCGCAAGTATGAGCCCTTCATATTTAAATTAAGAGGTCCCTCATCGCGAATTTCCATTTCCCATTTAAATAACATGGAAACATTTTTTAACTTTGGAATTTTATTAGACTCAAACCGTTGATGTTAGGAGAGTCTTTTGGCACATTTTTGTAGAACATTTGATGCTCTACAAAAAAGCTCTCTTGTGTCTAATCGACAAAAGTAACCGTACAAAAAGTAATCGTTGATAATTACCTCTGGATTCTACTTATCTCGTTTATTAGTACGTAAATTTCAAATTTTTTTAAATCTTAGTTATCAATACGAATAAATATACTACTAATATATTACTAATATACTAATATACTACTAATATATTACTAATTGTTTTCAAACAAATATGAGAGAATCCAGAGCTAATTATCACCGATTATTTTTTGTACGGTTACTTTTATCGATTAGACACAAGAGAGCTTTTTTGTAGAGCATCAAATGTTCTACAAAAATGTGCTAAAAAACTCTCGTAACATCAACGGTTTGAGTATTATAAAATTCCAAAGTTAAAAAAAAATGTTTCCATGTTATTTAAATGGGAAATGAAAATTCGCGATGAGGGACCTCTTAATTTAAATATGAAGGGCTTATACTTGCAGAGGGATTTTTTGAGATGCCAAACAATACATTTTTCATTATATCGAGGGAAAAAAAATTAGTCATTTTATTTGACCCACCCTAATACACATATATACCATTGGTCCATTCGATCATGTACATTTGTCCCTATAACGTGGACATCATTAAGGGAATTCAAGGGACGTAAAAATTGGCAATCGATTTATCGAAAAGTGCCTCGAAGGATCCTCGCGACCTTTTGCCGATAAATCGAGATGGAAAAATGTTGAAGAAAGAGGGGAGGGGGATGTTGAGGGAAGATGATACGAAAGGGGAAAATCTTGATGTTGAAATTGGAATTGTGGAGTTTTTTCCTTCTCAAGAACTAAAATACCACAATTCCGATATTCCGATATCGATATTTTTCCCTTTATACCATCATCCTTCGACAGATGATTCTAAAAATTTAGCCCTTGTTTGAGTTCGATGGTACAGAAGGGGAAAATGTTGATGTCGAAATTGGAATTGCGGGATTATTTTTCTTTTAAGAATTAAAATTCCACAATTCCAATTTCGACGTCGATACTTTTCCCTTTGTACCATCATCCCTCGACAGATGATTCTAAAAATTTGGTCCTTGTTTGAGTTCGATGGTACGAAAGGGAAAAATATTGACGTCGAAATTGGAATTGTGAAGTTTTTCTTCTTCTCAAGAACTGAAATTCCACAATTCCGTTTTTTCGACATCGATATTTTTCCCTTTGTACCATTCCTCGACAGATGATTCTAAAAATTTAGCCCTTTTTTGAGTTCGATGGTACGAAAGGGAAAAATATTGACGTCGAAATTGGAATTGTGAAGTTTTTTTTCTTCTCAAGAATTAAAATTCCACACTTCCAATTTCGACATCGCTATTTTTCCCTTTCGTATCGTCTGCCCTCAATGGATGATTCTAAAAATTCGCACTTGTTTGACTTCGCTGGTACGAAAGGGAAAAATATTGACGTCGAAATTGGAATTGTGGATTGTTTTTTCTTTCAAGAACTAAAATTCCACAATTCCAATTTCGACGTCGCTATCTTTCCCTTTCGTATCATCTGCCCTCAATGGATGATTCTAAAAATTCAGCGCTCGTTTGACTTCGATGGTACGAAAGGAAAAAATATTGACGTCGAAATTGGAATTGTGGAATTTGTTTTCTTTTAAGAACTAAAATTCCACAATTTCAATTTCGACGTCGATATTTTTCCCTCTTGTAGCATCATTCCTCAACGAATGAATCAAAAAATTCAGCGCTTGTTTGACTTCGATGGTACGAAAGGAAAAAATATTGACGTCGAAATTGGAATTGTGGATTTTTTTCTTCTTTCAAGAACTAAAATTCCACAAATCCGATTTCGACATCGCTATTTTTCCCTTTCTTATCATCATCCCTCAACGAATGATTCTAAAAATTTAGCGCTTGTTTGACTTCGATGATACGAAAGAGAAAAATATTAATGTCGAACCTGTAATTGTGGAATGTTACTTCTTGAAAAGAAAAAAAAAACAAAAACAAACCCAATTGAAATGAGATGATTAAAAAAAATGTAGCACTTGTCCGCCTGAACCGGCGCGTTAGATGCAATTCAACTAAAATCTCGCGTATTGAAATAAAATTCATGTTAACAGGCCCTCCGAGTCTGCTTGTACCGTCGCTGCTATTAATGTCTCATTGTCGAGAGGGAGACGAATGGGAATAGAGCTGAAATAAAGAGTGATATTTCTGAGTAGACGCGTGCATGCCAGTGGTATTAGATCTCTTTATCTCTCTCTCTCTCTCTCAGGTATGGCAGAGCTTAATAATAACCTACATCACGCGTAGCGTTTCTCTATATATACCACATTCGCGCATATAAGCCTGTATGTCCTCCGACATGAATGTGTATTCAGTGTCGGTTAGTACAGAGAATATGCGCGGGGCATAAAAAAATAAAAAAAATAAAAAAAAATAAACCCAGCAGCAAGAGGATCAGGCAGCAACGAGAGAGGCCTCTCCTCTCCCTCCCGCGCCCTTGCGTGGACTGCAATTACGTATGCACCTCTCTCGCAGACCCCGTGGCTTCACGGTTGGCTGCGCTTCCTTCCTGTCTGTGCCGCAACCACTGCGGCGGAGAAGGCCCTCTCTTCTACCTCCGGGGCACTCTTCTTCGGTCTTTTGCTACCAACTCGTATACAATTTTTTTTCTTCTTCTTCTTTTTTTTTTTCATACTCTCGCAACATTCTCCTCGTTTCTCTCCGCCCAGAAGACCGACCCAACGCGTCGCCACTGTCGCGATCGTTTTTAACGATCTTCCACTTCGCGATTATGACTGATTTCGCGGTATCATACTCTACGGAGGCTCTAACACACGATTTTGTGGCGCTTTGCCGCGAAAAAAAAAACAACCAAACAAAAAGAAAGAAAGAAAGAAGTAATTACTGAAAACTCTGCTCTCTAACGATACACTTGGGAAGAACTTGAAAAAATAAAATAAAATTCACGCGCAACGGCAGTCATTTTTCTTCGCTAATTGTACATAAATAATTACTCTCTTTTGTCGCGGGACGTCTCAATACTGGGAATTCCGGTGGTTCGTGGAAAAAAAAACGGATGAATTATTACTAAAGTCCCCGACACCCCGGCGTGCTCAACGAAAATAATTTTTTTTTTAAGTCAATGTTACGCATCATTGTTTTCTTTCTTTGTGTGTGTGTTTTTTTTTTTCGAACTATTTTCATCGTCACTTCTCAAACGTTCGAAACGTTTGATATCCAGACTCGGGAGAAAAAAAAAGAAAGAAACGAGTCTTCTAGGCGTTACGGAACAAACAAATCTCTCGAGCATCGAAAGTCATTCATTTATGTATCGGCGCGCGCGTGGACATTTATAAATATCCTCGAGGTTTCTTTTCGTTTGTTTTTCATTTTAGAACCGCGAGTGCGAGAGAAGTCGCGAGAAGTTATACGTAATTTAAACGTAAAAAGTCAAAACCCCTCCTTTTCGTCGGAAATTGTAGAAGGGATGAAAGAGATTTGATGCCGATTAGCGAGCGGCTAGTGCGCGTTGGTGTCCCTTTCTTTTTGTTGTTCGATCCAAAATTGTTTCGTTCTTTTCTCTCAAGCTTTTGATATACGTAGTTTTTTTTTGTTCTTTTTTTTCTTTTTTCGGTAGGGACCGCAAGAGTTAACGGAGAGAGAGAGAGAGAGAGAGAGGCCTCCTCTCGTGTATGATCGACGCACGTCGGCACGAATCAGGGATATCGCGTTCCAAGGCGCGTTGTGCTTGGATCGCACGCGGTTCAACAGAAACTGCTATTATATTTTATATCTATATATACATGAGGTTCTCTAGATGGAGTTTCGTCCCTCGTTCGTTTATACCGTGGGTCTCTTGCGAGGAATCGTTTTTCGGCAAGTTTCGGCTTCTCCGCATTTCTCTCATGGTACATATACACGCTCATACACTTTTCTACCAATTCGTCATGTATATACAAGATACATATACAAAAACATCGTTGATCATACATTAAACATACACATAAACAGTCCATTTAACTTTGAGGACCCTTCTCTCTCTTTCTCTTTCTCACTCCCTCTTGCCTTCATGATCTCGAACGGGGGACGAAGAAAACAAAACGTTCTAGAGAAGTGACAAGATTTAAACTCTTCGGGAAACCATTTTTATCGCTACCCTCTCCCCCCAATCCTACAACACCCTCCCGCCTCACTTCAACTAACTTTGTTCTTTTTTTTGTCGGTCACGTTCGGCCTAAAATACAAGCGAAACGCGTGTGATCTCTTGGCGAATGCGATTTCACGTGTAAAAATTTCTAGTCACTGTATAACGAGTCAAACTGTATATGTATATAAACACTAGGGCGATTTTTTTTTTCGACCATTTTTTTTTTTTCTGTCCCCACCCGAAATTTTGTTGGATATGTCGAAAAAGAAATTCCCTGAAAGTTACAGCCCTTAATATTAATTCTAAGTACTTTTCCAAAGCGTGAGAAGATTTTCCATCTAAAATACACGTAAATCGATTTTTTTTTTTCACATTTCTATAACTCAGCCGCATTTTACGCTATCATATTGTTCTTGGTTTCGATTTACTCAGAATAAAACAATCTAAAAAAGTGCCTTTTGCGGTGAAAGTGTAAATTGTACTGGTGAGTTGGTACGGATCACTGAAGTTGATTTTTACCCAAAATTCTCGTTTTTTTGCTGTTATCTCCGAAACAATTAACTTTACGAAAAAAATGTTAACGAAAAATTTGTTGGAAATTTAATTTCCTACAAAAAAGGTCCTATCGACCCAATTGCTTAGATTAATATTTCTTGAGATATTGAACTTTAATTTATGAGTAGTTTAAAATTTACAAAATATGAAATATTAAATAATAAAAAAAATAAAAAATAAAAAAAGTTCAATATCTCAAGAAATATTAATCTAAGCAATTGGGTCGATAGGATCTTTTTTATAGGAAATTAAATTTCCAACAAATTTTTCGTTAACATTTTTTTCGTAAACTTAATTGTTTCGGAGATAACAGCAAAAAAACGAGAATTTTGGGTAAAAATCAACTTCAGTGACCCGTACCAACTCACCGGTACAATTTAGACTGTCGCCGCAAAAGCCACTTTTTTAGATTGTTTTATTCTGAGTAAATCGAAACCAAGAACAATGTGATAGCATAAAATGCGGCTGAGTTATAGAAATTTGAAGAAAAAAAAAAATTCGATTTACGTGTATTTTAGATGGAAAATCTTCTCACGCTTTGGGAAAGTACTTAGAAAATATTAAGGGCTGTAACTTTCAGGGAATTTCTTTTTCGACATATCCAACAAAATTTCGGGTGGGGACTGAAAAAAAAAAATAGTCGAAAAAAAAAATCGCCCTAATAAACACACATGATAAAGAATTGGTCCGTTTCACAAAAGAATTCTCGGAATCAAAGGTGGTAAAAAGATGTATATGCTAATGTACGGGTTTTTTTTTGTTTTTATTTTTCGGTTGTAAGATACGTAATGCGTATTCAAGGTATATTTTATTGTTGCGCGAGATGTTAGTTTATAGAGAGAGAAAGAGCGAGATGGGGGAAATATTTTATTTATTTTCTTACACGACGACAAAATGCAACCCTCGTCTCTTCGAGGTTAACATCTCTTTCTCTCTCTCTCTCTCGATCTCTCTTTAATTTACCGTGATATCTCATTTGTCAATGTTTATAACGAAATTGGAGAATTGAAAAATAGAAAAAAAATTTACCGTCGAATCAAAGACTGGTGTCGATGAAATTCAAAGCATTCCTCGGCCATCCCCCTCGAGATTCCGTTAATCATTAATATCTTTCAACGAAATAATCATTCGTTGCTAACGCTCATTGCCGCGTAACGGTTCGTTTTAATTCCGTCAAAGAATCCTCGAGGCTCTGGTTTAATCCCCCTTTCTCAAATGATATATGCGCGTTAAGAGAGCTTTTACTGAGTGACCGAGAATGCCAAAGTGAGATACATGTATAGAGGAGAAAGAGTGAAGGGGGGGCGGGATGTGAGGGGTGGGAGACGGGAGAGCGAAGGGTTGAGGGAGCGCAATATGTGCAGTCCAGAAAGCCGCGGATGTTAAACGGCGATAACATTCACGCTGTTCTCGTTACGGCGAAGCGTGTTAAATAGTTGGCACATGCTGTTGGGCATGTCTCTCTCTTTTTCTCTCTCTCTCTCTCCCTATATTTTTCGTTACTCTATATAGGAGCCACCCGTGCCGACAAATGGCTCCATACAGAAATCGGGTGATCGACCCCTGGTGCACATTTACTAATACTAACCGACTCGCTACACGAAACCTCTCTATATCTTTTCTCGTTTTTTTTTCCTCTCCCTCCTCTCCGCCCCGTCCACTTTCATTTTGCCTTTATTCAACCATACCCGTGCTTCATGTAGAGCCTAAATAAATTGCACAGACTTTGGATGACTCTCGCGGGCATCGCGACACCGAGCAAAAGTTTCAATGGCCGCGGCAACAGAGAGAAAGAGGAAAAAAAGGGTCTATGAAAGTCTCGTGAAATTTCAAGTTATCACTGTAACCCAGGAAACTTTGAGATTACTTCTCTCGTGTATAGGCTGCTGGACGATTTAGATCTCAGATTGACGATTTTCTTGCGGAGAAAATTGTGTAATTGAGTGAATGATCGTAATCATTAAATTATACTGTTATAATCGATGGTTCGGTGATTAATCGTCGCGAGTTTTATTACTACTTGATAATTCCTCGATTTTCAATTTTTTTTTAGCAAATATCACGTTGTTTCTTACATTGTACTCCGCAAAATTCGTTAATACGGAAAATTTGGAATAAATAATCATAGACTTTGATTGTTTGGGAAGATTTTCGGGAAATTTCGATAAACTATTGTTCTAGGGGTCTCTCATACCCCGTAAATACGATTCGACTTAAATTTTGCATTGATTTTTTCTTTTTTTTATAGCAAATATGATATTTTTTTTTAAATTGTACTCTGAAAATTTATTAATATGAAAAATGTGGAGTAAATAAACATAAAACTTGATTATTAGTAAAGATTTTCGGGAAATTTCAATGAATTATTGTTCTAAGGGTCTCTCATACCCCGTAAATACGATTCGACTTAAATTTTGCATTGACTTTTTCATTTTTTTCTTAGCAAATATTTTTTTTTAAATTGTACTCTGAAAATTTGTTAACATGAAAAATGTGGAGTAAATAAACATAAAAGTTGATTATTAGTAAAGATTTTCGGGAAATTTCAATGAATTATTGTTCTAGGGGTCTCTCATACCCCCTAAATACAATTCGACTTAAATTTTGCATTGACTTTTTCATTTTATTTTAGCAAATATGATATTTATTTAAAATTGTACTCGGAAAATTCATTAATATGAAAAATGTGGAGTAGATAAATATAAAACTTGATTATTAGTAAAGATTTTCGGGAAATTTCAATGAATTATTGTTCTAGGGGTCTCTCATACCCCGTAAATACGATTCGACTTAAATTCTGCATTGACTTTTTCATTTTTTTCTTTAGCAAATATGATATTTATTTAAAATTGTACTCTGAAAATTCATTAATATGAAAAATGTGGAGTAAATAAACACAAAACTTGATTATTAGTAAAGATTTTCGGGAAATTTCAATGGATTATTGCTCTAGGGGTCTCTCATACCCCCTAAATACAATTCGACTTAAATTTTGCATTGACTTTTTCATTTTATTTTAGCAAATATGATATTTATTTAAAATTGTACTCGGAAAATTCATTAATATGAAAAATGTGGAGTAGATAAATATAAAACTTGATTATTAGTAAAGATTTTCGGGAAATTTCAATGAATTATTGTTCTAGGGGTCTCTCATACCCCGTAAATACGATTCGACTTAAATTCTGCATTGACTTTTTCATTTTTTTCTTTAGCAAATATGATATTTATTTAAAATTGTACCCTGAAAATTCATTAATATGAAAAATGTGGAGTAAATAAACACAAAACTTGATTATTAGTAAAGATTTTCGGGAAATTTCGTACAATTATTATTCCGGGGGTCTCCCAAACTCCTCAAATACAATTCGACTTATATTTTCGATTGACTTTCCCAATTTTTTCGAAAATATCGTTCATAAGAGGGTATGCATTCTGTTGTGAAGAAGAGAAAAAAAGAAAAAAAGAAACAGGAGAAGAAAAAAAAAGAAAATGTCAACTCACTGTGGGCGTAATGTGCGGCCGCTGCCGGATGATGAGGCGTGGGTCCAGCATGAGGGTAGTAACCCCTGTAGTCGGGATTAACACCGGCACCACCGGCGCCCGACGGTGGCTCGAGGCCCGTTCTCGGCGGTTCGTACCACCTCGCCGCGCTCGATTCGCTGCTCATGTCCATTATGTCGAGAATTTTCGTAGATTTTTTACTCGAGCTCGGGGCTAAGCGCCTCACGCTCTCTCAGACCGGGGGGAACAGAAAAATGAATGTTGATCGGGGGGGGAAAAAAAAGCAAAAGTCGATGAAAAATAAAAATAAAAACGCGACTTTTCCCCTCGAGGATCAAGGCGCGTTTGGAAGATCCGAGCGATATTGATTATTTATGTGTATTTTTTTTTGTTCTATTCAGCACAGGGATGAAGAGATCGAGATGTCTTTGGGAGAATAATTAAAAACCCTGAGGACTCTCAAGCCCTCTTGACGAAAACGTTCATAAATCCTTGTTTTTTTTGTTTGTTGACAAGTCCAGAATTCTTTTGACGATCCTTCTGTAATCATAGTAACAAAGAACACGATATTAATTTTATTTGCTGTATAAAAGAATTTTCGTTGTTATTGAAGCTTGGAAAAAAAAACAAACAAAAGCGCGAGTCGGGAATGTTCGAGATTTTGTGGCGTCGATAACATTCCGTAAGTTCAACGAAATTCAAGCGATAACGAGTGTTTTTTGGGCTAAAAATTCCTGAGTAATCGAACGATCGGACGAGCATCGCGAACAAAATGAAATCTCGTATGAAAAAAACGTTTTATTCGAAAGCGTTACGTAAAACTAATCGCTATAATCGCTATTGAACGGCCGGTAATTTACATTCGTGCGGATCTTTAAGGGTTAATAAGAATTTTATTCAATTCATTTGTTATCTCGAAGCATCATTATTATTGTACTCATGAATATTCATTCGATTATCGTATTATAACGGATATATAATAACGTCTCTCGTTTTCGTTAACCACGCAACAGAGTTCGTGTATTATAGGAATTAACGTATCTCCCGAACCGATAAGACAAGACACGAAACACCTACCTGTACTCCGTAAGTGAAAGGGGGGTAAAAAAGAGAGAAAGAAGAAGAAAAAAAAAACGAATCTCCCAGAGAAACGCCTGTTCGTCCGATCGAGAGAGATGAGAGTAGACACAACGAGAGATTATTATCGTTTGCGCGCATAAACCAAGAAGCCCAAAGCGCACTACGTGTATTACAGCCCAAAAGTGAAATATAATCCGATCCGGCGTTTCGTGATAACCCTCCCCTCCAACTCCCTGTCCGCGATTTTGATAATATCGTTATCGATCTGAGCTTCGAGTGTCGTGGTGGAAGAAAAGAAAAAAATAAAATAAATAAAGATGACTCGCTGGAGAAAAGAAATATTTGTCAACAAGTTTACGAACTTGAAATGATTTAAGAAGGTCGAGAAATCGAGACGTCAACGCGGCCCTCGTGACGTTTGACGCGAATCCGTTCCAAGTGAAAATTAATTTTTCCTCACTCTCTCCGCCGCCCCTCGCGGAAATTTTCACGCTTTCTACAAGACTCACACACGATTCGACGGGCGACTGCAAACGCGAGAGGGGAAAAAAGAATATAATTGACTCTCGAAAACGCTTGGCGCTTCTGTGATAAATAAAATACTCGAAAATCATTTATCGACGATTTTTTTTGTATCTTATCGGATGTATATTTAAAAAAAAAAAAAACACGACGCTGATAAGATTGTAGGTGAGCGAGGAGAGAAGAGAGAAAAAAATTGAGCAATCCGGAAAGCGAGGGACTCATCGATTAAATTTAGAACATTTTTTTGTCTTTTTTTGTTCTTTTTTTTTTTAAGTAAAAACAAAATCTTCGTTGAAATTCTTCGTTGGTCAACGCTGTCATTGAAATAAAATTTTCGTGCATCCTCCGACGATTTCGTTGGGTTTAAAATTGTAATGATACTTTCCCTGGATTGATGGAATTTTCAATTTTTGTCGCGATAATGAAACCGGACGATCCTCGCATTCGCGTTATTAATAGAATATATTACGAAATACCTCGCGGCCATGAAAGTGAATGTCTCGGTAACGATCGTTTGTAAGATTTTCTTCTTTTTTTTTTCTCCCACTCGATATTTTTCGGATTCTCGTTAATGAATATTTTCGTCAATTCATCAATAATGCTGATCGATAATCATGAATTATCATAATTTTTTAATCAACAACCTCTTTTTTCAAGCTTCATAGTCGTGTATATTCATAAAGATGTTTAATTAAATAGTTTTTTGTGCGAATAGGTATTTCAACGAATTTTTGTACAAAACAAAAGGGAGCAGTATTTATTTCACCCAAATTTATGATCGAATGGAAAAATTCGCAACCTCAGAGCTCCAGTTTAGAAAAAAGTGAGTCTCTGCGTTGAAAAATGATGGTGGGATCAGCAAAAAAAATACAAAAAAAAATACCAACAAAAAAAACGAAATAAAGAAACACGTTGAATAAATGAGATTTTTCTTAATTTGTGAACAATCCTGAATTTTCATAATTTTTTTAATCAACAGCCTTTTTTTAAGCTTCATAGTCGTGTATTTTTATAAAGATATTTAATTAAATAGTTTCTTGTGCAAACAAGTACTTTAAGGGGGCAAATAGGGTTAGACGGTTCAAAAAATCGATTTTTTTTTTATTTCATAAATTGTTAGTAAAACTATTGAAAATTATGTTCCCACATTTTTTAATGAAAATTCCGACTCGTTCTATTGTTATAAGCCATTAAAGTGAGTAGCTCTCTTTCAGGCCCCGAGCGCGTGTATTCAAACGCGTTTTTCTGAAAACGACTTTTTTTTAACTTGCGTACACGCTAGTTTGAAAAGAAACCAATCGTTTTGAAAATTGGCAGTTACTTTCTTCATAGTATTGCGCTCTATATGAACCTAAAATCGGAATATTATCATTATTTAAGATAATTTTTTTTTGCAAATAAAGTTGTAAAAAATGGCAAAAAATCATGCTTTTTTGTTTTGACCCCTGTAAAAAATTCAATTTTCTATTTTTTTGATAGCATTTAGGTTCATATAGAAGAGAGACATATAATAAAAGTAAATTTCAACCTCGTTTAATTTCAGATGAAAATTGCGGCTTCCAGAATGTACGCAAAATGCTGAGTCTGATTGTGACCTGCAATATGGGGTCGCTAATATCTTCGGTGTTTTTCAAGGAAATTCTTCAAAAATTTTATAGTATATACTTAAATATACGTACAAAATATTCTCAAAGTTTCAATAATTTATATTCATTTTTTATACTATAAAAAAATTCATGAAAATCATTGAGAAAACGCTGTCCTAACCCAATTTCCCCCCATAACGAATTTTCGTACAAAAAAAAAACGGAGCAGTATTTATTTCACTCAAATTTACGATCGAATGAAAAACTTCGGAACCTCAGAGCTCCAATTTAGAAAAGTTAGTGTCTGACGTGAAAAATGATGGTAAGAGGTCAACGACAAACACAAAAAAAAATACGAGAAAAAACGAAATAAAAAAACACGTTGAGTAAATGATATTTTTGTAAACTAGTCACTTATCCTCATAATTTTTTAATCAACAACGTTTTTATCAAGCTTCATAGTCCTGGATGTTTATAAAAATGTTTAATTAAATAGTTTTTTCGGCAAATAGGTATTTTAACGAATTTTCGTACAAAAAAAAACAGAGCAGTATTTATTTCACCCAAATTTATGATCGAATGGAAAAAATTCGGAACCTCAGTAGCTCCAGTTTCGAAAAGTGAGTGTCCGATGTGAAAAATGACGTTGAGGTGTACAACAAAAACAAAAAAATTCCAAAAAAAAAAACGAAATAAAGAAACACGTTGAATAAATGTAAGCCCGATGTATACATAAAAGTTTCGGGACGATTTTATTTCATTTTTTTTATCGCTTCCGAGATATCGATGTAACACACGTTCGACGCGATCGTGTCGGGACGCACGAGCACGTATCAATCTCACAGCGACACATCGGCAAAGCGGGACGAAAAGAATTCGTGTCTCAATTTCCCCCTGATAGGCCCCCAGCCCCCCGCCGCCCGGCAAGAATCACCGATTGGTGATAATTAACGAATCGATCAATTCTCACGTATCTCGCTGTGATCCGCGCTCGATCATCGTCGTCGTGGCGGCAATTACGACGAGGGATATCACGAGATATCGTGGATGTAAAAATGCATCGTTAAAAAAATAAGAAAAAAAAAACCTTTCGAATTCTCGAGAATTAATCACGGAAAAATACAAGGGATATCGATCAAAGATTGAGTTTGGGTGGGAAAGGGTAGGAAGAAGGAGAGGATCACATAGTTAATTGAGACTTGGGATATTCGTGAATTTAGAATTTTTTTTTTTTAACTCGTGATAAATTCCAAGCGGATGTCACGGGGCGGTGTGAAGAAAATTCGAGAAAAGTTCACAGGATCGTTAATGCTGAATTTCGAAATGATTTTTCAAATATATAAATAAAGGGATTTTTTGTATCACGACGAGAAAAAGATGCGGCAATATTTCGCTAAAGTCATCGTTCATTTGGCAAAAACAAATTATTTCGTTCACTGTGACACAGAATTTTCGAAGTAACTTTTCATCAAATTCAGATAAACAGAATTTGACGGAAATTTATTTTTGTCCTCGTAGTTCTTGAATGTCTTTCGTTACGATTCTTAAAAATGAATATATGCAAAAGGAACATCGTGGAGAAAAAATATAAATAAACGAGATCGAGCTCACCCGGAAAATCGACGATACGATCGGCGTATAAGAGTAAAAGATTATTCCTTCACTATCCTCCGGGCCCCTCTCACTTTAACAACGAGCCAATATAGACGGTACAATACGATAGAATTATTCAATACGAATCAAAATAATTCTTCGACGACAGACAGCACGCGCGTTGGCATTGAAAAATTTATAAAAAAAAGCGAGAGTATATCGCGAAGTTGAAAAAAAAAAAAAAAGATGATAATTTCGTTGATTTCGCGTCCGCGAAGACAACGACGACGAGACAAGACGCGTTTGAGAATGAACCGGCGATTTTTATAAACGATAGTGTAAAGCGCGTCGCGCCTCTCGCACACTCGCCTCGCCGAAAGATACCGAAAAAACATTTTGTATCCCCTCCCCCGCCCCCTGAACGTTGAAGAGATATCCACGGCGGAGAGAGATATCTCTCGCGCGAACAACGACAACGACGACGTTCAGGGAGAAAGAAAAGAGAAAAAAAAAGAAGAACTGTCGTCGAACTTTGCGATTGATTAAAAATTATAATCTCGGCGACCGCGTGTCCACGGCTGGACAGATTGATCGGAAATTTTGGTGACCTTCGTTCGATCCGTCCACCGGAAATCACTGTGGTATCTAAATATTTTCCGATCGTCATCCACGTATAACGAGTCGTGGAGAAATAAAAAGGAAATCATAAAAAACGAGGATGAAAGATCATAGCGAATTTTTTTTATGACAAAGTAATGATAGTTACTATTATTGTGGATTTTTTTTTTCCGTCAAATGAGTCAAGTTCCTTCGCGGCACATGTGTGCCATTTTCGTGATATGATTTAAAAAAAAAATTGAACAAACGTCACGGGACGAGATTGAAAAAAATTGAAATAAAAATATAATAAAATTCTTCGGTGAATTAGACGGTAATTAATCTAAAATGGGGGAGGTTTTTTTTTGGTCAATCAGGTAATATTGTGTGTTTATCGATCGATTTCAATTTTCTTTATCGTCGCGAGAATTTAAGTAGCGACTTCCGGCGTGTCGGATTTTGTTTCATCATCATTCAATGTATTATTTTCGTGGCGCTTCGGCGAAAGATCGTGACAAAAGATATTTTTTTTAATTCTTTTTTCACGGGTAATATAGAAACGGGCGCGCGTTGAATCTCAACGGTAAACAGATCGTCATACGTATAAATGTATGTGAAATTGTGTGTAAAATTCTTCAAGTTGCTATTTTTTTTTTCTTCTTCTTTTTTCTACAAAAAATATACTTATCGCTCGACGAATCGATTCCAAACCGACGCATTTATATCTTTCGATGTTTCCCCCGCAATCTTATCGCAATTCGGCGGTAATCTGGGAATGTGCCTTGTACTCTCTCTCGAATCTTCGCGCCGTCTCTTTGTACGAACGAATAGGAAAAAATAAGAAATAAATAAATAGAGAGAAGGAGACTTGGACCTGTAACGCGAGTGTAATATCGATAAGGTCGATGATTTCGTTGTTTGTTCTACGACGATCGAGAAAGTGTCTGCTCGTACATGAGAACCTTTTACAGAACGAAAAAAAAAAAAAAAAAGCATCGAAGCTTGAGAATTTTTGAAATTTTCATTTAAATATCAATGTGCAATTTCAACCTATTTTTACGACCATATTAAGGGGAGAAATAGGGTTAGACGGTTAAAAAAATCGATTTTTTTTTATTTCATAAATTGTTAGTAAAACTATTGAAAAATATGTTCCCAAAATTTTAAATGAAAATTCCGACTCGTTCTATTGTTATAAGCCATTAAAGCGAGTAGCTCTCCTTCAGGCCCCGAGCGCGCTATTTTTTCAAACGCGTTTTTCTGAAAACGACTTTTTTTGAACTTGCGTACACGCTAGTTTGAAAATTTTTCAACCAATCGTTTTGAAAATTGGCAGTTACTTTCTTCATAGTATTGCGCTCTATATGAACTTAAAATCGGAATATTATCATTATTTAAAATATTTTTTTTTTTCAAACAAAGTTGTAAAAATGGCAAAAAATCATGTTTTTTTGTTTTGACCCCTGTAAAAAACTGAATTTTCTATTTTTTTTTTAGCATTTCGGTTCATATAGAAGAGAGACATATAATAAAAGTAAATTCCAACCACGTTTGATTTCAGATGAAAATTGCGGCTTCCAGAATGTACGCAAAATGCTGAGTCTGATTGTGACCTGCAATATGGGGTCGCTAATATCTTCGGTGTTTTTCAAGAAAATTTTTCAAAAATTTTATAGTATATACTTAAATATATGTATAAAATATTCTCAAAGTTTCAATAAATTATATTCATTTTTTATACTATAAAAAAATCCATGAAAATCATTGAGAAAACGCTGTCCTAACCCTATTCCCCCCCTAAAACAACGATTCAGACACCAAAAAAAATCTAAACACATTTATTTCGAGATAAAATAAACATTAAAAAATGAGTACTCTCGCAATTGTTTAAACAGCGATCCGAATAATTTTTAACATTACCAAAAAAGCATTTCGAACAGTCTCCCGTACGGACATTTCAATACTATTAATTTTTGTTCGCAAAATAAAAAGAATAAAACGCATTTTTTCTGTCTCTCAAACGTGCACCTCTCCCTTAATGTTGAATTCCTCAATATTTACATTAATTTAATTAACAAAAGTATTTTATTTCATATCAATCATGAAACCAGGTATCCAAAATATTTGGGAAGAAAAAAAGAACCGTTGAAATTTTTTTCCTATCTCCCATTTGTCATTGGGTGTAAAGAAGAAAAAAAAATCGCGCGTTTTATCCAATCAACGAAAATAATATACTTTCGTGCTTGATCCTCTCTCCGTCTCTGTCTTTCTCTCTCCGTCACGTATTCTTATACTCTCGAGAAAGCGGCCGTATATAATATCGCTTGTGCACGTGAGTGCAACGCAAAAGCTTGACCGACGCGAACGAGGGGGGGGCTCTCTAGCGAATGTGCCAAACGTCTCGTCACACGTTTTTCTGAACGATATGCAGATGCAGATACACTGATGCATCCGTGTATGTTTAAAAGGTGAAAAAAGCGTGAGAAATAGAATTGAGCAAGAGAGAGAGAAAGGGAGAGACGGCCAGGCGAAGAGCAGGCGTTTTTACGAGAATTACAGTAAAACGAGCATAAAATCGTTGACAGAAATGTCGACGTTAACAAAATCAACGCATCACTCGAATCCTTTCATCGTGCATCACCAACGACATTGAAAAAACCCTAATCGATATTCGATTCGTATCATAATCATCCGCGACGAATAACCGATTATTGAAACACTTTTTTTTCTTCTTGTCATTTAAGCAATTCGATCTCTCTTTTTTCACGAATTTTACGAGGACTGTAAAAGCGAGCAAACTGGAAAAGTAACATCCCTCCTTGAGGGCCCCCTCCTGACCCGTCACTCGGTTCGTAAAACACGCGTGAATCCTCGCGAGACGCCCATATAACGTGAAACGACGAGAAGGAGAAAAAAAAAGAGTGGAAAGGATATACCAATATACATTGTGGGCACGACGCTTCTTTCTCTCTTTCTTTCTCGCTCTCGATACTTCGCGCGAGGAACAATGGGCCCGTTGGCCCGTGACATTCTCGAGCGAAGAGAAAAAAAGAAAACAAAAAAGAAGGAACCCTGGCGATGAGCACCAACGAGAGAGGAAAAAATGGGACAGCGAGGTATATGGGAACGAGGTCCGCGAGAGTAGAGAGAGAGGAGAAAAAAAAAACAAAGCTGACCGGTAGGGTAAAATGTGTGCTTGGTCGAAAAAAAGAGATCGAAACGCTTTGGTGATCGTTTAAATTTAACGGGGACGAAAAAACGACATCGTTGGTCCCTTTATTTTTTTAAACCGGGTTCACTAATTTTTACTGCTAAAATTCCCCCTTCGTTTTTTTTCAGTAAAGCAGAATCTGCGTGCGCGGCTCGCGCGCACTGCTCTTCGGGTTTGGTTCGTCGGTGCACAAACGTCGCGACCTGAAGTACGCACATGAAGAAACTGCGCGAGCACAACATCGACGTCCAATGAAAATGATGAGTTGGACGGCTTCGGAAATAAATCACATTTCGAGATACTTTGTGACGTGTCGTTTTTTTTTTTTAACGAGGCTTCTCTCGGCAATATGATGTAAAATGGAACGAAGAATAGTTGAAACGTGTTTGACGCGCATTGCAACCGGATGAGACGGATTGTTTGCATTCTGTCGCGAAGAAAATGTACGGAAAGACGATATTTCTTTTTCACTCGTTTCAATTACTGAAATTAACTATTCCAATGAAGTTTCGTTGATAAAATAACGTCAAACGAATCGAAATAAGTTGTGAGAGAGTTTGACAATTTTTTGTAAAAAAGAATAACAACGAAATGGACGAAAAAACGTGAATGTTAGGTTATTTTTATTTCCGGTCACTTTTCCATTCTTAATTACTAAAATACCATTGAAAAAAAAACGATAAAAAGTCCTTAATAACAAAAATCAAAATAATTCCGAATAAAAATATGAAAAATGTTTGAAATCACTTCGGTCCTTTCAAAACGTCAAAAGTACCGTTTTTTTTTTTTCCACCAGTTCGACATGTCGGTATGTCCCAATGGTGGATTGAAAAAAAAAAAAAAAAATTATCAATCCGCGTCAAACGAAATATTGTCTTGAGCGTCAACGGGGAAGGGGGAGTGAGGGATACACATCGGTTAAGAGAGAGACGAGAATCGAGGCGACGGGCGATCACCTTTATAACCGCGTTGTCCGACGGCCCGAGCGTGGCAAAACCAAACGAGAGGAACAATTGACCGTTGGTTATTTCAAAGCGACGAGAATATAAGACGAGATTGAGAGAGACGGAATGAGAAGAAAAAAAGAGTGTAAGAGAAAGAAAGAAAGAAATAAGGAATGAGTATGTAAAATTGGTAAAGGTCGAGCTGAGAGAAATCTGTGCAATAGAGGGTAAAAGGTGACTGCGAAGAGGAACGAAGAATTAGGGATAAAAACAAGTTGGTAAAGGCCCTAAGAATCCACGATGTGTGTATCGTCGAGTTTGGAAACCCAATCTACGAGAAAAAAAAAATCAAAAGCTCTCTTTCTCTCTCTCGAGGTCGACGTAGGACGTTGCCCGCTCTTCGTCCACGCGAGGGAGCACACTATTTAAACGCGACAAAGAGAGACAACGAAGAGTTTGAAAAAGGTGAAAATTCTCAGCGAGAGAGAAAGAGCACTCTTTGTAACACGAGGACCGAAGGGAACGGTTGCTGGGAATCGATCTACGAAGTATATGGTCAATCTCTTCTTCCCCCCCCCCCCCCCCCCTCTTTCCATATATACACACGACATTGTAGGTACAAAGCATGTTTATGTAATACGAATGCGCGGGTGTCCAATTAACCGAGGCCACGCGAGGACGTTCGTGTTGAAATCTTACGAAATTTCGTGACGGAGAAGGGGTCATGGAAAATCATCTCTGAATTCCATAATCGTCAATCTGTCGGTAACGATAAGTCGCAATTTTGAAATTTGTTTTTTTTTTTTCAACAATGTATATTAAAATAAATAATAAAAATAAGTCGAAGAGGAATTCAAAAGAAATGCTTTATAATATTAATGCTTCATAATATAATACAAGGAATTGAACGATAAATAATTGCAAAATTAAAATTCGCACGAGAAAGAGTTTGTTTTTAATTTCAATTTCGACTTTCTCGTGAACGACATTTTGGTGATGCCTAATTATCACGAGGAAGCAATGTTTAAGTTAAAATTTCCCACCTTTTTGACTCTTTTTTCGTTCGTTGATGATGAAACGAAAAAAAAATCGACGAATTTCTAATGTACGAATTTGTTTGTACATTACAATTCGTTTTTTTATGAAATTATCAATTTTGTAAGAAAAAAGGAAAATCCTCGCCTAACGTCAATATTTACGATAATTTCCACACAGTTCGAGTCACTCTCAAGTTCGAGCAATGACAATTTTTCTTTTCCAATCGAAAACACACATGCATCGTGAAACTTTTGTCAAACATCATTTTTTATTGCTGTTGTTGTGATATATTTTTATGTTTCATTTATTTCACGGGAAATTACAAATATATATATATACATTAGGGCGATTTTTTTTTTTCGACTAATATTATATTAATATTTCTTGAGATATTGAACTTTATTTTTTTTATTGTTTAATATTTCATATTTTATAAATTTTATACTACTCATAAGTAGTATAAAATTAAAGTAGTAGTTAAAGTTCAATATCTCAAGAAATATTAATCTAAGCAATTGGGTCGATAGGACCTTTTTTGTAGGAAATTGCATTTCCAACAAATGTTTCATTTCCATTTTTTTCGTAAAGTTTATTGTTTCGGAGATAACAGCAAAAAAACGAGAATTTTGGGTAAAAATCAACTTCAGTGACCCGTACCAACTCACCAGTACAATTTACACTTTCGCCGCAAAAGGCACTTTTTTAGATTGTTTTATTCTGAGTAAATCGAAACCAAGAAAAATATGATAGCATAAAATGCGGTTGAGTTATAGAAATTTGAAAAAATAAAAATAAAAATAAAATCGATTTACGTGTATTTTAGATGGAAAATCTTCTCACGCTTTGGGAAAGTAGTTAGAATTAATATTAAGGGCTGTAAATTTCAGGGAATTTCTTTTTCGACATATCCAACAAAATTTCGGGTGGGGACTGAAAAAAAAAATAGTCGAAAAAAAAAAATCGCCCTAATATACATATGTATACCGATCTCGATGCATCTCTCACATTGTTTTAGACGATTCAGAGTGCTGTAACGTTGAAATTATCGAGAAAACAGAAAATTATCACGAACCGAATCCTCGTTTATGAGATAAATGTATAATGAATTGTTTAGAAAAAGAAATTACTAAAGGAATTTGAAAAGTTGCTTGAGAAATTGTGTAAAGGTCGGGAAAAAATAATTTTCTTTTTCAATGAATAACGTATCAATTTAACACAAGGAGACTATAAATAATTCGAATATTTTTAATGGATCGTTTCGAGAAGAAGGAAAAAAAAAAGTTAAAAACTAAACGGCAATATATTAATGTTTGCATATCTAATCGCCACTGTGTCACCCAGATTAGTCTCATTAGCTTCGCGCGAGTAAGTTGACGACGAGTGAACAACCGGACACGGTGCTGGTCTAGTCTGCATCGCTAAACGTTAACCCTGAATAACCAGACGCGATAACAAATATATATATATAATAACGCGTTAATTTTAACTACCCGACATAATACGAACAAGTACCCGCGTTCTACTCGGCGTTGCCGAGTGTCTCCTTGAATGTGGGGCGGAATTATACTTGGAGACTCTCGAAACGCCAGTTCTTTATTAAGATAACTTTTATTTAAATTGCGATACAAGTACGTTGGCACTTGTTGGCGAATATGGCGAGAGCAGAAAAAAAAAAAGAAAAGAATGTCCGTTGATTTTTCTTTGCAACCCCCGTCCGCCATTAATTCCAAACTTCTCGTTAATTGTGACGTTAATCGTACAAACTGCGAGAAATTAATTGGAATAATTCCTCTCTCTACGAACCCCTCGAGTAATGCATCCATATTTTTTATATACATGTTTTTTTTGCAAAAGAGTTCTCGTTAATTGTACAAAGTACGAGAAATTAATCAACGGGTCCCCTTCTATGAATCCCCTAGTATAAAAAAAAAACATCCGCAACTTTGCCGTGTGTGTATGAATTTTTTTTTTTTCATTAAAGAAAAAACTCCCGACCGATTAACTACAATATAATTTTCTTGCCCTCTCGGGTCTTCTTTTCTCATTCTCCAAGAGTCATCTCTGTCAGCTTTTTATTTACTAACAACACTGGCAACAAAGACGCGCCAACCTTCGCGTAATACTTTTGTAAAAGCTCCGTCGAGAGCGCAATTTTACGTTAAATAAAGAGGAGGCGAAGAAAGAGGGCACATTCGCGGTTAATATAAAAGATGAAAAAAAAAAAGAGGAAAAAACACGGAAAACGCGAGGTTTTCATGCGGTTGGCACAAAAGCTCCCCTTCTTTTTTTTTCTCTCGTACTCCCGAGACTACGTTAATTTTGTTGTGTGCTCTTGTATTATACTTGCAAATCACCAATTATCGTGGAGCTTCGTAAGTTAACGCGATATACCGTACGCACGTTCGAATAAACATACGCCATTGTACACGAAACGTACACGTCTGTTGTGTGCTTTGGAAATACACCGAGAGGTGACTATTCAAGAAGCAACGAGATAGCCTCTTTCTATCTTCGTTCAAACTTCCACAAAAGTTGAATAATAACAATGACGATAATGAATTTTATCGATTTAATTCTATTACGTTAATTCTTTTCATTATTATTCATGCGTAAACGTTTATAAGCAGGGATTTATTTGCATTTTTCACTTGTCTACGAATGGAAGAGGGAGAGAAAGCAAATGAGATGAAAAGAGATTAGCGAGCCAGAGACTCGAGTTCAAAATTTCATCCCTTAAACAGTGTCTTTTGGAGATCGCGAAGAATAATTCCAAGTACAATTTATCGAAATAAATTTGTGGCAGGCTTGTGAAATTGAGAAAACTAAGAATATATGTTGATAATGGAGGATCGGGGGTTAAAAGTAATAAATAATTGAAGGATTGAGAAGGCTTTTTAGACGTAGAGTCACGTCGATCGAGTTGGAAAGTTTTAACATTTTTTTAGGCAAGTTTTTAGTTAAAAAGTGACATTAGCGACGGCGAATATAAACCAAGAAATATCTAGTAATTAGATAAAAAATAATAATAATTATGAATACACACAACGAGAGTCCGTTTTTTGGCAATTAGCCCCAAGTCACTTTTCTCTTGCAATTTTTTTCATCTTCTGTTATTTTTTCAATTAAAATCCGTAAAAATGTTTCGATTTCAATGGTTCGCAGCTCGTCTTGTTCGTTAATTGATACTTTATGAATTCACCGAAAAACATTTTCCATGCGAATCCTCAGTCAGCAGTAAAATTTCGTTTATTTCGATTTTTTAGATTTCGCTTTACAAACACATGACCATAATTTCGGGAAAATTAATTCTATCGTTATTTGTTGACGGTGAATTCGTAGAGAATGTTTCAATAAACGAAATGAGCGATAACTCATCGATGGCGGACTGATACTACAAACTTAAAGTCCAAAAAATTGCGGAAAAATATGTGTCGTGGATTATTGACGCAAAATCGATCATTTTTCCATAAATTTATCGTCATATATACTTTTTTTTTCTACATATTTAGAAGAATTCCCGACCGAGTATATGAACAAACAATTTTTTAAGTCACCGTGCTCCCGGATGGTACTTCGAAAGTTTTTATCGGATAAATTGTGAGCTATTCTTCTAAAATCGTTATCAAAAGTGATATTATTGAAAAAAATGTTTGTTACCGCGCAATAATTATGGAATATCGTGAAGGGAGTAAAGAAAAAAAAATGGTTTAAACAAAAGTTTGTTTCGACAAGTGGCGAATTCACTGATGAAGAACTGCCGGCCGACGGCCGATCGATATTTCTACTGTTCTCACACGCATATTTCTCTCCTGCAGAATTTCTCACCCCCTGCTAATGGCGCCAATGTGAACACGATGAATTTTAACGAGATTCGATTCTATTTTTCTGTGTTTTTTTTTTTGACGATTCGTCGAGGAAAACGTATAAAATGCAATATCTGTTTGGAATTCGATGTAGGGATTGAGAATTGTGAAAAATGAGATTACATTGGTACAAAAGGCGGTTCGTACCTCTCGTTCAAGTCACCGGAATACCGCCGGGAATCTAGAAACGACACACACACACCGGAACCGCTAAGCAGAAATTCAATCGATCGTCAATTTTCTTTTTTCACCGCAATTCTTCAAAATCTTTACGATTTTTTCCAAGTTCCTACGTTATTACCTCAAGTTTTCGTATCGTTTTATCGTATATTGTAAGTATCAGAACGTTTTTACGGTTTCCCTCGAATTTTCGGTGATTCTTCACACCTTACAGGGTCCGTTATCGATCCGTGCCCGTTACGCGTCGCGATCGAAACAAGATTAACGGCGGAAATTCGTTCGATCACGATGACAAAAAGAATTTCGTTTCTATCTATACAATAACGGGGTTTTAACCTACTCGGCGAGACACTGCTGCCATCTCGAGCGATAGAGATTTCGAAGAAGACAAGATCGCGCGAGGGTTATCGATAAAAATCTCACGATAGCTCGTATGTGACAATACGGACGTGTAAGGGGGACCCAATGTGACTTAGGCGCGAGGACTATTTTGAGAGAGATCGAAGGTCCCTTACCTTATCTCGAGTGGATCCAATCCGCGATAAGACGACAAAAAAAAACAAAAAAAAAACAAAACTCGTCCTCCAATTATAACGATATATATATCGATATATCTACGATGTTCCGTCGTTTTTTTCTCTCTCTCTCTCGCAATATTATTATTATTCTCTGTTGCCGTACAATCACTATGTTATCACCAAAACACTGCACTTTAAACACACACGACACATCGTGGATTATCGATCACTCTGGATCGTCAGACGAAAAAAAAAAACAAACAAACCAAACAAACCAAACAAACGAAACAAACTGTCGTCCAGCTTGAAGAGACGTAAATTGAAGAGAAAAGAAGAAGAAAAAAACGGTCTATCGCTTCTCGTTGCACTTTGAATTATTCATACGTACGTAAGTACATGTATTCTCGCACCAACAGTATATATAAGTAGATATATATATATGTATATCTCAGTACGGTCAGCCTCCAATTGTTGGAAAGATGTCGCGCGCGCAAGATCCACAATCTTCCAAACTTGCGAGGCAACGTTGAAATTTGCGCCGAACAAAAACTCGTCGGTAACGCCGAGTCTCGGAAGAAATATCACTCGCGAGTCACCGCTACGCGTTTTGAACGCGACCGAACAGAAAGAGAAAAAGTAAAAAAAGTTCGAAGTTTAAAATCTTCCGGGGCGTGTGCGACGACTCTCGAGCGTGCAAACCGTAGCCGCGAATTTTAGGCGCGCCGTTACCAGACGATTCGGCACGGCGATGTTTTGATCGCGTTCTGAAAACTCGCGGTTATAGCGGGTGTTGGGGGGCGGCGAGGGGGGGGTTGCGTGGGAGAGGGCGAGAGGAAGTCGGGGGTACGAGGGGGGTTAGCGGATGAAGATTTTCGAAGTGGTGGTGTTTCAAAAGCGCGCGCGCGCAAACACACACGACTCTCTCTCACGTTCGATCCAACTATCGTGGCACCCGGCGCGGAACTAAAGCGCACGAAAACACGAACTCGACGCGAGGGCCCCACGATCACCGCACGGTTAGGTGGCACTCACTCGAGAGAGAGCCTGTTCCCCCGGCTGCGTTCGGCAATTTACGGTTCAATTCGGAACCCTCGGTGGCGCTCGGGTCGCTGTGGCAACGCCTACGAACACTATAATCTCCGCTCTCTGTCGGATCACCGGGGAAGTTGAAAGGAAACCTTCTCTTTCTCTCTCTCTCTCCCTCGCGGCGGCTCGACAGGAGGGCGAGAAGATAGTTGAGCAAGGGTGAGAGGGGTAAATAACCACGACGGACAAACGCGAGCCAACCTCCGCGCGGGCGTTAACTCGAACTCACCCCACCATTTCGTGTTTATGCAGAGAACGCGCGCTCGTGGAACCTCCGCTCTTTACCACCACCACGACGAGACTGCCGCGCCTCGTACCCCCACTCCTTGACTCGCGACTCACGCGCCAAGCTCGGCCACCCCCGCGCGCAGAGACACGGAGTGAGGGAAAGAGACGCGGGAACCTAACACACTACTCGTTTCGCTGTTGTCAACGGCGGCGGACGGGAAAAAGAATAAAATATATGGAGGAACTGAAGAAAAGAAGGTAAAGTTATCCGAGAAGGAGGACAAAGCTTCCCCACCTGGTTTAACGTCCTTTTCTCTTGTCAGAACGAAGAGAGAGAAAGAGAAAAACATGCGCAGCTTCCACGAATGTCGTCGTTGCTCTCGCGGATCTTTCGCGAGCCACATAGAAAAGGAGAGACACGCGGAATTGTGTGTTTCTTGGCTCTTGATGGAAGATCGATAATCTCGGTTCTATAATGGTCACGTTCTATCGCTGCACGTACATATATGGCGAGATATATATTGTAGTCGATGGAAGGAGGACCGAATTTTTCCGAAAGGTCATTTAGGGTTATGTTCACTCGCGGTCCAAACGCAGTTCATACGAATGATAAATTATCTTAACGACAATTTTCGTTGAGCGAATCTGGCATGAAGCAGCCGTTTGTCAAAAGTATACGAGAATTGCTCGCGCCGTATTTTGTGAGCTTTGTAATTTATGGGACAGCGGAGGCAGCGGGAAGTTGTATCGGGTTGGTTGACAGCTTAGATCGAAATATTCAATGTTCCAAATGGGAATTCACGTACACTCTTCGAGCCGTGAACGTTTGGATATTTAGCGGTTCGTCTGTGCCAAACTTTGCGGATCGGCAAGTCAATATGAAACGGAATTTTCGTAAATGTGCAATTCTATACGGAATTGGACTTTTAGAATTGTGGATCTTCAATATTCCCTCAAAACAATCTATCCACAATTCCGAATGTTCGATTCACGACAAAATTATCATTCTACAATGTAATATGGTACCAACATTCGGAATTCGTATTCACGAGCTTGTGTCCTAGATTGATCACGGATGAAACTTTAATGGTCGATCAACAATTATAGAGATAAACAAGCGTTATTTTTTTTTTCTATTTATATCACACGAAGAACAGCTTCCGCGAGGTATCGAGCTCGATAATAACGATAATAATGAAAATAAAAATATATGAATGGAACACGCGTTGAAATAGGAGTGTGCGGGTGGTTTCGTCGCCTCGAATTCCTTCAATGAAATTTTTTTCATCTCTCCGCTCTCTCGCTCTATCGTAATGCGTAAATATCGTCTTTCTTCCATGTGTTACTATTATAATAAAGTAGTGTGTATCGAAGACCGGTATCTCGATCGTACCGGTGTGCGGTAAGCGAGGCATTAAAAGAGGGATTCCATTTCACGATCGACGATACCCGAATTTAGATCGAATCGGGTAAAACGAGTGAGATATAAATACATATATATGTCCGCGTGTGTGTGTATAATGGCCACGTGCCTCTCGCGAGAAGATTACCACAGAAGATATACATATATATATATATGTGTGCGAGCGCGCCGAGTTAATCTTGATACCGTTGCTGACACTTATCTAGATGAGATACGACGCTTGAGATACGCCCAGCACAGCTCACGAAATCTGAAGTCTGAAATCTGACCGAGATCCGAGACCGCGGAATCCCCGAGGCAAGCATGAGGGACACGGGGAGAGAGAGAGAGAGAGAGAGTGGGAGCCGGAAAAAATCGTCGTCATCAAAGGACACAAATGTTGTCTTAGGTCGTGTAAAAAAACGAATGTCAAACTCGATTCGATTATGTCGTTTTAACGCCTCATTCTCTCTCGTTTCTTCCTCTCCACTTTCTTAATTGTCTCACGTGTACGAGAGAAACAGTTGCGGAATCGATGAATTCACGATACCTGTAGAATTCTCATCGTTCCACATGGCACTTTATGCACTTCGCTTTCACGTCGTGCACGAACGCATTTCAACGTGTATCTGAATGTTTTTCTTATCGAGATGCGTGTATCAAGCGCTGGACGTCATTATTTCATGATCTGTATAATGGATAAATATGGATGTCATAATGATTTTAGAACTTTTGTTCGTGTTGTTTGTGAAAGCTGATGAATGCCGTAAATGGATCAAAAGTAATGTTTCAACGGTAGAGAAATCTATTTAGAACTACAGAGGTCAAACATAGCCACTAGTATGTCAAAACAATGATTTTTAATTATGTACCCCCCGCCCCCGCCCCGCCCCGAAACGCGCAATCCATAAGACTAAAATCTCGAATATAAGTGCATCTAGCGCAGTCCGCGACCGAATCCCTCTTGAACGACGAAAAAAAATTAGGAGTTGTCATTGAAAAACCGAAAAGAATGGCATTTCCTCCCAATCAAATTGACTCGAATCCACTCTGGGAACTGCATATCCATGAGGTGGATTCGTAAAGACGTACGAGTGGCGCGGAACACACGGAAGAGAAGCGTTCGCTCGTGATTTAGCCGCACGAGGAACGAGGGGAGAGGCGTCCAAAGGAGTGGGGAGCACGGCGAGATGTTCCCGGGAGTTGAATGGTGGGAGACACGACCATGCGGGAGGGAGGGGTTAAAAGCATTCGCAAAACGAGAAGGGAGTGAGGGGAAGGGGGGCGGGGGGGATGGTTGGTGGTACTAAACACAGAATCGTTGGTCGGGGAGTGTGAGAGTATATATACTATAGCGGCGGAGGAGACAACCGAACAATCTGTAGAAGCTTGTTCCTGGACGAGAGAAGTCCGTAGATCAGCCAATCAGATAGTCATACCCCCCCTTCAACTCCATTGTCACAAAATGGCGGCTCTAAATCAGTTCTGACTCCGCCTATTGCTGAACAACCCCCCCCCCCCCCGCCCCCCGCCGCCACCCCCCGCGGGCCGCACTCTACAAACACGACTCTCGCGACTCGGAGGCATCACGAAAAACTCCGCCTATCGATTCATTTTTACCGCTCTTGTTTTTACCCCTACTACACTTTATATACGTGTATATATAATGGATATACGGATACATAGACTTTGTGTGGGTAGGGGACGATTGGAGGCGCGTTCCATACACTTTCCACCTCCTTTTCATTTCTCTCGTTCTTTCTCTCTTTCGACGTCACGATCTCACGAACCTTTCTTTCCTACCTCCTCCTTCTCTTGAAAAGCTGCCCTCTTCCCACCATGGGCAAATATAATGGAACAATGACAATAGGAAACGCCGTGGAACAGCCAAGAACTATGATCATACGTGGGCACGAATGTTCTATTGGAACAGAAGCATCGGTCACGCGTACACGTGCAATTCTTCATCAACTGTGATACCTTTCGAGGTTTTGTTGTACCGTTTGTGTACCGAGGACGATAGGGTCGTCAGGAGACACCGGTGCATCACCGTCAATGAGGGATGATTTAGGGTGACTGCGTATGATACGGATTGCACGAGTAGAAACAATCGGCTGAATGATCAGAAAACCAGTAATTGGACGACGATGTGAAATAATGACAATCACATTCAAACATTTGGATGTTATCGATTACTGTAGGTTTTAAGCATGACGCGATAACTAATACCTTCATTTTTCATAAGGTACATACAAGATATGCGTTTGCACGTTTGTATAAATGAAGAACCGAGTCTCTAAACAACGACAATTGTACACATAGGTTTTGCCCGTACGAAGCAGTGACAAAACGCGTGCGCAAAAAGCTTAACTCCTCAGAGGGATGTCCCCTCTATCTCTTCCTTCGTTTTTTTTTTGCTCGCAGATAAACCGAAAGCTTTCTTCTGTGCTTTTGTTCGCGAAGAAAATCGCTCCGCGTATCTGTGCGCGCGCGACGGTGGCACGACAGTGGCGCCCCGTCGCGGGACGCTCACCGAACCTCGCAATTTGTAGCGCTATAATAAAGTTAACGGTTTTACGTGTAAATACGATAACAAAAAAAAAGTATTTTACGCGGTCTCTGGAGGACGAGTAAACTCTCGTGGATTCGATGCGAAACAAATCTTGCGGAAAGTTTGTTTACAACGAGCCACGCTTCTTTATTCACTGGAGACCGAGAGGTTATGTTTCCGGGAACGATGATGGCGCTAGCTTTTGTTACTTTTTTTAAGGACGATCTGGCTTCACCGGGAAAAATGTTTTGTTGTGACAAATTCGAGCTTTGTATAGCGGCCAAAGTTAGCCACATTAGTTGGCGTCGCGAAACTTTCATCGTCTCTAACTCGTACAATTGTGAAATACGTCTGTGAGAATATATTCTTGTTGGCTCACGACGAACAACCGACGCGCGCGTCCAGTCTCGTTCACGACACTTTATGATCGATGGCTAAAGTTTCGTAGACGCGCCAAAACCAACGAGGTAAACAGAGGCCTAATGACTCGGTGTCTCCGAAGAAGCCCATTGACGTCGTACATACTATTATATACTCGTTGTCCGTACCTTAATGTACGTTTAGTCAACACTACAAGCGGTTAATGAGTCTATCGACCGTACTCCATGGACGCGAATACAATTTACAGTTCTCGAGCATTTGGATTCTGGCGCAAGCATTTTTCCAATTCTTTCGTGAATTTACATCTTTGCCGCTTTTACATCGTACTTTCGACGTGTAAAAATATATAAATTTCTTGTTAAACGTAGTTTCAGCTGTTACATCTCGAAAAAAAAAAACACGTGAGAATCGTAAATTAACAGAGCGGAGGCGACAAAGATTTCCTTTTATTTTCGGTCTTTGAGCAGTGACAAGATTTAACAGGACCTTTCACTCGTGTTGCGATGATTCTCTCTGGTCCCTCTGGAATCGACAAAACTCATCGAGAACGATTTTTAAAATGCGACACATCGACTATCGTTCGGATTGACGAATGTCATAACAATGCGACTCTACAGCGTTTTGGGGGACGAGTGGAAATCATAAAATGAAAATGAATGGTTCGCGCGATTTTTCGTAAATAATTTGTCGAGAGAATAATCGTTTTAACGATTTTCACGGTCTGACTAATTGAGCGGGAGACGAGAGAGCCGCTAATTGAGAAATAACGAGGTTTTACCACAAATGTCATCTTCCGATGACGATCCCGGTCATTAGATCGCGAGGTAACGTTAATGCCAAATAAACTATTCGCAAAATACAACGCTAGTAATAATAATGATAAACAAAATAAATAACACACGAGGGACTGACTCTTGATGACTCGAGAATCCAAGAATTGTCGAGATTTTATCCCGAAAAGTTTGCCGCAAAGTTCCCTAAAGAAATGATCGCCGTTCTCCGAAACGATCGAAGAAACGGCGATCCTACGCGAGAAGTGTCGGTGATAATCGATCGGGATAACAACGAAAAAAGAAAGAAAGATTAGCTATTGGCTAACCGAATAAATCCGAATATCTCGGAAACTGTGAAGAGAGAAAATAGAGAGAATTGAACATCGCGGCAAAGAAAAAAGGGAAAGAAGCTTTGAACAAAGAGAACGAACTTGTAAATGTTTTGAGAGCACGAAAAATGAAAATTCTTGCAGAGTCAGGATCCACTTAGAGTCCCGAATGCTTTACATTGTCTGTGTGTATATGTATACCAGCGTGTTCGGGTTTGTATGAATTTTCACGTTGGAAGCCTATAGCGGTAAATGTTGCCAGAATGATTTCGGCCAAAGGTGGTAGGTGGCTTTTAATTATACAGATGGACGCGTGTCATGAGCGTGTTACTCGCGGTTCTCGAAGAACCGAACATAGTGCTACCGTCGATGTTTTCGGAGTACACACACACACACACAAAACACACATCATAGTATATGGCGAACGATAGACCGAAGATAATTCCCAATGGCGTTTGAGACGGTTTAACGATAAATTGAACGTAGACCAGAAGCTCTGATCTAAAACCGTGAATAGGTCCGGGCTCCCATAGGCGGTCTTCGCTTACGCCCTCGTATAACCTCCCTGTGATTACGTTAATGTACCGCGACTCGTGAGGTGGACGTGCTACGCGATGTGCTCGTCCTTTCGACACGCTGGATTTTCGCTCCCGTCCGCTGCCCACAACCGTTACCCCGGACATCCCTTAAGGGGGGAAATAGGGTTAGACGGTTCAAAAAATCGATTTTATTTTAATTTCATAAATTGTTAGTAAAACTATTGAAAAATATGTTCCCAAAATTTTAAATGAAAATTCCGACTCGTTCTATTGTTGTAAGCCATTGAGGGGAGAATAGGGTTAGGACAGCGTTTTCTCAATGATTTTCATGAATTTTTTTATAGTATAAAAAATAAATATAATTTACTGTAACTTTGAGAATATTTTATACATATATTTAAGTATATACTATAAAATTTTTATACATATATTTAAGTATATACTATAAAATATTAGCAACCCCGTATTACTCGTTTTTCTTGGTACTATTTTTTCAAACGCGTCTTTCTGAAAACGACTTTTTTGAACTTGCGTACACGCTAGTTTGAAAAGTTTTCAACTAATCGTTTTGAAAATTGGCAGTTACTTTCTTCATAGTATTGCGCTCTATATGAACCTAAAATCGGAATATTATCATTATTTAAAATAATTTTTTTTTGCAAATAAAGTTGTAAAAAATGGCAAAAAATCATGCTTTTTTATTTTGACCCCTGTAAAAAATTCAATTTTCTATTTTTTTTTATAGCATTTAGGTTCATATAGAAGAGAGACATATAATAAAAGTAAATTCCAACCTCGTTTGATTTCAGATGAAAATTGCGGCTTCCAGAATGTACGCAAAATGCTGAGTCTGATTGTGACCTGCAATATTGGGTCGCTAATGTTTTATAGTATATACTTAAATATAGGTATACAAATTTTATAGTATATAGTTAAATATATGTATAAAATATTCTCAAAGTTTCAATAAATTATATTCCTTTTTTATCCTATAAAAAAATTCATGAAAATCATTGAGAAAACGCTGTCCTAACCCTATTTCCCCCCTTGATACAATCGTTCGTCAACCTTTTCCGATAACGTTTTATTCAATTTATCGAGTATCCATAGAATTTTTCGATGTCCGACGATTTTCTGGTCGTGGGGTACAGTTCGTGATAAAAAAAAACATTGAATTAACAATAAATATTTATAATATCATTCTAGCCTGTCAATGGAAAATTGTCTTGTTCAGGGCTCACATACCTCTGCGCGCGCTAAAGCCGAGTAAATTTGAAAAATTATTATAAAGGTTATATGGTGAAAAAAAATTAAATTCTTGATTTCACAGTTTTTATTAACTTTTCAACTATAAGAAAAAAAAATTTTTTATTTTTTTTTTCGAAATATTAACAGTATTAACGCGTTTTTTTCGAAACTATGTTTTTCGACAGCGTTAGCACGATAACTCAGTAAATTTGTAATATTTTTTAACTTTTTTTTTCAAATCTTGATAATTATTTTCTCTGTAGCATGTGAGCCCTTAAAGAATTTTAGAATTAATGGAAAATTAACGGCACGATTGTTAAATTTAATAAAACGTTTAGTAAAATATTACAAAATGTCACTTCAGGAAAAATTTCTCAATTCTACGAAATTATTTTGCGTTTAGCAATTTTCTATTAATTCACCGAAGCTAATGTTGAATAATTTGAACGATTCATCAAACGACGTACAATAATTGAATGTACGTGTAATCATTTATCCTACAAAAAATGGAATATTTTAAGGAACATAAATATCGAGCCGTTATTATGTATTTTACGGTGAAAAAAAACACAAAGACAACCGAATGTTTACGTTGTTTTTGGCGGATTTTTCATAGACCGTGCGATTTCAATGTAAATTGATAATTATTCATAGCTATTTTTATGTTAAAGTGACGTCAATTAGATTCTACAAAGATCAATCAAGGTGTAATTTGATCGGGGCAAAAGTTTTTTCAAAATCTCATCTTTCAGACACGACTGTACACATTTTCAAACTAACGGTGACGGTATATTTTTTTCCAACTATACTCCGAGAGAAGACCGACTAATTTCCGATCGAATCCCAAAATCGGGCTATACATATCCATCATAAATCATTATTGAGATTGCTTCTAGAACGGAAAAAACGATTTGTCATCTCTGGAGAGAGAGAGAGAGAGAGAGAAAAAAGGGAAACATGTTTTCGATGTTTCTTCAAGTGGTCAGAGAATGCGTCGATAATTTTCTCGACAACACACAGTTCGTAAGATACAGAGATAGCTCAAGGATTGTCAGGATGTCCCTTTTTGCGCTAAAGTTTTGTACTTTTTCATACCACGAGTGTTTTCGACGCCGGTGCATTCTCATGGGGCGTCCGGGGTTTACCGATAGAAATCCAACTCTTTTATACTCTTTTTTTTAATCTCGTGACACGAAGATTTTTCTTTCGTTTTTTTTTCTTTCTTTACCGTCGAACGATTTAACGGAACAACGATCGACCAGAGTTTTTACACACGAAAAAAAAGTGTGTATAGAAAGGTATAGTGGCTGTACATGTCAAAGAAAACACTTATTGAGTATAGGGATATTCGTCGTGGAGACGATGGTCCGTCAAGACTCTTGAGATCTTTAACACGTGAAACATTTACCAAAATAATCGCTCTGGAGAGAAAGAGAAAGAGAGAAGAACGAGCTCGTTTCTCTTGATCGTGAAAGAAGAACGTCGAAAGAGAGCCTCTCTGCTCTCTCACGTCGCTCGAATGGTTCGCAAAGTACGCGCCTTTTGCACGCTATGTATATATATATATGTACATACTTATATATGGACCAAAAAAAAGGGCACACACCTAGAGCCAAAAGATATTCGACCGTGCGAGTTATCTTGATGAACCCTTAAGCGCAGTATAGAGAGGAAAGTTTTCTGTGTACTCCACGCGTTCTTTCCCCAACAGTAGATATATATACATATATATTTTTACGTGGTACACGAAATAAAGCCTGAAAGATTGGGTCTCTTGGGAGGAAGTGTAAGAAAGAACTTGAAAAAGATATTGGGTCGCAGGGAGTAAGAAAAAATTCGAGGAAGTACGATATCGTTAAAAGATGACGTACGAAGAAAGCCCATCAAAATTTTGTGATATTTACGACAGTAGTAGTAGTAATTTCATTCTTGGAGATAATGATCGGTGGCAATGGATAAATATGTCAACATTTGTTAATCATAGTCGAATTATTCATTAAAATCGAAAACCCTCGTTTTCATCTTTGTACATACAAAAATATTTTGTGCGATTTCTCGGTCTTGGATACTTTTAGCATGTCTGGGAAAGGTCGTATTGTCAAAAAAACATTCTCCGATCGCGTCGTAGACGGTTCAATTAGTTAGCACGTGTTCTAAGCTCACTTTCCCATCTTCGTTCCATAATAAACATATTTTATCTTCTTTGATTTTATATGAAATGTTTTTTTTTATATATAATATTTTCGTCCCTGAGAGCCTGAATTCAGTGACTGTCAGCGAATAATTCTTAGCGATGTGACATTTACGGTACCCTTAATACATCTTGTGCTTTTTATTTTAATTATACTTTATATAGTCGAACAATTTTCGATTCTAAAAACAGTTAACACTAAACGTACCCCGGCACTTTACATATACTTATTCTCACCATAAAGGATCATTTGAGTCCTTGTGAAATAAACGTTGATTTTTCGAAAGAAATTCTTAATTTATTAATGAAAATATATTCGCAACATGAACTTCTGATTTCTAATAGAATAATCAAACAAATTTACAGAAAGTCAGATGAGCGAGCGAAATAACAATGAAAGTACGATTTTAAAGTAAACTTTCAAAGGGATCATTTGACACCGCCTTGGTACGTTTAGAGTTAAAATGACAAATCGATTATCTTTTGAGGAATGAAGCAATCGAAAATAAATAATGTGCCAACGGGGTGGATTATTGTTAGGAAAGACTAAACCGAAAATTGTTGATATTAAAAAAAAAAAAGCGACGTAAACGAGTGAAGAAAATTTATTCTACGTGACATTTATTCTCTCGTAGCCGTCGCAGATGGACTCTCTCTCGAACTGTGTACGGAATGGAAGACTTTAAGTCCGGAGACTTCAAGAGAGAAATCTCTAGTGTTATGTGGCCCGAGAGAGATTTTTAGCTCGGGGGGGGGGGGGGGGGACGTGAACATTGTTCCTTCGGCATCGACGACAATGCTACGGACAAAAGCTGCACATTTGTCGGCGCGAGACGATCCTATCCGACAGATAATCGACGAACGAGACGATTTTTTTTTTCAAACCCCACTCCCTCAAAGGGCGAAGAAAAAAAAATAACGTGGAAATCTTCTCGTAGGGGCAGGACCTCTTACCTGTAAACGTTGTAGGGAAAAGTTTCGCAAGGAAAAGCACGAAAAAAAAAAAGCGAAGACTACACTTTTCCCTACACTCTTTTTCGCTCGTCAGATATAATCGTTGGTCCGTTATCGATATTGACATCGATACGTATCGAGGCTGCTCGTTTGTACGAGCGTGAGGAAACATTTGTCCGACTTTTTAACTAATAATTATCGGACCTGCTAAGAGAAATCCGCTACGAGACTCTAGCGGTAATGCACTTGTTGACAGAAATGTTATTCAATAGGTATCGCGTTTGAAAAAGAAATATTATTCTTCAATTCATCGGGAGATTAGAGAGAACGCGATCATCGATGGAAAGAAAAATCATTGAATGGAAAAAAACAGAATAACCATTTCGAAAAAGCATTAAAATTGGTTATAAAAAAAATGAATGCGATCAATTGTTCGAGAAAATTTGCTGTTTCTTTTGTTCTTTCGTGACAATATTAACTTTGTGTTGTTGATAAGTTATGATCGATGATTTCGTTATAAGATTTACGTCGACGCGTTTTTTTTAGTTCGATGTTTAACCTCGATCGAGAAGTGATCGATCCTCGAAGATGAGTGAAAGCCTACGGTCTATAGATCCTCGAAAAGTTTCGGGCTCGTCTCAAAATACATCCGCGTACGAGAAAGAGAGAGAGAGAGAGGGAAAGATTGAGAGCTCTACACCGATAAACTCGCGTCGATAATTAGTCTTATTAATTCTATTAGCTACCGCGCGGCGCAGAAGTTAATAGAACCGACTAATTAAAGACGGGGTGGACCGAGATGAGCACGTTCGTCTATTTTATCTTCACTCGGGACCACTCGGGACCAAAAAAAAAAAAAAATAAGAAGATAGGAACGGAAAAAAATAAAAATTAATTATAAGAGTGCCAAAGCTATGACGAGGATCGGAGAGCTCTTTCGCGGGTCAGAGGGTTAAGTTATGTGGTCGAAAGAAAAGAACAGTTTGACGAGAGCAATATCCGATGTATTGTTTGATTATATGCCTGTTGAAACCGAAAATATTTCATTTAGCCGCGAGTCATGTGATAAAATACGAGAATAAATGCGGTATTATCGTGATAAGGGATCTTTGGCCCTTCAAATGATTCTCGTTAGCGAAGATATCGTTAAAAAAAATGGGTTTTGTCATATATTATGTGGAAATGTAGATTACAAAAAAAACAGTTAAGGGGTATGGCCACGGTAGAATTTTCAAAAAAATGTTTTTTTTTGCTTAAACGATGCTTTATCATCATAAAAATAAGTTAAGTCAAGTTAAGGTCAAGGGGTGAAACCACCCCTAAAGTTGCACAGGTCAAGGGGCAACTTTGCAGTTTCATGTACAAGCAGTGCATCGATTTTGATGGACCAAAAATTAAAATGTTTCTTATGCGAAGGAATGAAGAATCCACCAGATAGTGAACAAAAAAAATATATTTTAAGGGGTCGAAACACCCTTGAACATCTACTTCTTGCAACTTCTGGCACAGAGCGGGGCTCCAAAAAGTGATTTTTTTCGTTTTTCGCCTTTTTCACATTGATTTTTTGAGTTTTCGATGAAGACTCGGTGTTATTTGAAATCAGCGGAAAATTTCCGATTGATTAGGGTATCGAAACATTGAAAAGAAGAAAAAACATTTTTTTTCATTTTTTGCCCACCTTTTCGGAAACCTAAAAATCTCGAAATTTCAAATGATCATAACTTGTCTCCCGTTTCATCTATTTTGGATTTTGACGGGCGTTTTCAAAACGTCTGGAGTAGACTTAGAGAATGCAGTTTGGATCATCCCGATATCTCAATTATTGTAGCCGTGAGAGCGGGTTGAAAATCGGCGAAAAAAATGAGAAGGGGTATGTATGGAAAAGTTAGCAAAAATCGATGGTTCAACTTTGAAAATCTGTGAAAAATCGAAAAATAATGATAGCACAATGATTCAAGCGCCATTTTAAAGGGTTTTCGATCGCGAAAAGAATGAGCACAGAGTGGGGTTCCAACTCCATCGGGAAGCAACGTTACAGCGATTTTAGTGAAGCCACTTCTTTTTGGCCGGAATGCAAAAAAATTTTGAATTCTTTAAATTTTCTTTTAGGACGCTATATCGATGTATTTTGACTCGCTGATTACTAATTCAGTAGCCGTTTCTTTGAGAAACTCGGAATTTCATTGAAAATCGTCGAAAAAGTGATTTTTTTTCGTTTTTCGCCTTTTTCACATTGATATTTTGAGATATCGACTAAAACTCGGTGTTATTCGTAATCAGCTGATAATTTCCGATCGATTAAGGTATCGAAACATTGAAAAAAATAAAATAAAATAAAAATTTTCATTCTTTGCCCACCTTTTCGCATAAAAAACATTTTAATTTTTGTTTCATCAAAATCGATGCATCGCCCTTTCACCTGTGCAACTTTACGGGGTGGTTTCACCCTTTGAAACCGTTTTTCCGTCCATAAAAAAAAATACGTGTCGCTTAGTTTTTAATGCTCTGTAAAATCCATGAGTTTCAACAAAATCGGAGGGGGACACCTGGGGTACTTTCCTTGTGAGTCAAAAATTGTGGATGCCAGATGTCACGCCCGAAAAAAAAAGATACCAAAAGCAAATAGCAGTAGTCGGCCATTTTGTATAACAAAGAAACAAAAAAATGATTTATTATTAGCTTGATATTTATACTAAATAGATGTGTAATTAGTTTTATAAATAAATCACTTTTTCATACAAAAAAAATTGTTAAATGTGCACATGATTTTATACCCGCTACCGTGGCCGTACCCCTCAATCCTAATCGTTCCTGATACTCGTATAAAAATGATAATTCCTCACTGTTTGTTTTTCGTTCATTCAAGCGGGGGTCCATCTTTGTTGCAATTCGATTGCGAACGAACCTGAAGGTAAAAACAACTTATCCCCCTATCTCACGTTAAATTGGCAGGTTTCGCGGGCGCGGGAGTTCCCACAGAGGAGTTCCTTGACGCTCGCGGATTGGAAGACCCGCTGAGAGGAGACGCAAAAAAAAAAAAAAAAAGACAGCTGAAAAGAAGTAGCTACGGTAGGAGGAAGTCAGCGGGGAATCCTTCGCGGACGGATCGTCATCGCGAGATTACACACGCGCGGTCGGGAGAGAGAAACGTACGTCACGAAAACACGAAGGTCCCCGCGCGCAAAACAGACTCCGCGAGACCAAGAAGGAAGATGCACAGGGCGCGCGCACTTTGCAAAGGAGTCGCCCGGAGAGGAGACGAAAACGGTGGCTCTCTCTCGCCACCGCACCGAAAAAGATTCGGCGACGTTACGCGTTAACGAAAGACAAAAAAAAGGAAAAAAATAAGTCGAGCCTGTCGTTGGAAGAGATATTTTTGGATAACATAAAACACGTTTGTCCGAGGGCTCCGTGAGAGATGGAACACCGTCAAGGAGGTGTCGTTAATTTTCTTCTCCTTTTTTTTTCTTCGAAATATCTTTCGATTAGTTTAACGCAATAACAAATTATTACTTGCATTTTTGTTTCTGACGAATTCTTTCGAGAATTCGTAAACAATTTGGGATCGTAAGACAGGGTAATTAAAGTAATTTTCCGTGTCTCAATGTGAGAGAAAAAAAAATGACCTCAGAAAACTTTTTCATGATCTTATGATAATTTTTTTTTTGCTGAATAATGTATAAATATCGATGATTTTTTTTCCACCGATTTCAGTATCGTAAGAGAGCAAAATGTAGAATTTAAAAACGATTATGCCGATGCAAATGTCAGCGAATTCACAATGCACTAACGAGAGCGACGAAAAAAAATTAAGGTAGTAGTCTGGTAACTTAAGCCGATTTTCATGTCTTTTTTGGAGGGCGTTTTTTTGTAGGAAAATAAAAATGAATCGTTTTGGATATTTAGGATGTTTTTATTTACATATTAAAGATACAAAAAAAAAATTTTGAAAAAATTTAATAGTTTATTATTATTATTATTATTATTGATCGAAGTTGGCACCTCGAAAAAAAAGCGCGTGGGTGGCCCCGGTGATTTTGGCTCTTGATGTTATCGGAAATCAAAAATTCTTGATAATTCTTAATTTATAGACATGTCATTCTGGTCAAGTTAAATTTCATGCATAAATAACAAAATGGCGGACTTTGGAAAAAAGTTTTTCTCTCCAAAGTCCGCTATTTTGTTATTTATCCATGAAATTTAACTTCAGTAGTTCCTACCAGAATGACATGTCTATAGATTAAGAATTATCAAGAATTTTTTATTTCAGATAACATCAAGAGCCAAAATCACCGGGGCCACCCACGCGCTTTTTTTCGAGGTGCCAACTTCGAACAATAATAATAATAAACTATTAGATTTTTTCAAAAAAATTTTTTTTCGTATCTTTAATATGTAAATAAAAACATCCTAAATATCCAAAACGATTCATTTTTATTTACCTACAAAAAACGCCCTCCAAAAAAGACATGAAAATCGGCTTAAGTTACCAGACTAATGCCTTAAAGAGAAAAAAAACGGACCGCAGAAAGCTCGGAGCAATTTCTTTTTTTTTTTCTTTTCAACTCGATAATAACATATCTCGATGATAATTGAACCGATTGCAAGATCGCGAGATAATGAGAACGGGATAAGTCGACAGTCGACGCAAAAGAGAATTAGCATTAGCGTAAAAACAATATCGTAATGATAAATGTCGGTGATTTTCCAACTCTCGATATTATACAAAAAACGAGCGAAACAATTTTTTTTTAAATGACGGAAACTCGATGCAAGTGTGGCGTCATTTTTCTATATGTTCTTTTTTATTTTTCGAATGCTCTCGTCAAGCATTATCTATACGGAGGAGGGCGGTGGTTGGTTAGTGTTGTGCAAAAGTACCTTGTATAACTTCGTTGCGCGATGTATAGTCGAGTAAAGGACTCTTTATCAGTTGAAGATCATCTAAACTGCCGCTTATCTCGTATTTACCGGTGCCGACATGAGAAAAAAAATAAGGCCGCGGTGCACCAGAACCACAGAGAGATAGCGAGAGAGAGAGAGAGAGCTCAGCATCAACAGAAAGGCTTCGTCGACCAGCAAAGGCACCTTCACTTGTCTTGTTTTTTTTTCTCTCTCTCTCACTCCACAAACCCTGTGTAATAGCTATCGTCGCCGTTCGATGCTCTACACGATGTCGTGGGCGTGTTGAAGAGATAAAAAGAGCCCCTCTCCCGTTTCTCTCTCTCGAGCTCGCGGTTTCCTCGTTTGTTGAGAATCGAAGTTTATCGAAGCGCATCGGCCTCCCGCCCGCGTGTGTTTCACGAGGCGTTAGTTCCCTCGAGGCAATCGTTAAAAAAATAATTTTTTTTCCTCTTCAATCCCTAATACTCCTAGTAGTTATCGGGGGGGGGGGGGGGGGGGGGGAACCAGGGGCGTGTTTCTAAACATCATCCTGGCATGGTCAATCGTTATCGATGTATTCTTACACATAATCACCTATGTACGACTCTTTCTTATCTTTTTTTTTTTAACTTTATAACGAGAAAGAAATGAAGGGATATTCTCATCGGTAATCTTTATCGTATTTCCGTTATCGGAGAAATGACTTTTGACAGGACACTTTGACGTAATCAGGGATGGAGATAATTCGAATGAAAAATCATTGAAAAATAATGTTATGAGAAAATAATTGTTAACGATTATTTAGAGAATATATGAATTAATTTTTGTTTTTTTTTTTTTTTTCAAGAATTGATAAATATTATTATGATTTAAGAATTGTTATGAATAATTCATTTTTATATGAATACTTTTTGTTCTTAACGGTTGGAATAATTTTTTTTATTCTAGAAATGCATCTTTAAGGTAGTAGTCTGGTAACTTAAGCCGATTTTCATCTCTTTGTTGGAGGGTGTTTTTTTGTAGGTAAATGAAAATGAATCGTTTTGGATATTTAGGATGTTTTTATTTACATATTAAAGATAAAAAAAAAAATTTTGTTGAAAAAATTTAATAGTTTATTATTATTATTGATCGAAGTTGGCACCTCGAAAAAAAAGCGCGTCGGTGGCCCCGGTGATTTTGGCTCTTGATGTTATCTGAAATCAAAAATCCTTGATAATTCTTAATCTATAGACATGTCATTCTGGTCGGAACTACGGAAGTTAAATTTCTTGGATAAAGAACAAAATGGCGGACTTTGGAAAAAAAAGTCCTTTTATTTTTGCAAATAAATTTTGTTATTTATCCGTGAAATTTAACTTCAGTAGTTCCGACCAGAATGACATGTCTATAGATAAAGAATTATCAAGAATTTTTGATTTCAGATAACATCAAAAGCCAAAATCACCGGGGCCACCCACGCGCTTTTTTTTCGAGGTGCCAACTTCGATCAATAATAATAATAATAATAAACTATTAAATTTTTTCAAAAAAAATTTTTTTTGTATCTTTAATATGTAAATAAAAATATCCTAAATATCCAAAACGATTCATTTTTATTTTCCTACAAAAAAACGCCCTCCAAAAAAGACATGAAAATCAGCTTAAGTTACCAGACTACTTACCTACCTTACCTACCTTAAAATGATTTTTTTTAAATTCGAGCGATACGTCTTTTTTGGGGGGTTGAAATAGGCGAGGAAGTATCGATAAGAAATTGGGCAGTGATAGCAATCATTTTATCAACTGTTATAACTTTTAAATCTATGATCTTTAAATTTTTGTGGGAAAAAAAAAATGCACTAAGATTTTCACCTGGACCCATCATAGCATTGGAAATTGATATAAATTTTATAAAAATGAATTTAATTTATGTTTATCACGTGTGATATACCTAAAAAAATTAACTTTTCGATATTTGTCATTCTGTCAAATTAGTAAATTTATGAATGCTGAGAGACTGGTGGTTTTGTTGGTGCTCGAGTTTATAAGAGAGTTCAACGAATAGGAAAAATTGTCAATGTTAAATGTGTGTCGTGTGCTGCAAGATTTTTCGTCTCCACAATCGTCTCTACCTGAATGTCTCCTTTTCCACGGGGATTCGAGGAGGAGACGACGACGACGACGACGAGACTGTCTAGGCTCATTGTCAGCGAGGCGCCAGCTCCTGTAACCTTTTTTTTTCTCTCTCTACACATTTCGCTAGACTAGAGAGAAAGAGAGCGAGAGAGAAAGAAGGAGAAGAGAGAGTTCGCCATACAGATATATTTACACATAGCCAAGTTATCCTACCCTCGTCTAGTCGTTCTGTCCTTGGCTTCGACTTCCCATCTTTTCCAGAACAGGGTTGTAAGCCCCTGACGCGACATTTTCGCCTTTTTGGCCAGGTTTTCGACGAAAGACTTGTGACTTTGTGGGAATGACGCGACTAAAAAGATGAGAAAATAATAAAGAAAAGTGTAGAAAATTATTCGTTTTACGATGAATTTTTAATGGCGAATTAAATTATTTTGCGTATTTGGAAAATTTCATATTTCACCTCTGAGAATGAGCATATGTCAGATGGAAATTTTTTATTATTCGCGAGAAGATTGATATAGATGGAAAAATTAATTTATCATAGAGGAAAGAAAAAAATGTGATGTAAAATGAAATTCAAGGGAAAAACACTTATTTTGGGGTCGTGATTCGCTTTCCGGTGAGATTTAGTAGCCCAGCGGGCGATGCAACCGAAGAGGATCGTCGTCCCTCTTTTTCTATCTCTACCTCGACCGTAAAGCGTCGAAAAATGACCTAATTTCGGATAAGACTTTGTTCTCGGAGGAGGCCCTTTTATTTACGGGCCTCTCTACGGGGGCGCGCATCAGTGTGGATCATTACCAATTCTTCCGTTTGGCCTGATTATCGAATATTCGTCGAAACGTCGTAACGTGTGTAAAGTACGCGAAACGAGGATTGTTTTTTTTCCCCATAATCCTCGTGTAATCTCGAGAGGCTGATCATGAGTCGCCGAGGTAATTTTCAAAAACAGCCGAGAGCGTGATTATTTTCATTCGCGGAAATAATTAATTTCGAAGTGTATATGGAGAAAATAAAAATTTCATGACAAAAATATTTGAAAAAGTTGAAAATTGTTGGCGCGGTGTTGTATGATTTGAAAAATATTATTAAATGGAAATGAAGTTTAATTGATTCAACGAAATTTCCACTTAATAACATATATTTGCCCTTATGAAAATTCACCGACAAATTTTTATTAAAATAAATTTTATGCTACTCAAATTGTTTTAAATGAAAATTCCGACTCGTTCTATTGTTATAAGCCATTAAAGTGAGTAGCTCTTCTTCAGGCCCTGAGCGCGCCACGTGTATAACCGAGCGGTACTATTTTTTCAAATGCGTTTTTCTGAAAACGACTTTTTTTGAACTTGCGTACACGCTAGTTTGAAAAGTTTTCAACCAATCGTTTTGAAAATTGGCAGTTACTTTCTTCATAATATTGCGCTCTATATGAACCTAAAATCGGAATATTATCATTATTTAAAATAATTTTTTTTTTGCAAATAAAGTTGTAAAAAATCGCAAAAGAATCATGTTTTATTGTTTTGACCCCTGTAAAAAATTCAATTTTCTTTTTTTTTGATAGCATTTAGGTTCATATAGAAGAGAGACATATAATAAAAGTAAATTCCAACCTCGTTTGATTTCAGATGAAAATTGCGGCTTCCAGAATGTACGCAAAATGCTGAGTCTGATTGTGACCTGCAATATGGGGTCGCTAATATCTTCGGTATTTTTCAAGGAAATTCTTCAAAAATTTTATAGTATATACTTAAATATATGTATAAAATATTCTCAAAGTTTCAATAAATGACATTCATTTTTTATACTATAAAAAAATTCATGAAAATCATTGAGGAAACGCTGTGCTAACCCTATTTCCCCCTTTAAGGGGTTTGTGCCACGGTAGCGGGTATAAAATCATGTGCACGTTCAACAATTCTTTTTGTATGAAAAAACGATCTATTTATAAAACTATTACACATCTATTTAGTATAAATATCAAGCTAATAAAAAATATTTTTTTTTGTTATACAAAATGGCTGACTACTGCTATGTTTGGTATTTTCTTTGAGGCGCTCTGCGGCGCGACATTTGGCATCAAGAATTTTTGACCTAGAACAAAAAACAAAAATTCTCGTTAATCTACATCAGAGTACCTGGAGAAGTACGTACGGAATTTCTGATTAATTCAAAACTTTCCATTTTATGAGCAGTTTTATACGAAATTTTTCACTGGAAATTCACTTTTGAAGTTCAAATGTCTACAATATTCGAATAAAACAATATTTTTCAAATTCCGTACGTACTTCTCTAGCTACATTGATGTAGATTTAATGAGATTTTTTTTTTTCTTGTTCTAGGTAAAAAATTGCGGATGCCAAATGTCAGGCGGCGGAGCGCCTCAAAAAAAAAAAGATACCAAAAGCAAACAGCAGTAATCGGCCATATTGTATAACAAAAAAAATATTTTTTATTCGCTTGATATTTATACTAAATAGATGTGTTACTAATTTTACAAATAAATCACCTTCATGCAAAAGAAAATTGTTGAATGTGGACATGATTTTATACCCGCTGCTACCGTGTTCGTACCCCTTCAATGAAACAAATCAATGTCCCTCTATGTATAAATATTTTTTATTGTTTTCTGAAATCACGAACTCGAGAGACGCGTTACGATAACATTTTTCTTGATTGTTATATAAATTTTCGGCGATTGGAGAGCCGTGAAACACCTGTCCCATCGATAAGTACGAGGATCGAAGAAACAACCCTCTTTCGCGTCATAGTTCCTAAAATATCGTTACTCCTAAGCGTTTTTCCAGATATTTCCCACAATGCATTGTGCTGTAAAACCTGCCTCGTCGTCGTCGGACATTACGCTGGACGATACGGCTTAAACCTGGATTATTTCACACAGTGCAAGGTGCCTTGGCTCCTCTACTTTCCTCTCCTTTTTCACTCTCTCTTTCTCTCTATCTCTGCCTTTCTTTTTTTTTTCTGACGTAGTCTCGAGAATCTCTCCCTTTCCACTTTTCCCGTAACGATAAATATTTCCAGGTACAAGGATTTCTCACATTGACCGGCGCGATGCTCCAAAATGTCGCAATGTCTTACGTCTACGCATTTCCATTGTTCTCAAAGTTCACCGAGAGGAAAGCGCCATATATATAGCTACGAGGACGATGCGCCGGACAGAGGGAAAGCCGCAACACTCACCTCGTCGATCCTCTGCCGGTCATCTACGGGGATTCCGTCAAAATACACGAGAATGTTGCGGTAGGTTGAACGGAACTATCCTTACATGCCTATGAAAATTTCCTACGTTCTCTTTTTTTTTATTTAGAGCCAGAAGGGCGGTTCGCAGTTGCCTAAACATACGAATTGACGACTTTTTAATTTTAGACAATTGATGTATAATGTAAAAGATACGTATATATATATGCGAGAAGAATTGTGTCGTTTCTCGTGCGAGCGCGAGGGATTTTATGGCCCTCCAACATCTCCTCATTCTGCTCTGATTTATGAACGGTGAAACACCATAAAATGCAGTAAAAAGTTATCCCACCCGAGAGAAAAAGGTGTGCCCCGCGTTGTACGCGGGCGCGCGCCGGCCGGACGGAATACGGGGATGAAAAATAGATCCTCTCCCTCTGCACTCTCTCTCTCTCTCTCTCTCTCTCTCTCTCTCTCTTTCTTTCTTTCGTTCTTTCTTCCATATAATATACACCTTGAAATCGATTCTCAACTATTATTTGACTTTTCTGCCTCAAATCTTTTTTATTTTTTCTCTCTCTACCCCCCTTTGTTTTTCCTGGGATTTATCATTGGCTACCCTTCATTGTGAACTCGTAATTGTAGCAAATATTATTCCAGAGGAATTAATGTTATGCGGATCGTAATAATGGCTCGAAATTATAATTGAAATGGATGCGGAATTTTTATTGTTTGAGACTTTTCAATCCATTTGGGGTTTTAAGGACTTTGAAGTCCTTAAAACCCCAAATGGATTGAAATTTCCCAAAAATGTGTGATGGGATTCCTGCAATTTTCAATTAAGGCGAACAAAAACAGGAAAAGAATTTTTCGTAATGCAGTGAATTTCACCCCTGAATGGAAAATTTGGATAATTTAACTGCGATTAATTATGTGAGTGACTTTTAATTTGCTTCTGTATTATATTCTTTTCGAATTTACGAGAAAAAAAACAACAACAACAACGTAAACCCTCTGAATTATTCAGAATCAATTCAGAGCATCTTCGTTAATTCATACGTGCAATGGGGTTGTAGGAATCGAAAGTGAAGGTTGAACGAAAATTCTTAAGATCGCGCGCGCGCCTCATCTTGATTTTTCTCGGATTTTACTGTGTTTTTTTTCAATATACACGACCCTCGTTTTTCTTTCGACCGCCGAGTGTTTCTTTCGAGTGCTGTATTTTCATGATCGACTGTCCTCTTTCCCTCTTTCTCGCTCTCCTCGTCTCTTGGGCTATCGATTTCAAAGCTCGTAAATAATGATTCCGTCCCGGTTGGACCCGCGCGCTCCCGAGCCCCTCGTCGCCAAAACTTTACGACCGTGAGTTTCTCTCTCCCTCTTTCCCTCTTTCTCCTTGTCTCTCTCTCTTTCTCTCTGTCTTTATATATGTCTATAGTATATTAGTTCCAGCCTCCGCAAGAGACGCAACGGGGAACACGCGTTACACAATTTATTTTCCCTCCTTTTCATGGTTTCAACTTTCTCGTTATACATGCACGTGTAGAAAGATCTTTGCGACTCGGAAAGTATCGTCTCTATGTACCAAGAAGAGGTAATACAGAAACTATCGTTTTTGAGGTTAACCGAGTACGAATTTTCGAGGCCAAAACGATGGCAGTTTCGGTGAAAAAAATTTCCGACTATAACTCGCGATAGAGGGATAATTAAAAAAAAATCATGGACATAGAAAATTTGTACATTTCTTTATATTACACTTTTTGTTCACCATCCTTCCCTTTTCCTCCACGAAAAAACTGACTCAATCTCACACTCTTTGTGAACACTATTGATTTGCATGATTTTTCAACTTCGATTAATGCCAATAATTCGAAATTTCATTTTTCCATTAACAAAATATTTTTTTTCCAAATTTGATTCTCTGTCTATCAGGAATACAAGGCTGCGGTATCGATAGCTCGAGAAAAAAGAAAATTGACGAAAAGCAATTTTCCCGAATGAGGAAGCAAAAATAAAAAATGAGCAATTAGTCTATCCGGTTTGAAGAAAATCATTAAGATGTTTGCGAGACCCTCGCCCAACCCCAAATTGCACGACGTGATGTGTATATGTGTATATAAATAGGACGAAACTTTTCGAAATTCCGGAAGACTGTAATCATCGTGAAACGAGCACGTGCGAGAGAGGTCGAAGAAGGAAACGCCGCGAAACGTGAAAGAATCCCGTGGGAAAGGTCCGACGTTTTACCATAAACGCGCAAACATACATAAACATATGTACGCTTGAATACATGTGTGTATCGTGGCAAGAGACGAGCGTCGAATCCGCCGACTCCGTTTATAAGGGAGTTTCACTCCACCTATCCCCAATCTTTCTCGTTCTTCGCTTCCGTGATCGCCACTATATACGATGGTGTATAAAAGAAACCGCGGTGATTTTGCAGATTTCGCGAGTGACAGGTGAGCGACTGCCTTTGACGTCCGAAACGAGGGGGAGAAAACAAACAAACAAAAAATCGTTTCTACAAATGATATAAAACGAAATGACCAAAGAGCTCTTAATGGCGAAAGGAAAAATTTAAATATTTTTCCAAATCCTACTCGCTGCTTGAAATTCTTGCAGAATTATTTTTCCCTACATCAACATAACGCGATGGTAAAAGAAAATTTTTAAATCCTTTTTTTTATCGTAAAAATAATCAATTTTTTTTAATGTTTCGCATTTGAAGGAGCCAGCGAAGAAACGACAGAACGAAAAATGAATCAATGTCCGAAAGGACGTAAAATGGCGGGGAAAAAAAAAAACGCGAATCGTTCGAGGGAGGGAGAAAGACAAAGGGTCGAGTGTGCTTCCTCAGATTATATTTCTCATATCCCATATGCCACTTGGAAATCCACTGGTACCAGCGAGAAATTAAGATGTCGATAGAGCAGATCACCCAGTGGCACCCAGCCTCCCTTATACCCCCATTTCTTTCTCCCCAACCCCCGACGGTTATTATCACTCGGGAACGAGAAAAGCGCCAGAGTGGAGTTTAAAGTGGCCCGATGGAAGACACGAGACGATGAACATGTGACAAGTCTCTTCCCAACCCTTCTCCATCCTCGACTCGTTTCTAATAGCTAACCGAACAACAAGACTCCTCGTGTAACAAAAGTACCTGTCTCTCGGTTTAAAAAAAAAAAACGGTCTCATCAACGACTTCTTGACGTTTTTTCATTGTCGAGTCACGGAGATCGAGAGAGAGAGAGAGAGAGAGAGAGAGAGAAAGAGAGACGGTTGGGAAGAGGCGATGACGATGCGAATACGATTTTTGTTTTTTTTTTTTATCGCTAATCAATTATCCAGGCAATTGAGAAAAATTATATACGATTTTAATGTGAGGGCATTGTGATTTTGGAATAGCATGGAATTTTATGATTTTTTTGAAATTGTGGAATCACTTTGTTTTCCAAACCGGTAGAGGCAATTGAGCAAATTTTTTTCTGTTCGTAAAAGTACGGTCGACAAACGGGAACAATGAAAAAAAATTTCCAGAACCGTCAAATCAATAACAACGATTCGTCAAATGAGAAATTTATCAATTTTCGTTAAGGCCTTATATACGCGAAGAATTTCAACATTTTTCATTTTTTATTATTATTCATTCCATTAGCCTGAACGGTTAGGTATATTTTAAGCTCTGCAGAATTGAAAATTTCCACAAATTGTTAAATAAGGTTAGATTGCATTTATAATAGATACCGCGCGGCGCGCCCGACCGTCAATTTCAAAGCCGTTTTTTCACGATTCACTTTTTTGAACCTTGTGAAACTTCTAACTCTTGTACGAAGGTTCAGATCGCTTTGAAATTTTTACAGAATATTCTCAGTGTCATCACCTGTCGTGTGAACCACAGAAACAAAAATTTCAATGACACAAAAAAATATAAAAAGTAAAATACCGACGAAAAATTGAGTAAAAAAATGTTAAGATTCGAATTTTCATTATAATAATTTTTTTTTTAATAATATTGTTGGTTCACACTGAAGATACATTCATTATGCAATTATGAATGTGTTCATTTTTTTTTTCAGACACCTACATCGATGCCGAGAACTTTCACCATGAACGCGCGCGCAAAAAAAAAAAACATTGCTTTGTTATGTTATATCTCCGCCATTTGTCAATATTTCAGATTTTTTTTTTTACATAAAAATGTAAAAAATGTGCACAAATGATCTGTAAAAAAAAAATGTCGATGTATGCGTCATTTTTTTTTAACCGCGTCTAGAAGAGTACCTTCGAAAATCGGCGAAATCGCGTATATGAGGCCTTAAGGGAGGAAATAGGGTTAGGACAGCGTTTTCTCAATGATTTTCATGAATTTTTTTATAGTATAAAAAATGAATATAATTCATTGAAACTTTCAGAATATTTTATACATATATTTAAGTATATACTATAAAATTTTTGAAGAATTTTCTTCAAAAACACCGCGGATATTAGCGACCCCATATTGCAGGTCACAATCAGACTCAGCATTTTGCGTACATTCTGGAAGTCGCAATTTTCATCCGAAATCAAACGAGGTTGGAATTTACTTTTATTATATGTCTCCCTTCTATATGAACCTAAATGCTATGAAAAAAATTTAAAATTGATTTTTTCACAGGGGTCAAAACAAAAAAGCATGATTTTTTGCCATTTTTTACAACTTTATTTGCAAAAAAAAAATTATTTTAAATAATGATAATATTCCGATTTTAGGTTCATATAGAGTGCAATACTATGAAGAAAGTAACTGCCAATTTTCAAAACGATTGGTTGGAAACTTTTCAAACTAGCGTGTACGCAAGTTAAAAAATAGTCGCTTTCAGAAAAACGCGTTTGAAAAAATAGCAAAATGCTGAGTCTGATTGTGACCTGCAATATGGGATCGCTAATATCTGCGGTGTTTTTCAAGAAAATTCTTCAAAAATTTTATAGTATATCCTTAAATATATGTATGAAATATTCTCAAAGTTTCAATAAATTATATTCATTTTTTATACTATAAAAAAATTCATGAAAATCATTGAGAAAACGCTGTCCTAACCCTATTTCCCCGCTTAATGGCTTATAACATTAGAACGAGTCGGAATTTTCATTTAAAATTTTGGGAACATATTTTTCAATAGTTTTACTAACAATTTATGAAATTAAAAAAAAATCGATTTTTTGAACCGTCTAACCCTATTTCCCCCCTTTAATTCAAGAATTTCTACGTCGAATCGATGATGCAGAAATTGATTATTATCTTGTGACAATGCTCAATAGCTCATTCATTCTGGTAGCGGGCAGAACATAAACCGTATACAATACATATATAGAATAGAAAACATATGGATAGGAGCGATATAGAACACGCGAGAAATATACGTCGCTATGATGCGTTCTCGCACACAGTGCGTGGATTTGCACCTGACGAGCATTGTAATCGATCAGATATAATCGAAACTTGTGCGCAATCTCTCTCGTCGGATCTCTCGCCCTCGCATCCGGCGACGAGTATATACACAGCATAGAGCATATCATATATACACACAAATATATCTATTATCCGTATAACTATGGGTTAGCGAGTATTACAGCAGACCTCGTCGGATACAGAGATAGTGGCGAAGAGTATTACATTTGAGGCAATGCAACAACTATATACTATTATTTCAACTACTGACAAACGAAAGGGTGTAACACATATAATTTTCCAGGTAAATTAATACTAGCTAAGACCTTTTGTTTGTTAGGTATCCATTTTGTATATATACCAAGAGAGAGAGAGAGAGAGGAAGAGAGAGAAGGAGACGAAATTAATTTGCGGTTGACGTACGGTAGGGCATCGTAATATCGTCTCATAACTCTCGGTGGCAATCGGCGTGGCTTATCTGTGCGACTGTGGTTGGTAACGCGCGGAACGCTGCGGCGTTTCAATTAGCTATCTCTCTTTCTCTCTCTCGCCCTCACTGACTATCGCGTCCCCTCCCACCCCAACCGAACTCTCTGTACGCGGAAAAGTCTTATCCTGTAGCAAGAGAGTCGCGCATTGGGCTTTGCCACTAGAATTGTAGATCTTCTCACTCCCTCATTGAATACACACAGACGCACAGAAGCTCGTAAATACGTTTCAATTAATTCGCCGACGACGATCGCGGACGTGGGCGTGTGTTATTCGCGAGATACCACGGTGACGCGGTAATGTACAACGGTGTTGCAACTATAAACTCGCTTCGGTCTCCTGTATAACAGAGAATACGAGAGATATAGATTTGGTAACGGGTGTTATGATTAACCCGAAATATATCAAAGCGATTATACTTTTATTTCCTATAAATTCACGAAATTTCTGTAAAATGCTCGAATTTTTTATGTAAAATTTCCAACGAATTTATTAATTCAAGCTATTCTATTTTTTTTTTTTTTCGGATAGTTCAAACTCTCGCTCCTCTTCGCCCCGAAAGAATAATCTCTGGAAGAATGGAGATTACAAATGAAATTGCCTAGACAATATATTTTCGTTACATTTTATCATTTTTATTTATTTTAATTTTTTTCAAGAATCCCCGGCTCTTTTGCAATTTCGTATTCTTTGAGGGGGCGTTCGTTGAATCAACGTCAAAGAAAACGGTCGTAAATTTTCCCAAAATATCCAAAGCGCACACCTTGAAAAAATTCCATTTTTAATCGTTCGCTCATCGAATTGTTAGAAAGGGAAAAAAAATGAAAATATTTGTTTTTCAGTTTTTCTCAATGACGAGAATTCTACACAAGAACGTTAATGTGATGAAATTTCGTCGCTTTCACGGTAATCAATAGTGTGGGTAAAATGATATTGATATAGAATTGCCAGTGAAATTGATAAAGCGATATCGTCCATTGTGCGTGAAACGTTTGGTATTATCGCGAATACCGGAAATTTGTGTATACATGTATAATTGCGCGATTTCGGGCGATTTGTACGGCTTGTAAATCATTATACTCCGCTTTCATTGCTGTGGACCAAAATATTAACCGTATATATACGTACGTATATTGGGGTACATACGTATATTGATTGGGAAACAAAAGGACCTAGCTCGCTTAAATGTTAAATGGAAAATTTCATGATTTGCGCCCTTTTGTTTATCGGAAGTTAATATTTCGCTACTGGCTACTCTCGCCATTGTACGAGGAAGTGCGTCCGTTTGTCCATTGTCCATGCTTGTTATATCATGCGCAATGTTTGCCAAACGTATATACAGACAAACATAGTAACATCGATATATAGAGGGATTGTACGTAGAGCTCTCGGTGCACTTGGGCTCGTAACCGTGTGTTACGATCGTTTCAAATCGAACGATGCAGTTAAAGCTGATTTGTCGCTTTATTAGATCTTATACGTAGTTTCGGCTACGGCGAAATTCCGAGAGGGTTTCCACCGATGCGATTTCCCCGCATTAACTATGTGTACGAAGATGTATAGAGAGAGAGAGAGAGAGAGAGTGAGAGAATGTTTGGAATTTCTCGATCTCGTATAATTTGCGTAAATTCAACGCCGGAGCACAGACTCAACCGTTCAACGTTTCTGTATTACACCCTTACGAACGTGTCGTCAACTATATACGCGCTTACGTTTCTCGCGAGAGCACCTGCTTTATCACGCGATATTGAGCTTCAATGGAACGCGTAATAATCGTCGATAATTCGCGTTATCGAACGTTCTCGATTCTTGACTCTAAGCCCACTAATGTTCAACGCAAAGGTTTCTCGTGCCAACTCTCGTGTGACATATAGACACGATGGGAATCGTAACGACGAGACATCTCGTAATTTGAGAAATTGAGTACGTCGTTGATTAGTCGATAATCCCGAAAATATTTGTGCTTGAAAATAATCGTTTTTAAAACATACGAAATTGATTTTTTGTTGAATTTCATTTGTCGATGGCTCGAAACAGGGTCAAAAGGATTGTTGATCGTTGAATGTTAAATTTAAATAAAATGTGCTTTTTCGAATGTAAGAATGAGTGTAAGATTTTTGTGTTTGAAGGAAAATAACGACAAAATCACTAAGCGAATTCGACAAAAGTGTTTGAAATTAGCCTGTAATATAGTTTCGATATCAATTTCCGATCAACGACGATAAAATTGAGTTAACGGACAACACGTGTGACATATATACACCGTGGGGATCGTAATAACGAGACAGATGGTAATTTGCGAAGGAAATTTAAGAAATTGGGTATGTCGTTGATTAATCGATAGTCCCAAAAATATTAAACATTCACAGATCTCTAATTTTTCTTGGTGAAAAATACCAGAAGACAAGAAATAAAGCAAAAGATTGTTCGTTCTTTTGTGCATTTCTTTCACCTGCCTCGGAAAAAATTGAAAAGAATTGTTGAACTTTGGGTGAAAATGAAATTTGTGCTTAAAAAATGATCGTTTTTAAAATATAAGAAATTGAATTGTTTGGTCAATTTCGTTTGTCGATGGTTCAAAAGAGTCAGTAGGATTGTCAAACGTTAAGTTGAAATAAAATGTGTTACTTCGAATGTAAGAATGAGTATTTTTGTGTTTGAAGGAAAATAACGACAAAATCATTAAGCGAATTCGACAAAAGTGTTTGAAATTAGCCTGTAATATAGTTTCGATATCAATTTCCGATCAATAACGATAAAATCGAGTTAACGGACAACACGTGTGACATATATACACCGTGGGAATAGTAACAATGAGACAGATGGTAATTTGCGAAGGAAATTTAAGAAATTGGGTATGTCGTTGATTAATCGATAGTCCCAAAAATATTAAACATTCACAGATCTCTAATTTTTCTTGGTGAAAAATACCAGAAGACAAGAAATAAAGCAAAAGATTGTTCGTTCTTTTGTGCATTTATTTTACCCGCCTCGGAAAAAATTGAAAAGAATTGTTGAACATTGGGTGAAAATGAAATTAGTGCTTGAAAAATTATCGTTTTTAAAATATAAGAAATTGAATTTTTTGTTCAATTTCGTTTGTCGATGGTTCGAGTCAGTAGGATTGTTAAATGTTAAATTGAAATAAAATGTGTTACTTCGAATGTAAGAATGAGTATTTATGTGTTTGAAGGAAAATAACGACAAAATCATTAAGTGAATTCGACAAAAGTGTTTTAAATTAGCCTGTAATATAGTTTGGATATCAATTTCCGATAAATGACGATGAAATTGAGTTAATGGACCTGTCATTGGTCCGTCATCACCAAAGTTCTAACGGAGCTATTATTAAGATGGTTCATAAATTCAGAGCGATGCGATCGTGCGGATATATGCGCGGTTGACCTCGTGACATATCTGTCGCGGTGAGTGAGATCGAGGGTGGATTTAACCCCCCGAGGTACAGGGAGTGGGGGACCACCCGCCGGGGCCAATTGGCCAAATCAAATGTGCAATTGCCCATCTGTTCCTTCCATACACAAGTATTACATCCGCTTTTCGACCTACAAGTGCACATCTGTATTACAAATATATGGGATATTCCGCACAAACCAGGATTTTATACTCCTCGGATTTATGATCAAGGAAATATTTTTTTTCCCCATTAAATTCACGAGAAATCGCTTAAAAATGAAAAATAAACGAAAAGCAGTCTCAAATACAAGTTTTTTTTCCGTAACTTTTTTATTGTAGCAATTTTTCGAGAATTAGAAAGGCTGGTGAAAATGAATTTTGTCAAAAATCGTCTCATTTCACACGGAATACCACATAGGAGTTTGTAGCCGTATGTTCACGGTTTTGGCGATGGTAAAAGCTATTACGTCGTCTCTTCGTGTCTTTCAACCTTCGAGTTTGCTTCCCGGAGCGATATACATGTCTACGGAGCAACACCGTGACGATTTTAGTGGGTCCTCGTGTTGACGATAAAATTATTTTCTCATTTTCCCCCCCGGGGTGTCGTCTATACAAGCGTAATAAATGCGCGATATTCGATCCCCTACGTCCACAAACCACATGAGCCAGATGCGCGAGTACATTAAACACCGTATTACGCTTGTAAATTACTCTCATTACCCGCCGGATTGCATTATTTATATTTTTGTTTTGTCGAAGCTTAAACTATACGCGATTTAATTTTCCGAATGACGCGGATAAATATTTCACAAAAATTGTACTCGCGAGACTTCGGTATTTCATTGCCGCATTTCCCTGTGGAAATCGAGGGTAAAATGCATCTATATTCATGGGAGGAATTTGTTTTTATTCTTCTGGAGGAAGAACGCTTTCGTGGAAAAATTCAAAATCGTTCAATTCGAATGCTGATACATCCTTATCAATTTCCGGCTCTACGGGCAAAACGAGATTCCAAACAAAAACACACACTGTACGCATTTACGAAATTGGCTCGGTGGACCAAAATGGTAAATGTCCTCGGTCCCCGGAGAATACGAAATTCCGGCAATTCATAAAGTACGACGCCGCGGGATTTGGAGGGAAAAAAAAAAAATTTGGCTGGACTCGGGACAAAAATAAAGAATCATCCCTCTTGCTGTGACCACCGAGGGTAAATGTAGTGATTTCTTGGGGAGGGGACGGCCAAGAGGATAGCCACGCTCGATATACGCCTACCGGAGCGGTAAATCAGCGGATATACATAATTTTTTTTTTTTAATATGGGGTATTCAGAGTAAGGAGAAACAATTTTCAACTACGACCAAATTTTTGGAGAATCGTTTAAGGGGGGAAATACGATTCAAAAAATCGATTTTTTTGTTATTTCATAAATTGTTAGTAAAACTATTGAAAAATATGTTCTCAAAATTTTAAATGAAAATTCCGACTCGTTCTATTGTTATAAGCCATTAAAGTGAGTAGCTCTCCTTCAGGCCCCGAGCGCGCCACGTGTTTCAAACGCGTTTTTCTGAAAACGACTTTTTTTGAACTTGCGTACACGCTAGTTTGAAAAGTTTTCAACCAATCGATTTGAAAATTGGCAGTTACTTTCTTCATAGTATTGCGCTCTATATGAACCTAAAATCGGAATATTATCATTATTTAAAATAATTTTTTTTTTGCAAATAAAGTTGTAAAAAATGGCAAAAAATCATGCTTTTCTGTTTTGACCCCTGTAAAAAATTCAATTTTCTATTTTTTTGATAGCATTTAGGTTCACACAGAAGAGAGACATATAATAAAAGTAAAATCCAACCTCGTTTGATTTCAGATGAAAATTGCGGCTTCCAGAATGTACGCAAAATGCTGAGTCTGATTGTGACCTGCAATATGGGGTCGCTAATATTTACGGTGTTTTTCAAGGAAATTCTTCAAAAATGTTATAGTATATACTTAAATATATGTATAAAATATTCTCAAAGTTTCAATAAATTATATTTATTTTTTATACTATAAAAAAATTCATGAACCCTATTTCCGCCCTTAAGATAAATGAATATTGAGGCTTGCCGAAATTGTGTTTTTTTGAGTGAACAATTATTCATTTTTTATTTTTTCAAAACCATTAGAATGCTTTCGTAAAATCAATAAATTTTTATTGTTACACAAGAATTAAACGAACCTTAAGAAATTATATATAGCCAATTTAACAAAACGCATTGTTCGTCAAAAATTTTTTCTATAACAAACATGCACAACCACGCACAAATATAGACGAAAGATACGAAAGAGATTGATTAAAGAAAAATCCATATTGATGAGAAGAAAACAGGACAAACATTGGATTCATACTCCAAGGATGATAAATTAATTTGGTCTAACCCAACAAATTTGCTAAATATTTATTGACGTCCACTGTACGCGACGGTCAAAAGTGTTGTCGATCAACAATTCCGGCACTTCAAGCGAAGAAAACCCGTAAATTAACTATACGTATAATCTGGGGTTTCGCACGAGTTGAATACAAAACAGAAGAATCGTCGGGGGTCGCAAAGGATTTCTCCGGGGTGGGTGGGGATGATTTTCGTGGCAGAGAGGACTATTTTCCAATAATTTAGCACTGCGAGGAGGTCGGTTGTACGAAATATAGGGGTATGGGGGTGGGTAGACGAAGAAAAACAGGGATGAAGTCGGGAGGAGCGTGTGGCACGAGCTATATGCCTATAAACACACACGAAGAGACGAAAGAAGAGAGTAAAAGGATGGGGGGACTGGGTGGCGAGAGAGAGAGAGAGTTTGTAGAGAGATTGGAGGGGTTGTGTGATGGTGCTTCGGGGGTAGTTCCGCGCGAGCACACGACTGACACTATCACGGTCATAAATACCGGGTTGCCTCTGACGTCACTTCGGCCCAGGGGCCCCGATATTATACTTTATCTCGAAACTAATTCCCGCGACCAGATTTATTGCAAGAAAGGGGTTGAAAAAAAAAAAAAGTGAGCGCGAGTGGGCGCCACGCTCTTTCTCCGATCTGCCCCTTCGTCGCATCTATATTCTTCCCGTTCGTGCATATACACCCGCTTTTTCTCGCGTTTTTTCCTCCACCAAAGAACGTCCACCTCTTGAGCGCAAACTCTCCCTCCCTTTCTCTCTCTCGGACACTTTTTTTTTCTTTATTCCGGACTTATCTCGCTAATGTAAAAGTGCTTGGCCACGAACGCCTACAATTTTTTTTCCCCTTTCTATTTAGCGCCGCCTAAGAAATCCTATATACAGCTCCGCACCCCCGCTTCACCCCCCTTCGAAGGGGTCTATTCTCTCGCGCGCGATCAAACTTTCGCGACGATAAAAATGTCCTGGGACATTCGCACGTTCTTAACGTCCAAACTTTTCCTTTTTTCACCGTCTCCCTCCTGACCCCTTCTTTTAGATCTCAAAGTTTTTTTTTTCCTCCCTCGGTTTTTATTACCGTACTTCGTGCGGGAGAGTAGCGTGTAGTCATTTTCTCGGGGAGCATTTTACCTCTAACGAGTACGAAAAAAAAAAAAAAAGAATAATAATGCTTCCGCGCATTAATCAAACGGTATACTTTCGTCAACTTCGCACGTCGTTCACTTTTGATCAAACTTCCAGTGACATATATTTTTCGCAAATTTCACGGTAGGGGAAAAAAAACACACACACACAAAAACGGGACCCTCTTCTTTACGCACGAGCTTACGCTCGCTTATAAAGTACAAACCGGAAGTCATATTTATAGGATTTTTTTTTCTCGCGTTCGCAGTAGACAGTTTCGCTGTGTATTTTTTTTTTTTGTTTTACTTTTCGCAAGCCACCCTCGCGATGCAGCGTTGAAAAAGCACGCAAAAGTATCGCGTCTTTGTACAAAAAATGGCGTAACGAAGCAGTTTACGCGTAACTCTGTAGGCCCTTCTCGCTTTGATCCATTGTGATACGCGTATGAAAAAAAGCGATGGGGTGGATAGGGCGTTAGAAGAGAGTTCGCCGGGGCTCAGAGTGTCGCTCTCTGGCGTAAAGCATATATGGGCGCGCACCGGTTTAACGTATAACGGGCCAAACAATATATCAGTGATATCGCTGTTATCTCGGCGAGATACCACCGCCGCCGTTACTTTTATACGTACATGAGTAGCATACACCATTATATATATATATATATATATATATATATATATATATATATATACAGGATATGGGAAAACTAGGGGAGGGGGAAGAGAGGGAAGTGACTCGAGCGAAAAGAGCATTTTTATGAGAAACGTGGCCGTAGGCGACGCGAGAGCTATGCGACGCACACGGCGGAAGCGCGCGCGCGCTTTTGCTCGCGCTCACATCTCAAAATTCCCGGTTGCGTTTCTGTACAAGTAACGCGTGCACGCGGAGATATCACGTACCCCCCCGCCAATATATACACTATTCTCGTAGGATACAGATATATATATATATATATATATATATATATATTTTTTTTTTCATGCCTATATACACTTTTATTTCATTTATATATATATATATATATATATATATATATATATATATATATTCATGCCTATATACATTTTTATTTCATTTATATATATATATATATTTTCATGCCTATATACATTTTTATTTCATTTATATATATATATATATATATATATATATATATATATATATATATATAAATGAAATAAAAATGTATATAGGCATGAAAATATATATTGTGCGTACGTGTACATAGGGATATCCATGTAACCACGTGTACAGTATATGTTTTCATCGCTAAACAGAAAGCTCTCTCTTTCCGCGGCGCGTCACGATTCCACGAACTGTGGTTTGCCCGGCCAAGGAGATAAACATCTGCACCTGCTATAAATATTTATGGCCTCGAGGATACATGTATACATTTTTATTTTTCTCTTTTCCCTTCATTTTCCATTCGCTCTCTCGGACACTTGGCGAAAAAACTAAAGTCAGAAGTCAGGGGATGACGTGCGCGTTTCTTTATCGCGACGAACCGAGAAAATTGTACGGGATATGTTATCGATGGATTGGGGATGAAATCGACGGTAACCCCCTCCTTGACGCATCGGGCGTTTGCAAGGGTTAGAACTTTTAGATTGCCAGCGTCAAGCGAGGTATCTCTGCTCTTATGGCGAGTGTGTAACTCGGACAAGTGGAATAACAAGTGGAGAGTTGAGCAGCTTTGGCCGCGGTCACTAATTGGATCGGTGGTCGCTTAGCTATGCAGCTTAGTAACGAAAAACTCGACGATTGTAATAACTCCCTCGGAGGAGAATCGCTCCGCTAAAAGTGGAATAACTCGGAGTACGCGAACATTTGGAAAATTACCGCGAAATTTACTTTGAAAAGAAAAAAAGTAAACCCAGAACAAGAAATATCAAAGTAAAATTGGGGTTCGATATATTGAGTAGAATTTGTAGAATTTCACAAATTTAGTTTCTTTTAACGCAAACTTCGCGAGCTTTTTACGTTATTATTATTGCTTTTTTATTATGTAGATCAAGGATTCGGTTTTATGCACGAAAAACTGTACGATTGTGATAATTCTCTCGGAGGAAAATCGCTCCGCTAAAAGTGGAATAACTGGGAATACGCGAGCATTTGGAAAGTTACCGCGAAATTTACTTAAAAACAAAAAAAAAAGTAAACCCAGAACAATAAATATCAAATGATGTTGAAGTTTGCATCGTTGGAATGCAACGAAAATAATTTTTTTACATCATTAATCCCTCTTAAGATTGGATTATCGATGACGAAAATCGTTAAAACGTTTTATTGGGGTCTCCTTAAAAAATCTGGGGCTAAATGGGGCACGAGAAGCGAGAGCAATACTGAAAATGAAAATTTTAAAAACTATTTCCGTTGCGTTCCAACGATGCAAACTTCAACATTATAATATCAAAGTACAATTGGGGTTTGATGTATCGACTAGAATTTGTAGAATTTCACAAATTTAATTTTTTTAACGCAAACTTCGCGAGCTTTTTACGTTATTATTATTATTTTTTTACTATGTAGATCAAGGATTCGGTTTTATGCACGAAAAACTCTACGGGTGTGGTAATTCTCTCGGAGGAAAATCGCTCCGCTAAAAGTGGAATAACTGGGAATACGCGAGCATTTGGAAAATTACCGCGAAATTTACTTTGAAAAAATAAAAATAAATAAAACCCAGAACAAGAAATATCAAAGTAAAATTGGGGTTTGATATATTGACTAGAATTTGTTAAAATTTCACAAATGTAATTTCTTTTAACGCAAACTTCGCTAGCTTTTTACGTTATTATTATTATTTTTTTACTATGTAGATCAAGGATTCGGTTTTATGCACGAAAAACTGTACGATTGTGATAATTCTCACGGAGGAAAATCGCTCCGCTAAAAGTGGAATAACTGGGAATACGCGAGCATTTGGAAAATTACCGCGAAATTTACTTTGAAAAAAAAAAAATGTAAACCCAGACCAAGAAATATCAAAGTAAAATTGTGGTTTGATATATTGACTAAAATTGGTAAAATTTCACAATTTTAATTTTTTTAACGCAAACTTCGCGAGCTTTTTACGTTATAATTATTATTTTTTTACTATGGAGACAAAGGATTTGGTTTTATGGACGAAAAACTCTACGATGATAATCATTTCCTCGGGGGAAAATAGCTCGACTCAAAGTGAAATAATTCGAAGTGGGCGAACATTTGAAAAATTACGTGAAATTCAGTTTGAAAAAAATGAAATAAAGAACAACCAGAGCAAGAAATATCAAACATTGGGTTTTGATAAATTGACTAGAATTTGTAGAATTTCACAAATTTAATTTCTTTTAACGCAAACTTCGCGAGCTTTTTACGTAAGTATTATTATTTTTTTACTTTGTAGATCAAGGATTCGGTTTTAAGCACGAAAAACTGCGATTGTAATCATTCCCTCGGAGGAAAATCGCTCCACTCAAAGTGGAATAACTCGGATTACGCGAACATTTGGAAAATTACCGCGATATTCATTTTGAAAAGAAAAAAAAGTAAACCCAGAGCAATAAATATCAAAGTAACATTGGGGTTTGATAAATTGACTAGAATTTTACAAATTTTACAAATTTAATTTCTTTTAACGCAATCTTCGCGAGCTTTTTACGTAATTATTATTATTTTTTACTACGCAGATCGAGGATTCTGTTTTATGCACGAAAAATTCTACTCAAGCATGAACGTACGGATGAAAATACATATAAAAAAAAAACCAGATGCATGTGTATATGTATGTAGGATATATAATATGAACGTAACCAAGCACGTACAGCCCCGAGGCGAGACGCTTTTTACGTTTACATTTTTTTCTACCATTCTCTCCTTCTTTTTTGTTTGTTTTGTTTTTGTTTGTTCGTCGCGTTGTCGCATATACAGAGCCTAGTATAACTATAATAATCTGGTCGGGCTGGGCTCTGGGTTGGCTGGTTTGGACCCAGCCAACGAACGAGTGAACGAACTAGCGAGCGGGCATATACAATCATATCCCTCTCGGAGGGATATTTTTTTTTCTCTGTTTTTTTTTTTATACACAGAGTAGAGTAAAGAGAGGGGAGTGCCGTTGCACGACGAGAATTCAGTGAGGAAAATAAAAAACATAAAAAAAAAAAAAGGCAGAGAGGAAAAATGCAGAGAGAACGGAATGAAAATACGAGTATGAGAAGGGTGAGGGGAGGGTGGAAAAACGTATAAAAAGTACGACGGTATTTCACATTGAAAACATTCCAGTTCGTATGTGTGCTTTTTTTTCCTTTTTTTTTTTTTTTTTCAAAGCTCTCGTGTGCAATGGCGCACCAACCCTCTCTCGTACTCTCTCGTCTCTATATACTGCACCGAGAGAACGACGAATGAACCACCCCCGCGCTGGTCGAACGCCATATCTCCCTGCAAGAAAATAAAACACGATCGCGATTCACTACCCCTGTTCGTGTACTGGCGATTTTTTTTTGTTTTTTTTTTTTCGTAGCAGCAGCAGCAGTACTAAAGTTTGCACAGCCAGTGCGAGCAGGAGACACGATAGGATGAACATCACGCATTCAAAATGGAGATAATGTGAATAGATATCTTTTATAAAAAAAGAAATATATATACTCTTGATAAACGATAATGTGATCGATAGTCGATTGTCGTTGATTCAACCGAACATTTGATGGGTAAGATCACATTTTTGTTACGTAAATAAAGTAAATTTGTTTGAGTTTCGTTCATGAAGCTTTTAATTGAAAAAAAAAAAAAACAAAAGGTCGTGTAGGCTCCATCGCGTGAAAGTTTTGAGCTATCGAACTTAAAGTTTTCTTCGAGTCAAGGGGGCTAATTATTAAAATGAAAAAAGGTGAATCTGAATTTTTGAAAAATTACTGCAAAAGCACTTCGAACGACGCTCGGTCGAGCTAAATTCATTGATAAATTAATGAACGGAAAACGAACAATTGAACTTTGCATTACCGAGTTTAATAAACGAAACGTTGCAAATTTGATTTCACATACTTTTCCACAAACGAAACCTCTCGAATATTACGTTTTTTTCTTGTCGATTTGAGTACCAACGACTTTGTTAATGATAAATTAAATATTTAAAATTCAAATTTTCAATGTTTGCAGTTTTTTTTTCTCCTGCATCAGCAATTAAAACGCTAAGATCAAGATTCTTCCATTATCATTTTTTTTTGGTATATCGAGGGCAAGAATTTGTGACAAGAAATGTGTCCTGCTGTGTGCCTCCAACATTTTCGACTTTGCGGAGAATTTTTGTACGCGTAGAGGAACGAGGAGACGAGTTTGTACCGAAAACTTGCACCTGCTTCGGGTCGTCATATATGGCCTCGTATATATCGCGAGTCTCACCTCGCACGTATATAAATATAAATATATACAGTGAGTCAAAAAACTATTCATAGACCTTGTTTTTTTGCGATAACTTTACAGACATAAGCGATACGCAAAGAAAGCCAATTTTATTTAATAGTACATCAGGTACAGAGATAAACTGCAAATGGAGAATTTTCTATCAGGAATAATAGAAGAATTATGCAAAAAAAAACGAAAATTTTCGGGCAAAAAAAGTATTCATACACTTACGATTATAGTGAAAACCTACATCATCATAGTTGTTAATTATAACTAATATTTGGTGTGCATCCCTTTTGCTTCAATTATCGCCTCGAGTCTCTTAGGCATGGATTCTACTAGCTTTTGCGTTGTTTCTTTTGCTATTCTCGTCCATTCTTCTAAAAGCACTCTTTGGAGATCGGATTTGTTTGTTATTTTTCCTTCTCTAATTTCTACATCCACCAAGTGCCATAAATTTCCAATAGGATTGATGTCCGGAGATTGTGGTGGTGTAATCAATTGTTTGCGGACATTATAGAGTAACCATACCCTCGTTTTCATGGCAGTATGTTTCGGGTCGTTATCTTGTTGGAAGTAGAAATTTCCATCAAGGCCCATTTTATCTACACTTGCTTTCAAATTGCTGCGCAACACGTCGATATACTTCTGGGCATTCATTGTACCGTCTATAAAAGCCAGATTACCAACGCCATAATATCCCATACAGCCCCAAACCATGACGTTTCCTCCGCCGTGCTTTACAGTCGGTATTAAATTTTTCTGCTGGAGCTCGGTATTTGGTTTCCGCCAGACGAATTTTTTTCCATCGGACCCGAAGATGTTAAACTTCGATTCATCCGAGAATACGACACGTTTCCAAAATTCTATAGATTTTTTTACGTAGGTTTTTGCGAAACCTAAACGTTTTTCCCGATTTATATTATTAATTAATGGTTTTTTCCGGGCAGTTCCGCCGTATATTTGGGCAGAATGCAAAACGTTTCGAATAGTCTGGGGACACACGCTCTTCCCCGATGTTGACGCGACATCATTCGCTAAACTGCGAGCACTTGTCAACGGTTTTTTTTGTAGCCTCTGTAACAATACTCCGACGCTCTCGTACCGTTAGTATTCTCGGTCGACCGGTTCGTGGCTTATTTTCTGTGCTGTTTGTTCTTTCGTATTTTTTTATTAGATATTGCACTGTTGCGAAACTTAGATTTAGTTCTTTACTAATTTTTCGATAACTTTCACCGTGTTTCCGAAGATAAATCACTCTATCTCACATGGATACTGATATTTCGCATTTCTTTGCCATGTCTGTTCAGAGCTTGAAGATCTACTACCGCATGGAATAGGTCAAAACCATTGTGTAAACGAAGACTCGTTTACATTGTACGCAGAGGTCAGACCGTCCGTGAGTGAATATCGAGGTTTAGCAGCTCAATCGTAAGTGTACGAATACTTTTTTGGCCCGAAAATTTTCGTTTTTTTTTTGCATAATTCTTCTATTATTCCTGGGAAAAAATTCTCCATTTGCAGTTTATCTCTGTACCCGATGTACTATTTAATAAAATTGGCTTTCTTTGCGTATCGCTTATGTCTATAAAGTTATCGCAAAAAAAACAAGGTGTACGAATACTTTTTTGACCCACTGTATATGTGAGTATAGTCCGACGAATCCAAGTTTCGCGAGTGTCGGTTTAATTAAAAAAATAATTAAACCGCAAAATTAAACGAGACACATTTTTGCGGCGGTTCACGTGCGCGACCAGCGAGGAAACGAGAGTGGGGGAAGAACAACAACAACAACAAAAGAAAGAAAGAGAAAACACGGAGGAATGAGTTAGAGATAGGTCGAGCACACGATTCTGCATAGAAAGAGAGAGAAAATAAAAAAAAAGGGAGATTCGTTCATACACGAGACGTTGAATTTATATGAAGAGATATATATATATATATATATATATATATATATATATATATATATAATATGAGAGTGAATTCGAGTTGCCAGAGGAAAGAGGGCCGCGAGTTGATTGTCGTTCTCTTCCTCGTTCTCGCTCGTACGTTAACGAACTTGTATACGAATTTTCCTACCCTCCGGAATTCTAAAGAGCTCCCAAGTCCTTTTTTTACAACATACACACGTCGTATATACATATATATATATATATATATATATATATATATATATACGAGTGTATATATAGCCATATAAACCATTTTGGATATTGCACGAGTATATTCGCCGTCTTTGTTCCCTGTTTAATTGTTTTCTCTGGTCACGTGTAGATAGTATACGGGGGATGAACCGCGCGAGTACATTCGAAGGTGGAGAAAAAGTAATTGGAGGGACAAAAAAGCGACGCCGCATTTAAAAAAAGAAAAACAACGACAATATCCTAGAAGGGAATGAGACAAAAACTTACGTCACGATTTCCCGCTCTTCTCATCCTTCTCCTTGTCACTGTAATAAAAAAAAAACACGTACCCGTTAATTTCCCCTGTTTTCCAGCCTCTCTCATACATACATTTAGTCCGACAACTCTTTCTCCCCCCGTTCGATCCGCCGAAAATCGATTTTACTCGTGAGAAAAAGAAACTAACTGATCGGGAGAAGAGCGAACGACGATAGGATGGGGTTGGGGGGGGGGGGGGAAGAGAGAATGCTTTTGAGGATGATGGAGAAGAAAAAAATGCTTTTGAAGAATCGCGGTAGCACTCAACGGTTTTTCGAATGGAAAATTCATCGCTCTGCCTTTTTTCTTTTTCTTCTCGTGAGTAAAACGCCGCCGTGTGGGCACACGGCTTAACCGAGGAGAAGTACTTCGGGGCCCTCTCGTCTACATAGTTGCTCTACATAGACGTTATCCTTTGCGGAGATCGCGCGCGTACAGATCCGCGCCGAATCGCAAAACGATCTTGGAAAAAAAATCCTTGGACCCTGTGAACACCCTTAAACACAGAGAGTTCTGCGTCCGAGATACACACACACACACACATAAACACGCACACAGAGAGGAGAGGATATCTCGCTTCATTGGGACTTGTTGTGCGTTCGGTATAGTACCCTGACGCCTCCGCCAGGGGGCTTTGTCTCAACGCCCTTGTCGTAGCTTTGCTCGACGGAGCTACACTCTTCTCGTCCATAACTGCGTCTCTAAAACTGAAGGATCCGCGGGAGCTAAGAGATCCTTCGAACGAAGAGAAAATACTACGAGAACGTGAAAGAAAGAGAGAGAGTGAGAAAGAAAGGAGAGAGAATTTTCTCGAGTGTTTCACCGTTCGAAACGAAGTGTAGCGTCAAACACTTCGGCCATTTTACTCTCCCGCTGTTTCATCCCCCGCACGGATAAGTCGGTTAATCCAGATTCAACAGACAAAAAGAGTTGGCGCCGAAATAAAGAGAGCGCCGGGTCTAATGCCGAGTTGAGGGCATTGTCGCGAGAGAATGAAGCGCGACAAATGGACTACCACCTACCCTTAATCCCTGTAAACACTGATGCCTTCGTCATACTCCAGTTTCACTGTGTCTCAAATCTCAGGAGCTATATACATGCCATACCTCCAGTGGATGTTTATGGGTACTGCATAGACAGTCTCAAAAAAGAAAGAAAAAAAAGTTATACCGTGTTAAACGTCGTCAGTAATAATACTGAGAATGTTAATACTGGCAGAAAGCCAGTATTAACATTTTCAGTATTATTATTAAGACTTTTTAAGGGGTAAAATTTACACGGACGCTTTCGTTCGTTAACTGTGTGTTTTAAGACATGCTCGTAATGAAACTAATCGGCGCTGAATGTCGGGTCTTTATGAAAAATGACTACATAAAGGATTTCGAGTCGTTAAATACGAATTTGACGACAATATTCACAAATTCTAAATAGTACAATCAATAGGGAGCCCGTTACTCTTGTCCGCATCGCACTAAAAATAAAGGGAATTTTTTTTTTTTTTTAATTAGGTTCAGTATCACGTACCGAATGTGAATTAACAAAGTGGTTACAAATTATGGGAGCGGAAGTGCCGCCATTTTGAGGAAAACCGTATTGGCCAATATCTCCGTTACCGCGCACTTTAGGCCAAAAATGGTAATAACCTTTCTTGTAGATAATTGAATTTCCCATATTTTTTTTCTAAATATTTTTTTTTGTATCACTTACCGTTTACGACTTATACCACTGTTAAAATTTATTTTTTCACTTTTTGACCTGTATCTCTCCTAATAATTGTCTAAACAATAAAATGCTAATAACTTATCTTTTGAATCCATACATTTCCCACAACTTTTATTTGAAACTTTTTCGTCTAAAGTTAGTATTCTCGAAGTTATAACGCGTTCAATGTTGCGCTACTGGGTGCAAGGTTAATAAAAACGAGGTATGCATCGTACAATGATGAAAATTCAATACATATGTAAAAAAATATTAATGATATTGACATAATTAACAATAAATACCTTCTTACTTGAAAAAAACAGCGACTTCCCGTTGACATTTTTTAAATATTTGTATAATATTTTTAACAATTCAATAATACAATCAAATTATCAATTATATACTATTGGCATAATGAACAAAAGAATAGGAAAACGGGAAATTTATTCAAAAAGGCATGGAAAGATTGATAAGTCCGAAACGAATGGTAGTTCGCAGCATTTTTGGTTGGAGGCAGAGTTGCTAGACTTATTTGACTTCTTGTCGATAAGCGAACGTAATTGCGCGTTTTCCTATTCTTTCGTTCATTATGCCAACAGTATAAAATTGATAATTTGACAATAATCGTGGGGCAATTCGAGTTATGAAGTATTATTGAATTGTTAAAAATATTATACAAATATTTAAAAAATGTCAACGGGAAGTCGCTGTTTTTTGCAGGTAAGAAGGTATTTATTGTTAATTATGTCAATATCATTAATATTTTTTTTACATATGTATTGAATTTTCATCATTGTACTATGCATACCTCGTTTTTATTAACCTTGCACCCAGTAGCGCAACATTGAACGCGTTACAACTTTGAGAATATTAACTTTAGACAAAAAAGTTTTAAATAAAAGTTGTGGGAAATGTATGGATTCAAAAGATAAGTTATTAGCATTTTATTGTTTCAACAACTATTAGGAGAGATACAGGTCAAAAAGTGAAAAAATAAATTTTAACAGTGGTATAAGTCGTAAACTGTAAGTGATAAAAAAAATTATAAAAAAAAAGATGGGAAATTCAATTATCTACAAGAAAGGTTATTACCATTTTTGGCCTAAAGTGCACGGTAACGAAGATATTGGTCAATACGGTTTTCCTCAAAATGGCGGCACTTCCGCTCCCATAATTTGTAACCATTTTGTTAATTCGCATAAAAAATTTTGTTCATTTAAAAAAAAATCCCCTTTATTTTTAATGCGCCACAATATTCTCTATTGATTTTACTAAAATGGTGGATCGAGTACGGCGTGTTCTATGATTCCAAAACCCCCTGAGCATAAAGTAAAAAAAAAATCCGACAATCCGAGTAAATGAGTTCTTTGAATTTCCAATCCGCATCCGGTCAGCTAACGGTCAAATCGCCCCGGGTGTTAAGCCAGTGTCTGTTTTTTTTAAATTTTATAATGACACCGTTCGTTAACACTTTTTCGATCGATGTGGACCTATCAGTTGTTTTATCTTTGATAAATTCTCACCTTGGCTGATTCATTTCTCTAAATAACCTCGAATTAATTTTCATTCTTATTTTTTTTGTATTCCTCAAAATTTATAACGCAATCAGCGAGTAAATTGGGTCACGCGAGTATGAAAAACCGGATCGTTGTGCAAATGTGTCGACGATCCCTGCCTCACTCTCTCTCTCTCTCTCTTCATTGGTTTTTGATCAGGTGTCTCCGAGGAGGACATTATGCACCTGCGCATCGCCGTTATCACAGCGAGACTTGTACACCTCGAGAGAGCGAAAGAGAGAGAGAGAAAGAAAGAGCGAAAAAGAGAAAGAGAAACCAACCGCAAACAACGTTCAGTGGACAAGCTCGTGTTTCCCCGAGTCCTCTCGCACTCGTGATCGCGCACCACCTTGCGATTTATAAAAGTCGATTCCCCGGTTATTACAAGCGATAATTTCATATTTTTCTCGCATATCGTACGAGCCCGATCGACGTGATCCTTTCTTTCTTTTTTTTTTTTTCAATTTCTTGCACGAGCGCACTCGCCCCCTTGCTCTTATGTATATCTATATGTATCGGTGTATATATAAATGGATATAGGGGTGAAAGTGAATTCGAGCCGAGATGAATATGTTATAATTCAACTGGAAACAATATATTCCATTTAACCGAGCGAAATATCGAATTTATAAGCTCGAGATATTGAAATTAGCAAAAATATTCGAATTTTCTTATTCAATTTTTTTCTTCGTTATTCTGTTTGTAGTCTTGATTTTTTGTTGTTTTATTGATACGAGAAGAAAACGGGTGGTGCACAAGTCGTTTAGCCGATGCTTACATAGAACGTTCGAGAACAGAAACGGACTTAAAAAAAAGAGAACAGAAAAAAAGCGACGAATATGAAGATGAAAAGTGGAAGAAGGCCGAGACGAGAGAGAGTGCATCTCGCGGATAAATCTCCGCCGCGGTTTGAGAAGCGTGCTTCGCGCTCCTCTCCGCTCTCTCTTTCACTCTCTCTCTCTCTCTCTCCGTCTATAATTATTCCTCTCTTGGTGTACGACGAGGGGATATATACACATATCTTTATAAGGAAGGGTTAACAGCGTGTGCCCGGTCATGAGACTGTACGTATATATAACAATATACATGTATATATATCCACGAGTTGCGCTATCTTTATGGCTTATTGCAACGCTTTGGGCAATTTCGTGATCGCCCCCAGAGTCTATACTACGGATGAGAGAGAGAGAGAAAGAGAGAAACTTTTTCACCGTCGTTTTCCCTTCTCACTCATCTTATTATTCTTATATTAAAACATTCGTGTTTCTCGCATCAGACCGTCGGCTATACCGTACGAACGTGCACATTTGTGCATGTATATAATGTATCGAAGCTTTTTACCGAGCAAATCTTGCCGTAAGAATCTTCGAGCTCTGCTTTTCTTTCTCACGTCGTAAATATGAGAAATAAATAAATAACAAAAATGTATAATAATAATATTCGTTCGAAAGTTGTAATTAAAGTTATACATGCACAATTATTACTCAGTATTGCCTACCGGACGAAGGGAAAAAAAAAGAGGGGGAGATGCGGAAGTCTCGAGAGATCGAGTGGGCGAGTTTCGTCGATGATTTTTGTTTTTGACTCTCGACTTCCGGCAGATTTTCCTTTTTTTCTATGAAAATATAAGTTTCAGATGAAGGAATCTTTTGCCATTCATTGATGTTAACACGGGGGAATCCTTAACGAGCGTAATCGTGAGGGATGAAGTGCGTAGGAGGAGGGCGGCCAAAAAAGTGAGAGGGAGAGAGAAACAACGACGGGATAATCGACCTGCGGAAATGACCATAAATTTTCTCCGTCCAACACCTCGTTACCCTCTCACCTTTTCTCGAGTGTCGTGAGTGCGTTCGAGAGGATATATCTTTTTTAGAGAAGAAGAAAAAAAAACGAGAACCAAGTACAGAACAGTAAAGAATTAGAGTCTTTAAGGAGCGAAATAGGGTTAGACGGTTCAAAAAATCGATTTTTTTTATTTCATAAATTGTTAGTAAAACTATTGAAAAATATGTTCCCAAAATTTTTAATGAAAATTCCGACTCGTTCTATTGTTATTAGCCATTAACGGGGGAATTAGGGTTAGGACAGCGTTTTCTCAATGATTTTCATGAATTTTTTTATAGTATAAAAAATGAATATAATTTATTGAAACTTTGAGAATATTTTATACCTATATTTATGTATATACTATAAAATTTTTGAAGAATTTCCTTGAAAAACACCGCAGATATTAGCGACCCCGTATTGCAGGTCACAATCAGACTCAGCATTTTGCTATTTTTTCAAACGCGTTTTTCTGAAAACGACTTTTTTTCGACTTGCGTACACGCTAGTTTGAAAAGTTTTCAACCAATCGTTCTGAAAATTGGCAGTTACTTTCTTCATAGTATTGCGCTCTATATGAACCTAAAATCGGATTAATATTATTATTTAAAATAATTTTTATTTGCAAATAAAGTTGTAAAAAATGGCAAAAAATCATGCTTTTTTGTTTTGACCCCTGTAAAAAATTAAATTTTCTATTTTTTTGATAGTATTTAGGTTCATATAGAAGAGAGACATATAATAAAAGTAAATTCCAACCTCGTTTGATTTCAGATGAAGATTGCGGCTTCCAGAATGAACGCAAAATGCTGAGTCTGATTGTGACCTGCAATACGGGGTCGCTAATATCTGCGGTGTTTTTCAAGGAAATTCTTCAAAAATTTTATAGCATATACTTAAATATATGTGTAAATCATTCCCAAAGTTTCAATAAATTATATTCATTTTTTATACTATAAAAAAATTCATGAAAATCATTGAAAAAACGCTGTCCCAACCCTATTTCCCCCCTTAATGAGACTCTCGTGAATCGAACGCGCGTGTCTAACGGACCTCTCCTTGGTGGAATAAAATTAATATGACGATCGTCAACAAAGTTTGACAATCATTTACAAAAAAAAAAATTATTAAATATACCGACAAATGAGAATTTAAATTAAGATTAATATAATAAACTTTTTCCAAATTGGATAAATTTTACTTGAGTCAAATGAAATGTATTGCCGATTTATCATTCTTGATGTTTCGGTTAATTATTGTTTTTCATTAACGCGGTGGAGAAAAAAATCGATTTTTTTTTCATTTTCTTATTCCTTAGACCTTTCTTCATACGCTCCTGAAAACCGTTTATTGATATTTCAAAAATTAGCCGAGAAATGAAAATTCTAAGCAAGCAGCGCGCTCAGGTAGCGCGTCCGGGAAGCAACTTTGAACGCGTTTATCTCAGAACTATGTTTTTCAAATCGGCGCCCACGATATCTCAATAACTAATGGACCGATCGAGCTCAAATTTTGCACGTACCTTAGGTAGCCTGTTTCTGAGGACTGGTAGCAGAGTTGACAATATTTTTGCCGACGTTTTATAACTCGTCGAATACCCGAAAATGTATGAAATATCATTAATGAAAGTTCAACTGGTCGCCATTTTGTCAAAATTTTTTTTTAAGTACCAATTCTGCTACCAGTGCTCAGAATACTCATACAGATTGAGAATATATATATATATATATTTTTTTTCAGATGCATACAACATCGTCCAGAGTGGGCGCCGATTGAGGCGGCTTTCGGCGCACCATGTTGCAACAAGGTAAAAAACTACATGAAAATATTTGAAATAATTTTTTTTTTTAATGTACAAGTATTCTGTAAGGATCAATAAATGCACGTGTAAATTTTCATCAAGTCAACTTCAACGGTTTAAAAATTATTGCACATTAGAAATGACGTCAAAAATCTCGCTCTAGACCAGACTACCGCCTTAATTCAAACAAACTTGATTGATCGAATAGTCAAATGAAACAAATCGATTACGCTTGCTCGCCGGAAAAAAGCATCAAATGAAAAATCAGCAGAAAAATAATGTGCAACGATTTACACGTATTTTCACGACCCCCCCGCGATCATAAGAAAAATTCTAAAAATTCGATCCCTCGATTTTCCCAGTTAACTTTACGCGATCGTAAACGATTCGGGTTTAAAGATCTTTAAAAAAAACCAAAAAAATGTATGTTTATCAGCAATCCCCTTTTGTGTTCGATATTTCTCTATTTTAACGTAAATTAATATGAACGAAATATGATATTCATATTCATATGCACAGGCGTACATATACCCAAACGATTTCCGCATCCCTTCGTGTGCCACGGGAGCAGCTTCGTGTCGTCTACACATTTGTCGAACGTGAGCAACAATGCGTACATTCAGTGTGTCCTCTCGGGGGGTTTCTACAGGGCACATAGGCGCGCATTATTGAATTCACCGGTAAGGGCGACAACAAGTGGCATTGCCAAGAGAACGAGAGCGAGAGAACAGAGAGGTAAACCAGGCGTGAGTACCGTACGAGTACCACACACAGAGAGTGAGTACAGAGAGTTAATACAGCGAGGATGAAAAGAGAGAGAGAGAGAGAGAGAGGGGAAGATAGAGGAATGGAGTGGAATGAAGGGGTTGTCCGTGAATGTTATCTATATTATCCGAGAAGAGTGAAAGGGAGGTAAGGGGGGAGAGGAAGTTTGGTATAGGGCCACGGGAATCTCACTGATGTTTAGCGTAGATCGAGATAATCTACTCGTATCTGCGTGTCGCCGAAAAGCGAAGTGCCTATGCCCGTAGAGAGCAAAGGGCTAGATGCGTGAAAGATACGCTTGTCCGAAGGCTTGCCGCGAGCTTCCAAATCTAATGTGACGTCTGTGTCACGTACCAATCTCTCTCTCTCTCTCTCTCTCACTCTCTTGAGCTTTGTGCGTTTCTGTGTGGCTATTCTCTCGGAGTTTCTGTGACTCGTTGTGTCCTCCTGCTGTAATTCTCTTTGTACCCGTACACAGAGATCTTTTGTCTCTCTCTCTCTCTCTCTCTCTTTCTCTCTATTTCTAGCAGTATATATATGTTTGTATAAATATATTTATATGTGTGTATATTGGGCCCTCATCGTTTCTGACATGCTGGTCCACGCGCTTATTTGTGTGACCGCGTTTATATATCACTCATGACAAACCCGGAATTCTCTCACGAAGTGTTTGTCGCTCTCTCACGAAAGATTCAATCGCCAACAGCGATTTTTATCGTTTATTTTTTTTCGCAATTGTGGGTCTTGATTTGGCGAGTGCAGTATATTTTTTTTTTTTTTTTTAATACAATAACGGCAATGAATTTAGATAAATTTGAAGATTTCTACCTCATGGACTTTTCCCTTTATTTTCGCGAAAGCATCTTCAATACCGTTGGCTTCGTTGGGTACAAGAAAATTTGTGAGTAAGCCCAAAATATCAGAGTACTATGTGGAAATTTTTTATTCTCAGCATTTTTTTTTTTTCACTCTGTTCACACTTGAACGTTCAAAGTTTGATTATTTCATTTATTAATTTATGAATGTACGAAGATTCAGATTGATCAACGTTTTTTTTTTTGGAGTTGCAGTTCTTTTGTAGTTGTTGAAAAAAAAAAAGCATTTAATATCATCATTAGCAATCCCCTTGATATTTTTTTTTTCACAATGTGATTTTCTGACTATTTCGAACATTTTTTTTAAACAACCGGACGTGTATTTGGGAATAAATTAATAAATAGATGTTCAAGATAATAAAGTTTTTTGCGCGAGGTAGCAATAAATTGTGCAATTGAATTTCATAGCAATTAATTATTATTTTAATCACAAGTAAAAATGCAATAAGGGCAAAATTGAGCAATTTCTGACTTGGCTCTACAAGGGCCATATTTTATTTTCCATTAAAATCAAATAAATGTATTCCCTTCGTTGTATATAGGTATAGACGTTAAATCCAATGTTCCTTGAACATCGGGGGCCTAATCTCGAGGTAAACTCACAAAATCCTAATCATCATCGTTGGTCGTTACGCCGGGAAGAAAATAAATTTCGATAATCTCGTCATTGTTTTCGTCCCCGGAAGTACCTCACCGGAGAGTGAGGCCAATATTCGGCAATTAGTTGGATGAGGGCTAAGTGGAGCATGGCAAAAGATATTCGGGAATATCCCTGAGTGGCGTATACGACGGGCGACCGGGGAAAATCTCTTTTAATCCAAAGAGCGCCTTCGCTCTTTTCGGGAACCAAATAAATATATATAGAGCTAGGACTCGGCATCTCGTTACTCGAAATTAGAGCGGACTTATTGCGGGGGAGGGCAAAAGACTGTGCGAAGATTATATTTTACCTTAACGCAAGGATCTCGTAAACGAAATTTCGTACGGTCGGATCCCAAAGCTTCAGTTTTACAATTCCGCGTCTATTTACGAAAAACAAATATTATAACATATCTAAAAAACGGTAAAAAAAAATTGAAAATTTCGACGATTCATCGAAACAATAAAATAAAAATGATTATTACAAATTCACATGAAAAAGAATGACAATATAAATTATGGGAATGAAAATGCGGTGAAACCGTGATTTTGGTAATTTTAGTAATTTCCGTAACCGACCGGGCCACATTTACAATGGCGTAATTAGGAAAAATGCTTTTCCGCCTCTGTAAGTCATTTTAAAAGTGTCGTTTCGCATGGCTCTAAAATCTCTCGCATTGGCTCGAAGGGCTTTTGCCGTCTCTCTTTTCTATACAGTATACAATCTGTATATAACTTTAATCCGTTTGCTCGTGAGACCGCGACGTCTCGTCGGAGCGACGCCGGGGGCGACGGGAGACACTTTTGGTCGCCGTCGCGCACAGCTCCCAAATGACACCATTGAACGAAGAAATTCGCAAAAATTGACTCCTCAACCGTACATAATGCGTTAATTTAATTGCTCGACGTCGCGAAGACGCTGGCGCGCCACTTTCTACGTACCAAAACCGAGAAATGACGCGAAAATTTATTCGAAAAAACATATGTTCAATATTAGAAGTACGTAGAGCGCGGAAAATCGACGTAAATTAAATAGAAATTAGAGTTTTGTTGATTCGAACTGAAAAAAAAAAATGAAAAATTACTCGTATTGAATACATTTTTTTTCGTAAAGTTGAGTGGTCAATTTCAAAGATTTATTTTACCGAGTATATATTTTATCAGTGAGTAAAATCAATGTAAATTGAATCGAAATTAGAGTTTTGTTGATTCGAACTGAAAAAAAATGAAAAATTACTCGTTTTTAATACATTTTTTTTCGTAAAGTTGAGTGATCAATTTCAACGATTTATTTTACCGAGTATATATTTTATCAGTGAAGTAGAATCAATGTAAATTGAATCGAAATTAGAGTTTTGTTGATTCATACTGAAAAAAAAAAATGAAAAATTACTCGTATCGAATAAATTTTTTTTCGTAAAGTTGAGTGGTCAATTTGAACGATTTATTTTACCAAGTATATATTTTATCAGTGAAGAAAATTCAATTTGCCTCAAATATCAAAAATTGTTACGATCAAACAATTATTTTAAGGGTTATGGCCACGGTGGAATTAAAAAAAAATCAATATTTTTTTGTTCTTTATCATCATAAAAATAAGTTACTATTTAATTTGTAGCGAGAACTTTTTTTTTCACCGACTTTGAGCGTATAACGTGAGCCTACCTCTGGCGCGGCCACAGAGTACCCCAGCGCGCTGCGTGATAAATCACTTCGACAATTTTTACTCGATTGGCTTCAAATTTGAAAATTATCTTTATAATTGCATTTCGCAGAGAAGCACGTACGGAATTTTTGATTAATTAAAAACTTTCCATTTTATGAGTAATTTTATACGAAATGTTCACTGGAAATTCACCCTTTAAGTTCAAATGCTTACAATATTCGAATAAAACAATATTTTTCAAATTCCGTACGTACATCTCTAGGTATTTTGATGTAGATTAACGAGAATTTTTTTTTATTATTCTAGGTTGAAAATTGTTTTTTTTCAATATCCATTTATTTACAATTATAAGCTGTTATGTTCCATAACAATAAATAATTTCGTTGAGGCGATTATAAAAGAAAGTAAGCGAAGGTAGTAGTTGCATCCGTCGATGCACGCTACTATTGATTCGTACGTGGATTAATTTTGTTTTTATTACATTTTGCTTTCTAGTGATCAAATCGTTGCCGAAGGGTTAGCGGTTTATATTTTTTTAGTCTACGCGTGATGCGATTTCTGTCGAGTAGTTGTGGTGCTAGCTGATTTGGATGTCGGTCGATACGCATTTCGTAGCTTGTGCTTTGTTTTTTGGCCGTATTTCTGATTGTGTCAATTCCGAGGTCTGGGTGGAGCGTGGCGTTGGAGATGCACCGGGGAGCGTTCGTTATCGTTCTGAGCGTTTTGGATTGAAATCTTTGTAAGATTTGAAATCTTTGTAAGATTTGAAATCTTTGTAAGATTTGAAATTTTTGTAAGATTTGAAATCTGTGTAAGATTTGAAATCTTTGTAAGATTTGAAATCTTTGTAAGATTTGAAATCTTTGTAAGATTTGAAATCTTTGTAAGATTTGAAATCTTTGTGAGATTTGAAATTTTTGTAAGATTTGAAATCTTCGTAAGATTTGAAATCTCCGTAAGATTTGAAATCTTCGTAAGATTTGAAATCTTCGTAAGATTTGAAATCTTTATAAGATTTGAAATCTTTGTAAGATTTGAAATCTTTGTAAGATTTGAAATCTTTGTAAGATTTGAAATCTTTGTAAGATTTGAAATCTTTGTAAGATTTGAAATCTTTGTAAGATTTGAAATCTTTGTAAGATTTGAAATCTTTGTAAGATTTGAAATCTTTGTAAGATTTGAAATCTTTGTAAGATTTGAAATCTTTGTAAGATTTGAAATCTTAGTAAGATTTCAATATTGGAGGTAAAAAATTGTGGATGCCAAATGTCACGCCGCGGAGCGCTTCAAAACAAAAAAAAAGATACCAAAAGCAAATAGCAGTAGTCGGCCATTTTGTATAACAAAAGAAAAACAAAAAAATATTTTTTATTAGCTTGATATTTATACTGAATAGATGTGTAATTAGTTTTATGAAAAAATCGCTTTTTCATAGAAAAAAAAATTGTTAAATGTGCAAATGATTTTATACCCGCTGCCGTGGCCATATCCCTTAAGAAATACGACTTTTTTTTAAACAGAATAAAATTTCATTCGTCTGAAATAAAATTCAATTCAATCGACGAAATATATTATCCACGACATATACAGTTATAGCTATTAAATTATCGTACACGGCCCCTCCTTTTACAGCATAAACTCTGGCCGATTTTTTTTTCTTCCCTCCAGACCCCTCAAAGTCGTTAATAAGGATGTCGCGGTTAGACGAGTGCAACCGCGGATTTCCCCGTGTCATCGGATGACGCGATGTAATCGTTTCCTACAATCTAAATCCCTCTCGTGTCCACCCGTGCACACACACGGTGTATATATTTATATCATGATATCCTACCCACGGCTGTATACACAGGAGAGCAACAAAACGGTGACTCGGTTGCGCCTCAAAAGAACTCGATGCTCGTCTGCATAGAAGATATACGAGGAATTCCGCATAATACCGGACGTTTTATTGTCAGGAGTAATATTTAAAAACGTCCCAATGGAATCCCCAAGTAACAAAATAGAAAAAAAAAGGTTGACGATCCACTGTTTTTTCGGTACCTTTGCTCAACGTTAATGTTTACAAGTCGCCATTGGTGAAAAAAAAAAACCGATTCCTCCGCGAAAAATCGTTTCTTCACGGCACCGAATGTCCCATATTGATCCTCCGCTGTGTCTCGCAACGAATTCGGGTTTCTCGAGACTCCTGACCATTGCCCGAGCTCAATTCGTTCGCCAATAACGAAATATTCGCCCGTTATCAAACAAAATGGCGTAATTCACGCAATTTAAAGCCGACAAACTTTTGGCATTCAGGCCCTTTTGCTTGTTAGAATTATTTACACGTACTCGGAGAGGATGGACACGCAGGGCGTTCTAGAGGAGGAGAGGAGCGGGAGATGAGAAGGGTGCGAGTGAGACGAAGCAAAATTGAGGGATGCAGATGAGATCGTATCGGTGGTCGCGTAATCGGCGGATCTCGTTCAGGACAATACCGGGTGTTCTCTCTCTTTTTCTCTCTCTCTCTATGCATCTAAATATATATGTGTGTGTGTGTGTGTTCGGGAACACTCAAACATTGCTTGACAATGGATTCGAAACGGCCGCGACAGCTGCCCGACGCGCGCATAGCTCTCGGTTACTCTGGTGAGCATTAAACGTAAAAAAAAAGAGAACCAAAAAATCTGGAATGAGAGTCTCTCATCTCCGGAGCTCTCTCGCGCGGTTCTCTGTCTCTTTTACCGAAAGAAAGAAAAAAAAAAAAAACGGACGCGCGCCCGCGTGCTTTTTGGTTGTGTATATCGTATTCTCCGTAAACGACGAAAGACGCGAAAAGCTTTACGCTAATCTCTTTCGCTCTCTCTCTCTCTCTCGTGTAAGCGCGGGGAAAGTATTTAGATGAAATCTCCGAAGAGGAAGATTCAAAATCGCGATAGGATAAGTAAGTAGAGAGGAGTGTGAGGGGGACCTAAAACGCGTGTTATATGTATATATATATATATATCGTGAAAGAGAGTGCGAGTGGAGAATGCAGAAACGTAGTGTTCATCTATCTGCTTCTCTCGCGGTTTGTGTCCGGTCTCCGTTCCCCGTTTCTTTTGATTCCTATTTTTTTTTCTCTTTTTGACAGCCTGCTTTTGACACTGACGCCGGAGAGTGAACTGTCAGACTACGGAATTTATATTCATTATTATCGTTGTTATTATTATTTTAATAATAAAATAATGATGAAAAAACCACTCGCAGGATATTGTTATAAATATGATTCGATTCATTTTTAGATAGTTTCATTGTTGGATACGAATGTCCCGTAAAAAATAACGGTAAAACTACGTGTTATTAACAGTAAACGTACCGCCACATTTAAGGGGCCATTTAACTCCTTACGAAATAAACGTTGATTTTTAGAAAGAAGTTCTTCATTATTAAAGGAAAATAATTCGTAATATAAGTTCTGATTTCTCATAAAGTAATCAAACAAATTTACGGAAAGTCAGATGAGCGAAAGAAATAACAATGAATGTACGAATTTAAAGTACATTTAAGGTAGTAGTCTGGTAACTTAAGCCGATTTTCATGTCTTTATTGGAGGGCGTTTTTTTGTAGGAAAATAAGAATGAATCGTTTTGGATATTTAGGATGTTTTTATTTACATATTAAAGATACAAAAAAAAATTTGTTTGAAAAAATTTAATAGTTTATTATTCTTATTATTATTGATCGAAGTTGACATCTCGAAAAAAAAGCGCGTGGGTGGCCCCGGTGATTTTGGCTCTTGATGTTATCTGAAACAAAAATTCTTGATAATTCTTAATCTATAGACATGTCATTCTGGTCGGAACTACTGAAGTTAAATTTCATGGATAAATAACAAAACGGCGGACTTTGGAAAAAAAGGTTCTTTTATTTCAGCAAATAAATTTTGTTATTTATCCATGAAATTTAACTTCAGCAGTTCCGACCAGAATGACATGTCTATAGATTAAGAATTATCAAGAATTTTTTATTTCAGATAACATCAAGAGCCAAAATCACCGGGGCCACCCACGCGCTTTTTTTTCGATGTGCCAACTTCGATCAATAATAATAATAATAATAATGAACTATTAAATTTTTTCCAACAAATTTTTTTTTGTATCTTTAATATGTAAATAAAAACATCCTAAATATCCAAAACGATTCATATTTATTTTCCTACAAAAAAACGCCCTCTAAAAAAGACATGAAAATCGGCTTAAGTTACCAGACTACTACCTTAAATTCGTACATTCGTACGAATTTAAAGTAAATACGTTTAGTGTTAATCTGAAATGGAATGTTTAAGGTTAACGACAGAGCGCAATGCTCCATGATCTTCAATAAAGCATGTATGTTTATTAACATTGAAAAATAATTCCATTGATTAATTATCAAAATTTATAGATTGATAAATTTACAACGGAATTGTGACATTTTCTGATAAGGTGCTGTAGTTTCGATCATTTCGTAAAAAAGCATGCTCCACCCCTTCAATTTACACGGTAGTTTTTTTTTTTCCTCGAAAGATGCTGTATAAATTTGCTGACCGAAAATTAACTGATCGATCAAGTTTATTCTTTCGACCAATAAAGGATTACTGTCAAAAGTCATTCTTAAAAACTGAACATAAATATTCCTTCGAACAATTGTTTATAATTTTTGCTTCGCTCTCACAGACGCATAGCTTGATTTCGTGGATAAAAAAATATGTCGATTACTTTTATTAAGGTAGTAGTCTGGTAACTTAAGTCGATTTGCATGGCTTTTTTGGAGGGCGTTTTTTTGTTGGAAAATAAATATGAATCGTTTTGAATATTTAGGATGTTTTTATTTACACATTAAAGATGAAAAAAAAAAATTTTTTGAAAAAATTTAATAGTTTATTATTATTATTATTGATCGAAGTTGGCACGTCGAAAAAAAAGCGCGTGGTGGCCCCGGTGATTTTGGCTCTTGATGTTATCTGAAATCAAAAATTCTTGATAATTCTTAATTTATAGACATGCCATTCTGGTCGGAACTACTGAAGTTAAATTTTATGGATAAATAACAAAATGGCGGACTTTGGAAAAAAAAACTTTTTTCCAGAAGAATTATCAAGAATTTTTGATTTCAGATACCATCGAGAGCCAAAATCACCGGGGCCACCCACGCGCTTTTTTTTCGAGGTGCCAACTTCGATCAATAATAATAATAATAATGAACTATTAAATTTTTTAAAAAAATGTTTTTCTTGTATCTTTAATATGTAAATAAAAACATCCTAAATATCCAAAACGATTCATTTTTATTTTCCTACAAAAAAACGCCCTCCAAAAAAGACATGAAAATCGGCTCAAGTTACCAGACTACTACCTTAAACGTTTTCTAACTGTAATGATTTTTCTCGAACGATGTCCCATCTCTGTGCGCTCGTGGTGTACGCGACATGTATCAGGAACGAAAACGTGAAGAGGAGACAAACGAGGGGGGGGGGGGGGGGGGGGGGGGTAAAAAATGAAGAAAAATGAAAAGAAAAAAGAAACGAGAAGTAAAAACACCCCATGGGGGTCTCCTCTCTGCGGCTCTTTTCCTCTCTTTCTTTTTTTCTCTCTCTCACTCACTCTCTCGTGCAGTCTAAGGAGTCTCCTCATAAAAACTGAAAATCCGCAGATCGGCGATTCACGATAACTCAAAATACAGCTGCCCCGTAGTTTGCGGTCACCCCCGATGTCGAGAGCTCTCTGCAGTTTCTTCGCTTTTACTCCTCTCTCTCTCTCTCTCCCTTTTCCCTCCTATTCTACATGTCCTTCTGGTCATATTCCGTATGTATTCTCCTTCTCTCGCTGTACCACGCCAGCTTGAAATCTCGTCCTCTTCCCTTTCTCTTTTCTTGCGGTAAATTTCGCTCCAGCAGTCGCACAGCGCACTAAACCCGCGTATAGATGGCGGGATTGATTAGAATTGTGTGGTGTATGGGGCGCGAGGAGGGAGCATCGTTGGAGGACATATTTTGACTGGAACGCCCCGTAATTTGCCGAGCATTGTTGAGTCTCCATTGTAGCAACAATCCCCGACGAAATTGTATGTGTGTGTTTGCCGTTGAAGCAAAAAGCATCCCCCTATGTCGACGTCTACGACTCTCTCCTCGCATCTCCATCCTCCCCTCCTCATCGTATTCTTTATTTTCCTCTTTGGGCGCCATTCTTCATCCCTCTTCTTTTACATATTTTACTTCCACATTATCCTCGCTGTTCTCCCGCCTAGGAGAATCGTTCAACACGATTCTCCGGACTGTAACGACTGTCAGCGGATAAAAGGACGCGATCTATCTGGTTTTGTACGAAAAGTGGGACACGAAACACGTCTTTTTACTCGTGAACGGTCGATATAGCTGTTTTATTTACGTGGCCATTGACAGAAGACACGTGAAAACCCGGAATAATGGTTTTTCTTTTTCCCCCGGACATTCATCGATGGTCAACACATATTTGTCCGCTGTTATTGCCGCCATTGTGTGACTTCGATTGAGGCAGCAAAAAAAAAAAACCACATTTTGCACGAGAAAAATGATAATTTATGGGGATGTTGTTTTTTTTTCTTCCTCGTGGAACGATCGTTTCTCGAGTCGGAATTAGTTTGAGAAGAGTTTTACGATGTTTTCGATGTTCCGAAGATACGAAACGAGATCGATTGTGTCCGAGAAAGAAAAAACGAGCAGCTGTAAAGGGAAAAATCTCGAGTCTTCCTAGTAAATGCGAGATGAGTCTGGATTATATAGTAGCATCGCGCGCGCGTTTCCACGGGATGCAACCCGTATGTCATTAAGAGGAGGAAATAATGGAGGGTGTGTGCGACAGGGATGAAACGTCTCTGAGGAAAAGAAGAAAAAAAAAAGGATACTCTCGCACACGTCCTAGGAAAATAAGCGCGCGGGAGTGGTAGCTCGATCCTCAACGGCGGGAGGTCTCCCGTGTCTCTCCGCGGGTTCTACAACGTGAAACGTTCCGGGAGGGCCTTCGCGTAGAGGCGCACGCACGCCACGGGATTTGTACGATCTAACAACACCTGGACGCGTCCTGGACCAATCGTAAAAATGTATTAATTACGCAAAACGCACGGAGAAACGAAAATATGTACGTGATATTTTCTCATTCCTTAGTCTGTCGCGTAATAAGGACCATTTATCGTCGATGGATCGGGGAAAAAAAAAATTGCGAAACTTTTCTGCCCATTCCACTCGGCTATCTTTTCGTTTTTGTTCTCTCGATCGAATATTCCATCTCTATACGAAATTCTGCGAAGCTTGGTAGAAAAAAAAAGAGTCTCCAGAAGGGTTGAGAATACTGGTGGCATCGGAGACCGGCTGATCGACCACATCGAGTTCGGTTAACCTCGGGCTCTCGGCAATCGTTAAGTTAGTTAAGCCATTCGTTAGGAAAGAGATCGCCACGAATTCGCCAACATCTCACCGGATAAACGGGAGAGAGAGAGAGAGAAAACTTTGCGAGGTTGGTCGGATTGGACACGGTGTCAGTGACAAACGAGCGACTTCGCGGCAGGGCGAACCCTCGTCACACACGGAAAGAAAACGAGAAGAGGTAACACGACGACAACGCGCAGACTGGTGCCACAGAGAGGAAGAGAAAGGGAGAGAGAGAGAAACCGAGGATTTCTCGGTGGGTGCATGAATGACCCCGAACGAAATTTCGCGAATGGAATGTTTTAGCCCAAGACTATGACCGGGTCTACCGCAGACCCGGAGCACAATGTCTCGATGACATCCTCACGGAACGAGCAAACATACGCCCTCGAGGGATATTACATTCAACGTTAGAGAAGCACGAGGTCTGTTCAAAAAGTATCGCGAATTTTGAATTTCCGCGGGGCTACGTATATTCGATTTTCGATTTTTTTTTTGGCATTAGGTTGGTACTCGTGTCCCTCACTCATGCTGAAAAAATTGGCCATTTTGAATGTTTAGTTAATTGTTGACAGCTTTTTTGGTTAGACGTGTTTTGGTATGTCTTCGATTTTTGCCTATTCCAAAAAAGCAGCTTCCATCGCGATGATTGAGCTTTGGTTTCCACGTCATAACCATAAATCCATGATTCGTCAACAGTTATGACCATCTGGAGCAAATTTGGGTCGTCGCGGACCGAGTCCAACAGCTCCTTAGCAATGTTAAGGTGGTCTAGAAATTTGAAAAAATCGATTTTTTTGTTTTTTTTTTTTCATTTTCTTATTCCTCAGACCTTTCTTCATACGCTCCTGAAAACCGTTTATTGATATTTCAAAAATTAGCAGAGAAATAAAAATTCTAAGCAAGCCGCGCGCTCAGGTAGCGCGGTCGGGAAGCAGCTAACGCAGAGGCTACTGAGTCGCTCATTTAACGGTGTCAAAACTTTGAACGCGCTTATCTCAGAACTATGTTTTTCAAATCGGCGCCCACGATATCTCGATAACTAAGGGACCGATCGAGCTCAAATTTTGCACGTACCTTAGGTAGCCTGTTTCTGAGGACTGGTAGCAGAATTGAGTCGAACAATAATTTTGCCGACATTTTATAACTCGTCGAATACCCGAAAATGTATGAAATATCATTAATGAAAGTTCAACAGGCTGCCATTTTGTCAAAAATTTTTTTTAAGTACCAATTCTGCTACCAGTGCTCAGAATACTCGTACAGATTGGGAATATATATATATTTTTTTTTTCAGATGCATACAACATCGTTCAGAGTGGGCGCCGATTGAGGCGGCTTTCGGCGCACCATGTTGCAACAAGGCAAAAAACTACATGAAAATATTTGAAATAATTTTTTTTTTAATATATAAGTATTCTCTAAGGATCAATAAATGCACGTGTAAATTTTCATCAAGACAACTTCAACGGTTTAAAAATTATTGCACATTAGAAATGACGTCGAAAATCTCGCCCTAGACCAGACTACCGCGTTAACGCGACACCGTTTTACTTCGAAATTGAGCAATTTTGGCACGAATTTCGCGGCGACCCGTCTCACGCCCAAATCATTGGTAAAAAACGAATAGCACGAGCCAATCGATATGTTTAGTTCCTCAGCAACTTTTCTAACGGTAATTCGACGATTGGCCAATATTATTTTCTTCACTTCGTCAATGTTTTCGTCTGTTGTTGATGTGCTCGGGCGTCCGGAACGCATTTCGTTGTTCGCATCTTCTCGGCCCTCTGAGAACATTTTGTACCACCGATAAACGTTGCTTTGGTCCAAGGTAGCTTCACCATATGCCACAGTCAATATTCGGAATGCATCCGCGCACTTAATTTTCTTTTTCACACAAAATTTGATACAGATTCTTTGATCCATTTTTTGGAATAGGCAAAAATCGAAGACAAGCCAAAACACGTCTAACCAAAACGGCTGTCAACAATTAACTAAACATTCAAAATTACCTACCAACCTAACGCCACAAAAATAATCGAAAATCGAATATACGTAGCCCGCGGAAATTCAAAATTCGCGATACTTTTTGAACAGACCTCGTATATCATTCATTAGAAAATTCACGATCTTACAGATTATTTCTCGGGGGGGAAATGAAAAATGAAAGAAAATATTGAAAAATTTCTGATAGGCATCGAATCCATTTTGAGGATCTCAGAACACAGAAAGGACGCAATGCAGTCAACGAAGTATCCCTTCCAACCCCCTGACGAAAAATCTTTTGGATTCTGTGCTGCTGACGGAAAAAAAAAACAGAAGGGTGTGGCATAGAGATAGAACGAAGAAGATTCTGTACGGTAGCCAAGTGGACCTGAAGTCGAAGACCCAAAAAAAAATAATAAAAAGAAACGAGAGAGAGAGAGAAAGATTTTCGTGTAGGAAGACGAGGAGATGAATCAGATTTGGTTAAAACGGTCTTCCGTCCGCCCAACAGATCTCCCATGTATATATTAATCTATATCTATAGATATCCTGTGTCGTGGTTGTTAAGTATTGAGTTTTTTTTTTTTTTCCCCGATGGATAACAGGATGTCCTCTGATTGCTCTCTTGTCCCGATAGATTATCGTATATACATATATATATATATATATATACAATATATCCAACGAAGAAACGCGTCCGGGTTTCTCTATCCAAGATTCTTTCGTTCGTCACCCGTATATATTTGCATCTCTCCCGTGTATATGTATATTTATTATTAACACGTAAATTGGGCGAACCCTCGAATTTTTAGTGGAATTCGGGGCACGGTAGCCTACGGTATGATGTCACGAGAAAAAAAAATTTGAATAACTGTCGTTCAACAACGAGCGAGCTATTTCGTCAATATACATCAGATATCCATTTTTTGGGATAAGGGTTGTTGAAGAATTTTTATTTCCCGATAACTGAATATTTTTTATTCTCGAAAAATGACCGTTCTTCCAAAATTCTTAGTGGGACAGGAGTAAAAAAAAAAGCAAAAAACTGTAATGCTTTTTAAGGATCACGCGCTAAAATTGAAATTTCGGTTGTTCGTTGTGGGAAGAAAAAAAAAACCGACGAACCCGAGGATAAAAGTGAAAAGTGAACAGTGTATCTTTGTACACAAACGCACAGAATTTGTATTAATTCGCTTCGTTGACTCGTATAATGTAAAAGGATTATGGACAGAGAGAGAGAGTTCGTTGCTAACGTGAGCTCAAATATGAGTTATCAGCATCGTAGATACAGCGAAAGGGTTTAATTATTGAGAGAACAAACTTAAGTTGCTCTATGGATGTCGTGTGCCGAGTCACGAGATAATGTTTCGTGCAAATGCAGTCTAGAGTCCGAACAGGGAGAGAGAGAGAGAGAGAGAAAGAGAGGAATGAGCTTTATCACGCGTAAAACTGCATCTGTGGATTTCGCGCCCATTAGGGATAATATATACATAGATATGTAGAAGAGACACCCGATGAAAGAGTGAAATGGACGAGAGAAGGCTGCAGGGAACCACTTGGCTGTGGTGCTCGCGAATGAAGCTTTGATCATCGCGAGTAATGTATACGAGGACGGAAATTATCTGTCCATCTCAGTTTTCCGCGGACTTTTTCCCTCGTTGCGTTTTTCCGCTCCCCCCACATTCTGCCACCCTGATACAAGTTATCAAAGCATACACACTACTTTGCCGTGTCGACCTCCTTTTTTCATCTCGACTTTTTTTCATCCCGGTGTAGCCGAGAAGGAGAAAGAACGAGAAGGAGGTTGGTGGGAAGGAGAGGAGGCGACGGAAGAGACGTTTGGATTACGGGCTGAGGCAGTGGAGAGGGCCGAAGCCGAACGAGCACACTCTCGCAACCAAGCTTTCTATATACCCTGGTCTCTTTCTCTGTTGCTCTGCGCTCCCGGTCTATGGAGATACTCCATCGAGATACGCTTCAGTCTCCGACGGCGTACAGACTCCACTCACTAGCTCCTCTTCCTTCCTTTCATCCCTCCCAAACGTCCAGCCATTCCTCTTTCCCTCCGCCCTTTCTCTCGCCAACCCCGCGCAGATAGAGCCGATATTATTCAGCTAGACTCTCTCACTAATTCCATTCATACGGTCTCGGAGAGACGAGGCAACCCTCTCACGGCTATGCACGTATATGTGGAAGTGACGCTTCGCGTCGAAGGAACTCTCCGCTCGTTTTTATATGATCGTCAAACGTGTAGCTTGTAAAGACTTGGGGGGGGGGTTAAAAAAAACTTGTGTCTTCGGAAATTAAAAGGGGTATGGCTACGGTAGCGGGTATAAAATCGTGTACGCATTTAACAATTTTTTTTTTCATGAAAAAGTGATTTTTTTATAAAACTAATTACACATCTATTCAGTATAAATATCGAGCTAATGAAACATTTTTTTTTTTTTTTTGTTGTAGAAAATGGCCGACTACTGCTATTTGCTTTTGGTATCTTTTTCCAGCGGCGTGACATTTGGCATCCACAATTTTTGACCTAGAACAAAAAAAAGAAATTCTCGTTAATCTACATCAGAATACCTAGTGAAGTACGTACGGAATTTGAAAAATATTGTTTTATTCGAATATTGCAGGCGTTTGAACTTAAACGGTGAGTTTCCAGTGAAAAATTTCGTATAAAACTGCTCGTAAAATGGAAAGTTTTTAATTAATCATAAATTCCGTACGCACTTCGCTAGGTATTCTGATGTAGATTAACGAGAATTTTTTTGTTTGTTCTGAGTCAAAAATTATGGACGCCAAATGTCACGCCGCGGAGCGCCTCAAAATAAAAAGATACCAAAAGGAAATAGCAATAGTCGGCCATTTTGTATGACAAAAAAAATATTAAATTTTTTATTAGCTTGATATTTATACTAAATATATGTGCAATTAGTTTTATAAATGAATCACTTTTTCATACAAATAAAATCGTTAAATATGCATATGATTTTATACGCGCTACCTCGGTCATATCCCTTAAGGGTTAGGACAGCGTTTTCTCAATGATTTTCATGAATTTTTTTATAGTATAAAAAATGAATATAATTTATTGAAACTTTGAGAATGTTTTAGACATATATTTAAATATATACTATAAAATATTAGCGACCCCATATTGCAGGTCACAACCAGAGTCAGCATTTTGCGTACATTCTGCAAGCCGCAATTTTCATCTGCAATCAAACGAGGTTGGAATTGACTTTTATTATATGTCTCTCTTCTGTATGAACCTAAATGCTATCAAAAAAATAGAAAATTCAATTTTTTACAGGTGTCAAAACAAAAAAGCATGATTTTTTGCCATTTTTTACAACTTTATTTGCAAAAAAAAAAATTATATTAAATAATGATAATATTCCGATTTTAGGTTCATATAGAGCGCAATACTATGAAGAAAGTAACTGCCAATTTTCAAAACGATTGGTTGAAAACTTTTCAAACTAGCGTGTACGCAGGTTAAAAAAAAGTCGTTTTCAGAAAAACGCGTTTGAAAAAATAGTATCAAGAAAAACAAGGAATGTGGGGTCGCTAATATTTTATAGTATATACTTAAATATATGTATAAAATATTCTCAAAGTTTCAATAAGTTATAGTCATTTTTTATACTATAAAAAAATTCATGAAAATTATTGAAAAAACGCTGTCCTAACCCTGTTTCCCCCCTCAATGGCTTATAACAATAGAATTTTCATTTACAATTTTGGGAACATATTTTTCAATAGTTTTACTAACAATTCATGAAATTAAAAAAAAAAATCGATTTTTTGAACCGTCTAACCCTATTTCCCCCCTCAAATTAAGGGAGCGTTCCGCGATTCAATGTCGGAAGTATCGTCCTTGTTTTTTTTTTCAATTGTGTTATGAAAAATCCTCCCGAAAATGCTAAAAGAGCGACATACATTGTCCATACTGTCGTTCGCTGTTGCAGTAGTGTTTACGAATAATCGTTTCACGCCAGCAATTGTCCAATGTTGATATAAATGTTTGGATCCCTTAAATCGCATCCGAGAACAAAGAACAGTATGTCGAGGACCTTTGACCAACAGGCAACTCTCTCTCTTTCTCTCTCTCTCTCTCTCTCTCTCTCTGTGAAGATCTTCTCGCAGATGTACGGCGAGACAATTATGTACGTATCGCAGCCGGTGTTGCGATAACGACGCCGCGGGGAATCCACAAGAGTACAGACATATATATGCAGAGACAGAGAGAGAGAGAGTACATGGAGATATGGAGTCCGACTAAAATCAGGGTGTCCGGTGGGCAACGCCGTTACCGAATTGTGCGCGATGACCCTCGTAGAGTTACGACAACTCTTAATGGCAATTCGAGAACCCCCTTCCCATCAATTGTTGCGGTAGGTACACGCGTATGAACATAAATAGACAATCTACGATCGTTTACCCTCGCAATTGTAACAGACACCAGTAGAACAGTCGATGCAATACCGAGTAACGGCGCCACCTGTTCTCTTAACGAAAAAAAAAAATAATAGAAGTTGTCAATGGCAATCTGTCAATGAAACATCCCGATGTTTCAATAGAAAAACAATCTTTCCCGAATTTACTTTCCGCAAATTGGCATTAATATCGTCAGAAGCTTGGGTAAAAAAATTTTCTACCGATTGGAAATGTTAATTTGAAGTTAAATATCGAATCAACATGAATTATTTCTTGGAGTACACGGAAAACCTGGAGGTAAACATAATTTTTATGCAACGTGCAATTGACATTGGAAAAACTTTCTATCTATTCAAAGTTTACTTTTGAAGATTTCGCAACTCTCGCGAGTTTCTCTGGCTCTTGTACGCCGATTGCACAGTGCCGCGTATCTAATTGGCCGACTTATCGAACGACTGCGACGACTAACGAAGTTAATCCAAAACATATTCGTCTGTTTAACGGAGCGTAAGTTAGCGGTGGCTATATAGATATTTGGTCGATTTGATACCGCAAAGCGTCTCACCCTCGCGGATGCTGCCACCCTTAACCGAGGCGCCAGGGGGTTGATTTTAGTTGGGTTACGGCATCGCCTCTGTATATGTTGAGATTCGACCCCTTTGTCGATATTCTCCCCCTTCGATACAATATACGTATATGTAGGGACGCGACGCGAGGCACGACCCTTGATCGTTGTAACCAACCCCTAGTTTTAGTCACACCGAGTGCTAACAGTTATTTATACACGCATCTATCCACATTGCGTACTACCAGTAATTCCCCTTCGCCCCTCTCTTTGTTCCACGTCCACTCGTACAGCATGAATATACACCCGGTACCAATACACATACTCTCGATTGTTGGTGGCGCGTGTCGCGAATCTCGATCGTGCTCACCTCGTCACGACGGAGGAGAATCATTAAGGAAATTTCTTTAACCGCAAACTTCTTGATCGCACTCCTCCGCGACATCCGGGATATTTGTACGTTATGCGAAAAATGAATTTTAGTTGATTTAAACGGCTTCGTTCAATGAAAATTCATCTGATTCTTATACTAACAATAAGTGCAGATTAAATCGAATATTTTTTTCACAAACTAAATTTCATCCGACGAAAATACATTTTCATTCGTTGAAGCTGACGAACGTTTAAGGGAGTAAATAGGGTTAGGACAGCGTTTTCCCAATGATTTTCATGAATTTTTTCATAGTATAAAAAATGAATATAAATTATTGAAACTTTGAGAATATTTTATACATATATTTAAGTATATACTATAAAAGTTTTATACATATATTTATGTATATACTATAAAATATTAGCGACCCCATATTGCAGGTCACAATCGGACTCAGCATTTTGCGGACATTCTGGAAGCCGCAATTTTCATCTGAAATCAAACGCGGTTGGAATTTACTTTTATTATATGTCTCTCTTCTATATGAATCTAAATGCTATCAAAAAAATAGAAAATTGAGTTTTTTACAGGGGTCAAAACAAAAAAGCATGATTTTTTGACATTTTTTACAACTTTATTTGCAAAAAAAAATTATTTTAAATAATGATAATATTCCGATTTTAGGTTCATATAGAGCGCAATACTATGAAGAAAGTAACTGCCAATTTTCAAAACGATTGGTCGAAAACTTTTCAAACTAGCGTGTACGGCAAGTTAAAAAAAAGTCGTTTTCAGAAAAACGCGTTTGAAAAAGTAGTACCAAGAAAAACAAGCGATATGGGGTCGATAATATTTTATAGTATATACATAAAAATATGTATAAAAATGTTATAGTATATACGTAAATATATATATAAAATATTCTCGAGGTTTCAATAAATTATATTCATTTTTTATACTATGAAAAAATTCATGAAAATCATTGAGAAAACGCTGTCCTAACCCTATTTCCCCCCTTAATGGCTTATAACAATAGAACGAGTCGGAATTTTCATTAAAAATTTTGGGAACATATTTTTCAATAGTTTTACTAACAATTCATGAAATTTAAAAAAAAATCGATTTTTTGAACCGTCTAACCCTATTTCCACCCTTAAGGGGAACTCCACGATAGTTTTAAACTTGCTGGAAAGAAATAATAGCGTCGCAAATCCCGTACGAGCGATTTCATCGATATATCAACGAATATTCAGATTAAATCGATAAAATTGTGGTTGATGATTTTGTTTTAATTTAAATTAAAGTGTTTCAAAAAAGTGCTGTTCTCCCAAATTTTCATTATATTATTTTACATATGATCGGAAAGGCATTTCGAAAAATCTCCAGTTCGGATTTTTCAATCAGATTCTTTTCGCTAAATAGAAAAATAAAAAACATTTTTTCTCGTCTTTTAATCGTCTCACCCTTAAGTCGATGAAATGCATTTTTTATCGGTGACAAGATCTTAAATTTCAAGGGTTTTTCTTTGCGACCACTCGAAACGTCGTCACGCAGTAAAAAAAAACAATTACGAATTTTCCATCCCGTTTTTTTTGCATACTTTCTCATCGTTACATTTTTTTCATCCTCCTGACCCTCCTTCCGCGAGGGAAGTGACGAGGGACACTTTCGTAGGAGCATACAGTTTCAACAGCCCTCTCACTCGATCGTCCAACCCCACGCTCTTTTTTTCCCCACTCCTCTGTATATTTCGTGTTACAGATACGCGTTTTCGGTATAGCCGTATAAGAATACTGGTTTGCTGAGATAAGAGTTATCTGTCGAGCTCCGATACGATAGAATCCCCGGGTGTACACATCACTCTTTATCCATATGTATATAATGTATATAAGTATGTATATATATATATGATTTCTGCCTTCGAGGCTTCGCGGATGCTGTGGCCGCGTGTGAGAGAAAATTCATCCCCTACGCCTATATATATATATATATATATACGAGAGACACGAGAAAAAGCTCGCGGGAAGTCCGCGCGCGCACACAAATGCCGGGAGATGAAGCCTAGCCAGTATTTGCCGGAGGGTGGCTTTTTTTTCTTTTCGCACACGAACGCGTTACCGAGGAGCCATTGTTGGTCGCGTGATGCATCGTCTCGTAAATACTGTATCGTTCCCGAGACTGTGATATGAAGTGGATTTACCGAGGAACGATAATAAAAAAAAAAGGAAGAGAAAAAAAAAGAACTTTGCCCCATTTATTCGTGACGGTCAGCGGGGAATCATTCCTCGAATACATATAAATCAGAATTCTAAGGGTAGTTTTTTTTCCCGTCGAATCTTCGATCCGGCGAAATTTCCAAAAGTACAACCCTCGATTAAACATGAGATTTTGAACGTTAAAATAAAGTAGTTCCACATTTATCGTTGGGATTATTGAAGATTCGTTTCATAGAGAATAATTACGACGTACAATTGACCAACAGAGGCAATTTTTTGTCCAAAAAGATTGGAAATCAATTTCCAATCATTGTGTCCAAAAAATTGGTCCAAACTTTGTTTAGCGAATAACGATTCAATAACTTTCAACATTGATAAATTCCAAATGAAAAAAAAAAAAAAAACTACCCCCAGTACATTCTGCGGTATTAATATGCTCCAGCATATCCTCCGTTCGCGTTTCGATTAACATTTTCACGTTTACCTCGCTCTCTCAGCTCTGACTCTCTTTCAACAGAGCGATACGTATGTACACATATATAGTAGCGAAAGAAACGCGATCTCCTGGTGAGAGATTTTATCACCAGCGCCCGAGAGAATTTTCGACTATAATTATATACGAGCACCGCGCCACAGCCACCGCGTATATTATTATTGATATAACTTGTACATTATACAGAATGTACAATTTTCATGTATATATGTATAGAGGTACATGCCACTGCAATCTCGGTTATGGTATTATAGGGACAATGCGTAACGGGTATAATAATAAAAAAAAATATATATATATATATGTAATATCCATATAACCAACTTTTACATACCCTTTATATACTTGTATATAGAAAAGTGTACGTGCTTAAGCGTGAGAGCGCGTAGAAGTGAGAGTACAATGGACGCCCGAGGACGGGGGTGGAGTCGAACGAGAGCACAGAGAGAGGAAAAAAAAAGGAGAGCACAGAGCGCAAAAAGGGAGAGAGAAAGAGAGCGCGGAGCGCAGAGCGCAAACAGAGACAAAGAGGGACAGAGAAGACAGGACAAGGGTGGGGAAGGTCCTTATTTGCATATACGGAACCACCCCGTGCGTTTAGTCTCGCGTACGTTATTATATCTATGTATGTTTCCTTATATACTTCGTCTCTTATATCTATACATGTTAAACGAGCGTTTAAATTCCAGCAGTGCTCGCGTTTACTTTTATTACAAATCCTCCGGTGGAGCGAAGTGGCGCAGGTGTCTGCGCATATATGCAAAAAACAGTCACAAAGTTAACGACATATCACTTTTAAAAAATTGGTGTGGATATCAATTAGTTTTTTTTTTTAAGTCGACAACCGTTACAGTTACGCGTAAACAAAATAAAAAATGAAAACTGCGACATCCATTTTGCATTCTAGGGCGCTTGGAATACGGGAAAGTCGCTAGCCCCTTAGCTCTATTAAGCTGGTACACCCCCACCGTGCCAACAAAGATATTTTTTCTTCGTTCAAATTTTAGACTCTTTGTAGGCTGTCGAATCCAGTAAGAAAAAAATGACACCTGCGAGTATTTTACGGAAATAAGTTGTGCCAGTTTTACATTAAGCGAGTACCGACCTAGTCGATCGGAAATTTTCCGCTGATTACGAATAACACCGAGTTTTAGTCGAAATCTCAAAATATGAATGGGAAAAAGGCGAAAAACGAAAAAAAAACAATTTTTGGACGATTTTCAACGGAATTTCGAGTTTCTCAAAGAAATGGCTACTGAATTAGTAATCAGCGAGTCAAAATACATCGATATAGCGTCCTAAAAGAAAATTTAAAGAATTCAAAATTTTCTTGCATTTCGGTCAAACAGAAGTTGCTTCACTAAAATCGCTGTAACGTTGCTTCCCGATGGAGTTGGAACCCCACTCTATGCTCATTCTTTTCGCGATCGAAAACCCTTGAAAATGGCGCTTGAATCATTGCGCTATCATTATTTTTCGAATTTTCACAGATATTCAAAGTTGTACCATCGATTTTTGCTAATTTTTCCATACATACCCCTTCTCATTTTTTTCGCCGATTTTCAACCCGCTCTCACGGCTACAATAATTGAGATATCGGGATGATCCAAAATATATTCTCAAAGTCTTCTCGAGACGTTTTGAAAACGCTCGTTAAAACCCAAAATGGGTGAAACGGGAGCCAAGTTATAACCATTTGAAATTTCGACATTTTTAGGTTTCTGAAAAGGTGGGCCAAAAATAGCAACAAATTTTTTTTTCTTTTTTTTTAATGTTTCGATACCCTATTCGATCGAAAATTTCCCGTTGAATACGAATAACACCGAGTTTTTGTCGAAAACTCAAAAAATCAATGGGAAAAACGCTAAAATCGAAAAAAAAAATCACTTTTTGGAGCCCTGCTCTGTGCAAGAAGTTGCAAGAAGTAGATGTTCAAGGGTCTTTCGACCCCTTCAAATAAAGTAAGACGGTGAATCATTAGTTTTAACTTAATGTGAAGAGTGCGTATCGGGAAACACATTTGGAATGACAAGGAGACAACTGGAACAGCTGTTAAAACTCAAATAGGGGTAGCTTGCTCCCTTAAGGTAGTAGTCTGGTAACTTAAGCCGATTTTCATGTCTTTTTGGGAGGGCGTTTTTTTGTAGGAAAATAAAAATGAATCGTTTTCGATATTTAGGATGTTTTTATTTACATATTAAAGATACAAACAAAAAAATGTTTGAAAAAATTCAATAGTTTATTATTATTATTATTACTGATCGAAGTTGGCACCTCGAAAAAAAAAGCGCGTGGGTGGCCCCGGTGATTTTGGCTCTTGATGTTATCTGAAATGAAAAATTCTTGATAATTCTTAATCTATAGACATGTCATTCTGGTCGGAACTACTGAAGTTAAATTTCATGGATAAATAACAAAAGTTTTTTTTCAAAGTCCGCCATTTTGTTATTTATCCATGAAATTTAACTTCAGTAGTTCCGACCAGAATGACATGTCTATAGATTAAGAATTATCAAGAATTTTTCATTTCAGATAACATCAAGAGACAAAATCACCAGGGCCACCCACGCGCTTTTTTTTCGAGGTGCCAACTTCGATCAATAATAATAATAATAATAAACTATTAAATTTTTTCAAACAAATTTTTTTTTGTATCTTTAATATGTAAATAAAAACATCCTAAATATCCAAAACGATTCATTTTTATTTTCCTACAAAAAACGCCCTCCAAAAAAGACATGAAAATCGGCTTAAGTTACCAGACTACTACCTTAAAACTGTTTTCTTGTAGAAATACAAAAATGCGTGAAGTTTAATTTTATTTCCGCTATAAAACAGCATAATTTTCATTCCGATCGATTCGTAAGTTTTCCATGTAGGGTGCAAGAAGTAGATGTTCAAGGGTGTTTCGACCCCTTAAAATATATATATTTTTTCATTATCTGCTGGGTTCTTCATTCCTTCGCATAGGAAACATTTTAATTTTTGTTTTATCAAAATCGATGCACTGCTTGTATGTGAAACTGCAAAATCGCCCCTCGTCCTGTGCAACTTTAGGCATTTGGCCGAAAATCAATATATCGAAAAAATCCTAAGCACTTCCATAGAAAATGTATTTTTTAAAATATATTCTAAATTTCAAGTGGATCGGTTGAAAATTTTCTGAGTTATGTTTCCGGCGACGTCAAACGGAGACGTCATCGCAAAAATGCTGCACAGCCGCCATTTTCAAATAAATCGCTTGAAAAAAATTATTGTATACAGTCACTGATATGTATGATAAACACCTTATTTTGTAATCTCGATTTAATTTATAGTTTTTCTTTATAGTTTTTCTGCAATCCCCAAAAAAGCCTATTTTTTCGGCCTCTAGAGTGGCCTAACCCTTTAAAAAAAATGCGTGATATTTAAGAAAAAAAAATGATTTATTTCTATTTTGTGTGTGTGATGTATAGGGGTTTTGAAATTTCTTCTTTTTTTCCGGAGAGAAATATGAGAGATAGAAGGGAGGGTATTTGGTTACTTTGAGGTAAGAATTATATATATATTGAATGATCTTCCCCAGAGTCCACTAATCTCTTCTCAGTCTTTCTCCCTCTCGCTCTCTCTCCGAGTTTTGACGTTTTCTCGACATATTTTGATGCCTCCGCTCTACACCCGGGAGGGATTTTCAAAAACCGTTCTTCGTTACATTGACCGTGAAAAATACGATCCGCCAAGAACCTCAACCTTTTTTTTTCCCCTCTCGACTCTTTTCTCTCTATATATTGAATTGTACGTTCCATGATTTTTCTCTCGTATAAATCTTCAGAACCACGTGTTCGTTGCTCAACGAGCAGTAAATAGCGATATGTCAGAAAAATCACCGATACCACATTCGTGATATATTAACAAAAATTTTGTTTAAGTAAAAAGTACGGATAATGAAAGTAAATAGCGAAAAATAAATTTAAAAAAATAATCAGTTCCACTGTAAATTAATTTCTGTAATAAATCGGTTGATAAAAAATCTACCTAGACCCGTAGTAAAAGTTTTGCACCGGGAATTGCCGAAATGACATGTTTTTATGCAAATTGGCATCGTCCCACGCTCAATATCCATTCCAAACACGTCGGCAATGTAAAAAAAATAAAGTGGGAGAGAGGAGAGAAAAATATTGGAATCGAAGAACGTTGGAATGATGGTCAAGTCGATCGGTGATGGAACGTTACAAGGGAAGTTTGCTCGTGATTATGGTTTTGTTAACAGTCTCACCTGTATACTCTCGAAGATGTGTCTCGCTCCCGTTGCGGTACAAAGGCGTACGCGCGCGCGCGCGCATTCGATCACGCCGCGGAGTTTCCGAACGTGTCGGGAATCACTTAACTCCCCCGTTTTCTTTTTTTTTTCAACCTCGATCACGTTGGTTAACAATGACGGAGACGTGAAAAGGAGCACTCCGACAGATCTACCCGAGGAGAGACACACGAGAGAGCAATGCGAGTGAGCAAAAGAAAAAACGGAGTGCTCGAGATGCAAATGGCCGAACGAGAGAGCGAAAGAAAAAAACAACAACAACAAAAAAACGTAGAAAGAGAAAAAGTCATCGTGAGGATAAAGAAATGCAGACGAGGATGCTGAACTAAAGCAAACCGGAGAGTGAAAAGAACGAGGGACAAAAAAAAAGAATCGGAACAGAACGAGAGTGCACGCGAGAGGAGAAAGGGAGAGAAATGGAAACTTGGACAGGCGCGTCCACCCTTAAAACGACAGATAATCGATCGAGAAGAGTCGAGTCTCTTTACGATCCGAGCGCGCACGAACGAAAGAGCTAAAAAATAAATAAAACGATCTCTTGGTGCTGCTGGCCGGACGTAGAAGTAACACAAAAGCCATCGGAGTGGACCGAGTTTGATTTTGTGGGTCATGCATAGATGTTAAACGATTTTGAAATGTATCCGCGGCGTATGGACATTGACGCGCGGACCACAAATGACGAGGAAAGCTAATCCAGTCACGGCATGCGACAGTCGTAAATGGTAAAAATCTTATACACATTATAAATATAAATATTATACACATATGAATCGGAATTTAAAAAAAAACACTATTAAGAGACAACATGCAAACATTACGGTGTGCAAATTTCCATGCTCAAAACTCGAAAACCAAAAAATTAAAATAAAAAAGACGGATAACAAAAGTTTAAACTAGAAAAAGTAAGGGTGACGAAACTGAAAAATCTACAAGTAGGAAAATACAAAGATTTAGGGGGTCACATACCCCTGCGCGCAGAGTAAATTTGAAAAATTGTTATAAAGGTTATGTGGTGACAAAAAAATTAAATTGTTGGTTTCACATTTTTTATTAACTTTTCATCTATAAGGAAACAAATTTGAAAATCTTTTTTTCAAATATTGACATTATTTAATCGCGTTTTTCTCGACACTATGTTTTTAGACAGTATCAGCATGATAACTCAGTAAATTTCAATATTTTTTAACTTTTTTTTTAAATCTTGATAATTATTTTCTTTATAGTCTGACGAGAGTTTTTTTAAATTTTTTGGTCGGACAATTTTTTATAAATTATTAAGCACATTTTTTTTTTAAATTGCATACTAAAATTTGAAATACTGTAATTTTTGTTAAAAAAAAAAAAAAAAATCTCTCCGTCAGACTACTACATTATTTTAGTAGATTCTTTTTTATTTTTGCAGATTGGATAATTTTTAGTGAAGTTATGATGTCGACAACGAGGCGCCATGGTTTTCATCAGTAGTCCATTTATACGCATAAAAAATATTGCTGATATTGAAAATAAAAAAAATTCAATTTTTTTTTTATAGTTGAAAAGTTGATAAAAAATGTGAAATCAATAATATAATTTTTTGTTCATCGTATAACCTTTATAATAATTTTTCAATTTTACTCGATTTTCACATAAGATAAAAAATTAATATTAGAACAATCAGAAATAAAATTTTCAAGATAAAAAAAACCTACAAAATTATATTATTACAAAAATCGATTCGTAATATCGATTATCTGGTCATGCCTAATGGGTGGGGGGCATTAAATCTGCCGCTGTCCCGTGACGAACATTGTGCTCCTTTTTTTAAATATTTTTTTCCTCCCTCTACCTCTTCCTTTCCCCCTGATCATTCTCTCGGTTTGACACTCTCCTTTCACTTGTCACAGTTCGACTCAGAGCCCGGGGTACGTGTATCGGTGACGCGCTCTCATATGGGCATCAAACAGACCCCGCGACCGGTGACACGCAAGATTTCTTTACGATGGATCAACTGGCAATGCAACAAAACGACAGTCAGTCTCCCGTCTGTTTGTTCGCTTTTATTGCTCAAGAAGCCAGCACCGCGAGTGGTTTTTTTTTTCTTCTTATATCGAGCGTACCGAATTTCTATCAAGTTCGAATATGACGTTTCACGGTGCCACGGATTATAGTTTCTCGGAATGCATTCCTACTTTCCTATACTCCAATGAGAATATAACGGGGGAACATTTCGAAGAACATCTTCTGATAATAATATTTTGTCATTTTTTTTGGTTGCTGATGATTCAAGGGGTCGCCTCGACGATTGAAAATCAGAAAAGACCGTGTTTTATTTGTTTTATTATCGGAAAAAAATTATATGGAAAATACCAAACGACAAATTGTTCGAAATATACATTTACGATCGTGTAAAAAAAAATATTCAGACATAAAAAAAAATGTACGAGTTTGATTTTTTAAATAGTTTTTTTTATTTTTCCAAAAAATGCATGGCTTAAAATTTTTTGGTTCCGAATGAAAATTTTTTCTTCACACCATCGTCGAAATGTCTGAGACAACAGGTCATTTGGGATTTTCGATATGACTTTTGCAAATAAATAAATAAAATAGATCATTAACGTTGTCGCGACTGAAAGTACACGCTTGAAAAAATAATGTTGTCGCATCATTTTTCAAGTATCATCCGTTGCATAACTTTTTAATAAGCAATTTGTAGAATTGATTTGAAAAGAAAAAAGGCATAGAATTAAGAAAATTAAATTTATAACGAATCATTCGTCAATGAAAAGATCGTAATGATTTTGGATTCGGCAATTTTCGATAATGCGTGACGCCTGTGATGGAAAAAAAAAAAAAACGTTTCAAGTTCAGGCGTAACCTCAACCATAGTTCGAATGAATCGGCCCAATTTCACGGCCACTATTATTCACTTGCCTTTTCGCACCCCCCGCGACTTCTTTCACTCGTCTTTTTTTTTTCACCCCTCGTGATTTCTATACAGCGCATTATACATACATATATATATATATATAGATATACGAAAGCATTTAAAAGGTACACAAACCCACTGACCTTTGCCAATTTTTCAAAACCCGCCAGCAGGTCCTTTTCCCCCTCCATTTTCCTCATAAAAGTGAATGTCTCGTTGGAACCAGCGGGAGCCTTAGCAGGCACTCGACCTAACTCGTTGTGTGCCTCCTGTATCCTTGGAAATAGTCAAAACAGCTCCACCCCAGTGGTCCATCCTCTCCGTTGGGATAAACACAGAAATGGAGAGTTCGCCAGTGGTCGCGAGAGGTACCGTTGCTGCGGGAGGTCTGCGGGTGAACTCGAGAGTTTCTCGTATCTCGCTCTGCAAGAAAAAGGAGAATTCCAGTCTAATTGTCGATGCAATATGTCCGAGCACGTTATTTCAATTATTATTCTTTTCAAAAACAGCGCATGATTGCGATTAATAAGTTGTTAGGAAATACAGTAAAATATACTAGAGGGTAATAAAAGTTAGTAATATTTACTTAAAGTTACTAAATCGTCAAAATTTCGAAAATGTAAATTACGAAATCGAAAATATTAAAAAAACAATTAACATTTTTTTTCTTATAGTTGAAAAATTAATAAAAAAAATGTGAAATCAACAATTAATTTTTTTTTTTTCACCACGTAACCTTTATAATAATTTTTGCAAATTTACTAGGTTTTCATGAGGGCACAGGGGTATGTAAACCCTTGAAACGTCGTAAAAATGACTAAAATTTTCGTTAAAGTTACTAAAATCCGTTTAAGGAGGGAAATAGGGTTAGGACAGCGTTTTCTCAATGATTTTCATGAATTTTTTTATAGTATAAAAAATGAATATAATTTATTGAAACTTTGAGAATATTCTATACATATATTTAAGTATATACTATAAAATTTTTGAAGAATTTTCTTGAAAAACACCGGGGATATTAGCGACCCCATATTGCAGGTCACAATCAGACTCAGCATTTTGCGTACATTCTGGAAGCCGCAATTTTCATCTGAAATCAAACGAGGTTGGAATTTACTTTTATTATATGTCTCTCTTCTATATGAACCTAAATGCTATGAAAAAAATAGAAAATTGAATTTTTTACAGGGGTCAAAACAACAAAAGCATGATTTTTTGCCATTTTTTACAACTTTATTTGCAAAAAAAAAATTATTTTAAATAATGATGATAATTCCGATTTAAGGTTCATATAGAGCGCAATACTATGAAGAAAGTAACTGCCAATTTTCAAAACGATTGGTTGAAAAGTTTTCAAACTGGCGTGTACGCAAGTTAAAAAAAAGTCGTTTTCAGAAAAACGCGTTTAAAAAAATAGTGACCGCTCGGGGTCTGAAAGAGAGCTACTCACTTTAATGGCTTATAACAATAGAACGAGTCGGAATTTTTATTTAAAATTTTGGGAACATATTTTTCAATAGTTTTACTAACAATTTATGAAATAAATAAAAATCGTTTTTCTTAACCGTCCAACACTATTTTCACCCTTAAATTTACTAAAACGTAACTAAATCCATTAAAACATATTCATAGTTCCGTTTGAATGGGTCGGACGAAATTTTAATTTCTCAATGTCAATATCTATTCTTTATCTTTATTCGCGACGATTTTTCCGCCGCTTCCTGTCGATCGACGCTCGAAAAAAATCGTTTTGCAAATTTGATTTCAACGTCCGTATAGAAAATAACCATCTATATGTGTGTGTGTGTGTGAGCAACAAGCGTGAAGACCATGTAAACGAGTAGGGTGTGTCCTGGACCCCTTCTCACATTTCCAACTTCCATCATCAACCCCCGAGGTGTCTACCGTGACACCATCGGGTTATCGTGTTTTGTACACAGATTCGTCACGACCAATATAATGGCTGTTTGCCCGGTCGCATCGTAACCACGACCGGCCAATACCGAAACCCGTCAATAAAATTATTCAAGGTACGGACATTACGATAGGAGAAACGGTCGAATCGTTCGGGAATACGAACGACAGATATTCGGTATTATAATGGAGCCACGAAATCGCGTACCGTCTTTTGTCGAGCATCGGATAATCGTAGAAATGGGGCTATTTCAATTAACTTCGGCCCGGAGAAGTGACATTAAATTCAGCTTGGGTTATTTTCTTTTTTTTTTCGACGATACGAATTGCGAGTATCGCGAAGCGGGGGAAGGGGGGAGGGAGCGATTTGAGAGGAAGGAGACAGAAGGATATTAAGTCGAGTGATTCATGAAGTGTATCGGGTGTAATGTCGCGAGAATCGAGAAGGCGTGTGAACTCAGGACACGAGAAACGACTTATTTTCTCATCGTAAAAGTGTTTTACGATCGACACGCCGCTCATATCATTTATATAACCGTAGCGCGCGTGCTTCGTTTGGAGAAAGATTTATGAAAATTAGCACAGTCGAGACTCTCGTTCGCGACCAAAGTAGATATAGCAAAAAAAAAAAAGCGACCCTTACAGTAGTCGCATATGATGTGTAACATCTGACATCTCACCTTGGTAATAAGCAACACTAACATTATATCCCGAAAAAAATGATTCAGGTATTATTTGAAATGATTTTTCGTAACGAAGAATAATTCTTTTTAATGAAATTTCTATTATATTTTGTTAACGCTAGGAGTAATGCAATTTGTTATTGGAGGAAGTTATTTTTGTTTAATTTGGGGGAGAGCAGAGACATTTCATCGAAGTATTACATGCAGTCGCTGTTGATGTAGACGAAGTAGGAGAAAATGGCAACGATGGCAATCGTAAAGTTGCATGACTGACAACCAGATTTGGTAAAGCGGTAGTTGGGTCGGCCGTTGATGTCTGTGAGAGAATTAAGTTCGCTGCACGTGCCCAAAAATCTCTGCCACGCTGAGTCGAATTATGCGCATTTTTATTGGGTCTACCTTTCCAGTTTTTCATTTTTCCACACGTTTTTTCTGCCGGTAATCTCGCATATATTCTGCTCTGGATTTACCCATCGCTGCAACTCACGAATTCATTAGAATTAAATTAGAATTATAAATATTTAAGAAATTATTAATATCAAAGAAATTATCCGTGTAATTAATTAGTTTTTTTTTGTATCAAAATAAAAAATATCAATTGAGCAGCGACAGAAATTAACCTCAAAAGTTAAAAAAGCTATTTGTTTTTTTTTTAATCAAAATTAAAAATATCAATTGAGCAACGACAGAAATCAACCTCAAAATTTAAAAAAGCTAAATATTCAAATATTTATTCGAATAATTATTCATTATTACTCACTTGCATTTTTTATCCATGATCGGCACTTTTTTCAGACACATCATCAATAAGTAATAGTAAATACATTTGATAATATAGTTTACACATATAAATTAGTTTATATAACAGCACACTTTATACACAACACTGTATGTTAAGCGCACAGCTGATCCGTTCTCCTCTATTGCCGTTTCTCTTTCTCGTCACACACGCACACGCTGTTGACTGACAGTACCAGCCTCTCGGAAAATGGGTTGGTACCATCTGACGGCTAACACTACCACCGCGCGCGCTTCTCGGGCTTCCTGTTACACACTTCCGTCCCTTTTCACGAAATCAGTGCCACAGAAACCGAGCGGGAAGATATTACAGATAAAAAAAAAAATATATTTCAATTAATCTAATCAAAGGGAAGAATTAATTAACGTACGAGTTTATTACAATTGAAAATTTGCACTTCAAAAGTATATTTGATTGAAGGTAAAGAAAAATTCTGTTCCGATCGAGAAAAGCGATCATTTTCCCAACCTGTTGAGTCTGAGGCACGAAAAGGTGTTGCATTGTCAAGAAAAATTTGAATACACCCTCGCGAGAACGAAAGTGATTTTATTTTTCCATTTCATATAGAACGTATACCTGTCGACTAGGGTCGGGACAAGTGAATATCGTCAAGTTTCTCAAAAACGTGTTGAATACCACGAGGGTACATGGCGGAGAAGAAAAAGGTGCTTGGGGTACTGTGAGGAAAAACAAACGGTCCAATAAGTCATGGAACGCGCGCACGAGGTATCGGTTACAAGCTCACCAAACATTTCAATAACCCGACGTACGTATTGACTTTTAAGCGAACAAAAGGACGTAAGTCGAAAGTTTTCAAACCTCAAGTGCTCACAGTTTGAGCCTCTTTTTGGTCAGCAGTTCAATGCACAAACGTTCAGGGTGTAAAAGAGGAAAAAATATAATGCAACACCCGTAGGGATCGTGTTTTTCCAGCCATCTGTACATTATAGAACGCGGCAAAAGTTCATGGAAAAAACTGCCGGCAGTCTAACAATGCTGTAATCTATAGTTCGCGGGGCGGTGGTGGTGCAACAATGAGAGTGCGAAACGCGCGCTCACGAAAAAAAAGAATTATTAGTATCCAAACGATTTTTTCTGTTCACCCGTGGTGTTACACAGACACATAGACACAAAGTCCAGTCTGCTCTATAGATGACATGGTAAATCGAGAGAGAAAAGATAGAGGCAACCACGTGGGTACATCTCGAGTCTCCCGTCAAACGAAATGGCGTAACTCCATCCGACCGTACGTGTCTCGGGTTAAGTTTGTCAAGTCCTTTCGTTTGCTAGCCACTCGGTGTATATTTCTCCGCGGCAATGGGGGGGAGGAATGGACGGTGAAGGTTCCCGAGGAATCCCCGCTGTCACGAGAAAACCAAACGAGAAGGACTCTATCCCGTTCCGTGAGCAGAATGTCTCTGAGAATGCGAGAGAAGAGATCTCGCGAGAGTTTCACTGTGATTCTCCTCTCTCACTCTCGCTCGCAGAGGCTTCATCGTCTCGGTTACTTTTTTCTTCGTCTTTTTTCCTTCCTCCTCTGACTCAGAGACTCTCGGCAGTTGGGCTCGATTGCCAAGGAGGAAGAAGGAAAAGAGTCCCGTATAGCCTCTGCGACCGGGAACCATGGGTGGGCCAACCTGTCCCATGGGAACCCGCGGAGCCAAGTTCTCTTGCGTTACAACCGTGTGTGCACCTCCAAACGGTATTCATACTATTATACGTATATATCTATGGATATGTATACATTATATGGAATTGATGTTATGCTTGCGTCGTTTGCTCGCTCAATCTCCTTGTGGCTGAGTAGCAGCCATTTTTCGCGACCCCGTGAAGCCTCTCGATTCACCGAGTCACCCTCGAACTCCCGTTCGCCTTCATCTTGATTGATTTCTATCCGTGGAAGGATTTTTTCTTGGAAGATGAAAAAAAAAAAGAGAGAGGAGAAAAAGGGAGAGACAAGCTCGTAACGAATCGCTCTCACGGAATCAAGGCGGATTTTCCGTTCTTACGTCAGAATTTTCAGCGGTCACAGATGTCGTGGACCGGGAGTATATGTTCGAATGAATAATCGGTATAGAAATGATTTACTAATGAAGTGAATTGTCTATTGTGAAAGAAAATAAACATTTCGATGGAAAATCCTTTTTCGATGCTTTTGCTCGAACGATGATAGGACGTTGAGGAGGCTCGAAACGAAAAAATTCTCATCGACGTTAAACGTAAAAGCTCAGGCAACTAAACACTACAGTGAGAAGAGTGGATGATCATTGAAAAGTACCGAACGAGAACGTTTAGTTCTGAGATTCGAGGGAGGTAGTTGTACGCAACAGAGACTATCAAGCGTACTAAAATACCTTAACAACCCCGAAGAAGGGAGCGACGGGGTTGGCGATATATAAAGGATCGCAAGGAGCGCGAGTACAAGAGGCCCAAGCCAATTAATGACCCGGGAGTCCCTTAATCCGGCTATTTGACTCCAGAAATGACTTTTCATCCTCCTTCCCGTCCCTTCAACCATCCGCGCGTTTTCTCGACAACGAGAGAGAGAGAGAGTGAGAGAGATCGGCACACTCCCCTCTGTATAATTTGATCCGGCAGGGCGAGTCGCGAACTAAGCTTTTGCTTCCATCCGAAGTAGCATCACCAGCTAAAGCGAGGGGTGTTACGATCACCCCACAAGAGAAAGAGAGAGCATTTCAACCCTGCAACCACCTACCCCCTCTGCAGGCTGACTAGGAACAACGTGGTCGTCCTCGTGGATATTCCACAACGTTTTATATCTCTCTCTCTCTGAGCTCGGAAACGAGGGAGTAAAAAGATCGAGAGAGAAAGCTAGAGGAGAGCAAGAAAAAGATAGAAAACAACCCCCTCCTGTATAGGAGGACCAGCTCTCTACCAAGGCATCAGCCACTTATCTGGCACGCGCATCGGATTGCGTCCCTTATCGCGAAACTGCACTACTTTTACCGCACGAGAGAACGCCGCTTTGGAGCCCACCCCCTTCCCGCGCTCCTATTCTTTCCACTATAGTGGGTACTTGCTTTTTCTCTTGCTCTCCGACTATACTCCCTCTTTTCTCTCTATCTGTCTCTCTCGCGCGATATTCACTCCTCTCCACCCTCCGAGTCGCTCGGTGACAGTGCCACGACGCAGCGAATAAACGAGAATCTCTTCCGAGAAACATCCGAGATTCGCTGGGGAGAATGGACGGAAACAAGGGAAAGCCAAGGGACAAAAATCGAACATTTTCGATTAGAAGTGACTATAAGATATATAGAGGTATTTGATTCTATAAAATAATGTCTCGTCCTGAAATGGGTATTCGAAGATTAAAAAAAAAGAAAAAAAAGTACCCGCTAGCATTTTTTTGATCAACTAGTTGTGAATAATTTTTTATTAATTATTATTCGCGATGAAAAATTACCTCGAATTATTGTCCGGGAGATTGACCGTATACATTTTTATCCAAAAGTTAGATTTACATGAAAATTGAGAGATAAAGTGTCTTATATTACACGATGTTGAAGTTTGCATCGTTGGAACGCAACGAAAATAGATTTTTCAAATTTTAACTTTCGAAATTGCTCTCGCTTCTCTTGTCCATTTGGGTCCAGATCCTTAAAGGACACCCAAAAAGAGCGTTTTAACGATATTTGTCTTAGAAAAATCAACCGTAAGGGGGTTGAATGGTATAAAAAAATATATTTTCGTTGCATTCCAACGATGCAAACTTCAACATCATTATATTACACTTGTCGAGTCTCACTTACCGGCTAATTTCCCAAATAGAGTCGTTTCAATTGGCCAATAATTCGGAATTTAAAATGTGCGCCTGATTTACGAAAAAGAAAAAAAATGGTGCGCGTGCAAACAGATTATTAAAGTTCGTTGAAAATAAATGAAATACCAGGTAATCCGCATATTTGACAAAGAAACTTTTTTTGTTTACTCAATTATTAATACTTTTTCGCTCTTATTATTATTTAAGGTACTCGGTAGAATAATGTTTAATATTCATTAAATTCCAAAAGAATAATTTCGATTGTTTCTTTTTTTATCCATTCCAGTATGAGCCAAACAAATTATTCGACACTGACGATCGGAGATAATTTAAAATAAACGAAGCGAAACGACACGTACATATATCGGTAGGTTTCGACACATATATACGTATATATGTGTCGAAAATTATTCAGTAAGTTTCACGGTTGTCCATGACAGAGAAATGCGAGTGGGAGATAGAGTTTGAAATAAAAATTCGATGATGATTAATATATACGGATTTTCCGTTGACGTCGGGCACCGTCCGCACTCTACTACTGCCAGAATTGAAACGCCAAAGAGAGAGAGAGAGACAGAGAAAATACGTACATACGGGACGAGCAAGTGTGACACGGGTGATCGGGTCTCATCTATCTCATTTTTTTTTTCTTCTTCATCATCTCAAAAGTCCTTTTCGTATCGCAGAGCTAATATTAATCGAGTTTCGAAGCCGAGAGATCTCGTAACACATACATTGACCGTATGCACAAGCAACGTCTGTCTAACCAGTCACCACGGTGAGAAGAGGACACGACTTCTCGTAACCGTGCGCGAAGAAAAAGAGAGAGAGAGAGAGAGAGAGAGAAAAGCTTGTGCGGATGATTAATCGACTAATGATCGCGTCGCTGAGGGACGATAACCTCGAAGACTCTTCGTTCGATCACCTCGCTCGCACGTTCCATTCGTTCTTTATTTCACTCTTCATTTTATATATACACATACCCACAACTTGTTTTTTTTTTTCATCTTCGTACACGTGCTCGATGAATGACTCAGGAATAAAATGGAGCAACGTAAGTGATAGCGGTGCCAAAAAGATTAAGTGTGTGAAAAAAAAAAAAGGATCGAACGAGGTAACATAATTAAAATGAAAGATCGATGAAACTGACGCGTCTAATATTACTTAACGGCGGGGCCTCATTGAGTTCTGAATATTTGATTACACGATCGTCGAAACGTTTTCCAACGATCGTTCGTATGGGATTTTCGATACGATTCTTTTATTTGTCAGCACAACAACAAAAAATCGTGGACCAACCCCTTGAAATAATTTTGTTTCCACATAAAGGTAGCTATCGCCATCTTTTTTTTTTTCAAATTTTCAGCGTGAAAGTGTTGAAAAATTTTTGGAGATTGCCGGAAAACGCTGAATCATAAAATCATCGATTCCTTTAACCGGAAACATTGATTTGAGCCGAGCTAAAATTTTGTATTTGCCCAAAAACAAAGTTATAACTAAAATAAAAAATAAAATGTAGTGACCCTCATTACCCGTACGGCGGCATAGATACTTCTGAATGAGGCAAAAAACCGCCAACGACGAGGAAAAAAAAAGAAAGGAGACCAAAAACCCTGAAGGCTCTTTAGGCGCCACAATAATCCTTATACAGTCCCGAATCCTTTTATACGACGTTGGTTATAAAGTCGTATATTACCCCGCTGACTTTTTACACACCTTTGACTCCTATACATGCACAGACACACTGTGTTACACAGCGATAAAACGAGCGTACACGTATCTTTTTTTCGCTCGTTCTCTCCGCTCTTTCCATAGCCATGTGTCAACGTTTCATTCGTATTTCTTAAGGGGTGGGTCGTTACAAAAGCGAGCTGAATGAAGAGGAAGAAGAAGAAAAAAAAAACGAGTTGGGGGAGTCATGGGAAAATAATAAAGAGCTCTCGTTCCTTTTTTTCTTTTCTTTTTCGTATAAAACGCTTTTTTTTCTAAGATATCCTTCCGACCCGAAACTGATATTGTTCAGCGTTCTATAAGCGACGCGACATTGTGTGTTTTGGCAGTATCAAACGATTAATCATTCGAAGAAAAAATTACTATTATTATTATTATCTCGTATATAAACTTACAATGTCACGCTTTTATTTACTCTCGTAATAAAATTGAATTACGATTCTGAATAATTGGATAAGTAAACATGATTGTAAACATTTTGAAACTGGAACTCAAAGGGCACTTTACCGTTATTTTTTATTTATTTATTTTTTGAATAGATTTTTTCAATATCACAAATTCGAATAAGGATCTTTTCTCAACGAATCTTCAATTATTGTCGAAAAAAAAAAGTGTAAAGTTTAATCTTTACATTGTTTTTCTTGATAAAAGAAAAAAAAAGGATTTTAGTTTTTCATTCGAACCATGACCATCTCCCTTAAAACACGACTTCAACGACCATAAAACGTACAATCTATTCCGAAAATCGTGCGGAATTAAAAATCAAACTAAAACCTCGCCGTTATTTCTCTCTCGAGGATAAAATAATGGCTGTGATGAGAGAGAGTTGGTCCGCGTGGCAGGTACCGTTAGAAAAAGTAATCTATGGGGTATTTCGGAATTTTCATCCCGAACAAGCGAGGCTCGGGGGGGTTAAAGAAAACGTAAAGAGACGGAGGAACGCGTCAGGACGCCAAAAATGGTCATTCGAGGGTTTCTAGCCGCACACACAGAGACGCATGTAGCTTAGAGTCGAAAACTGCCTCGAGGCTTCGAATTCTCTCGGAGGTCCGGTTTTGTCAGATCGAGAGACGTCAATAATTCACGGTCTTTACGAGTGGGCCGCAGATTTTTCGTGGCTTTAGAAAATTGCTGGAAAATTATGCAGAATACGAGAGGGTCATCGACAATATCGATGTTGTGTGAGGTCCGAGAAGACAGTGGAAAATATTCTTGTAACACAATGTATACAACATGGGGGGCGCGGCCAATCATCATCGTTTTGACCCAAAAGCATCAGGAACGATCGAGTGGAACACGCCTTGTTTCTCCGGTTCGGTCAATGAGTAAAATCGTTAATAAAGCTTAAATCGTCTCTCCTCTAACCTTTTTTACTCCCATACCCCCTCCCCATCAGATATACACGTTAAGGTAACTATTGAGATCCAGATGAGTTAAATGAACGTTAAATTTTGTACAATCAATTCTACAAATTCTCGTGCACATTTGATAAATATTTTTCCATGTCAATTAACGCCCGGGCAATTTGTCGAAGTAATTCTACAAATTTAGCACTTATTTATTAAATGAAATTTAATTAATTTAAGGGATATAACAATTATTTTTGTATTAAAAGGCAATTTATTTATAAAATTAATTACACATCTATTCAGTATAAATATGAAGTTAATAAAAAAAAAATTTTTTTGTTTCTTTGCTATACAAAATGGCCGACTACTGCCATTTGCTTTTGAGCTTTTTTCTAATTGGCCTGACAAATAACTTCAACAATTTTTATCCGATTGACTCGAAATTTTTTAATTATGTTTCTAACTGCATTTCCCAGAGAAGTACGTACGAAATTTCTGATTAATTAAAAACTTTCCATTTTATGAGCAGTTTTGTACGAAAATGTTCACTGGAAACTCACCCTTTAAGTTCAAACGCCTAAAATATTCGAATAAAACAATATCTTTCAAATTCAATGCGTACTTCTCTGTGAAATGCAATTAGTAACATAATTTTTGAATTTGAAGTCAATCGGGTAAAAATCGTCGAAGTTATTTATCGCGCCAATTAGAAAAAAAGCTCAAAAGGCAAATAGCAGTAGTCAGCCATTCTGTATAAAGAAAATGACGAAAACAAATTTATTTTATTAGCCTGATATTTATACTAAATAGATGTGTAATTAGTTTTATAAATAAATTACTTTTTCATACAAAAAAAAAATTGTTAAATGCATATTTAACAATTTTTTATACCCTACATGATTTTATACCCTATACCGTGGCCCTTAGGGGAAGGTTCCCGTCCAAAGAACCCAAAAATACCTCAATTTGAGGAATTTTTTTTCAATACAAGATAAATTATTCTGCGAGAGTTTTGTTGTGGGTTTTATTTGTATATAAAAGAAGTATTGTAATGAGTTTTTTCACAATAAAACAATTCAAAATAGCGGCTCCAGCTCCCGCCAAAGAAGCCGCTCCCGGCCCGAAGTGGTGTGCGCGGTACCTTCTACAGCCTCAACAAGTGAGCTGAAATCCAAAAACCAAAGAGATTCTTGAAATAGATGAAATTAGTGGGGCCCTATCGGTTTCCGATTTAAAAAAAAGTCCTTTAAAACAAAATGGCGGCCGTTAAAAAAAACTCATTTTTCCATGCTTTTTGAGCTTTAACGTTAAAAAAGAAATATTTACAATAATTGTTTCGAAAAAAAAACACTCCGTCGGGGCCCTCCAAATTTGATTAGCTTTAATTTGAGCGCTGAAACTTTGAAATCGGTGCATTCCTCGAACCTGTAGAGCGTGTACCGCGCGTCGAAGAACGTTGTTTCGAGAAAAACGCGTTTAAGGTAGTAGTGTGGTAACTTAAGCCGATTTTCATGTCTTTTTTGGAGGGCGTTCTTTTGTAGGAAAATGAAAATGAATCGTTTTGGATATTTAGGATGTTTTTATTTACATATTAAAAATACAAAAAAATTTTTTTTTTTTTAAATTGAATAGTTTATTATTATTATTATTATTGATCGAAGTTGGCACCTCGAAAAAAAAGCGCGTGGGTGGCCCCGGTGATTTTGGCTCTTGATGTTATCTGAAATAAAAAATTCTTGATAATTCTTAATCTATAGACATGTCATTCTGGTCGGAACTACTGAAGTTAAATTTCATGGATAAATAACAAAATGGAAAAGGACGTTTTTTTCCAAAGTTCGCCATTTTGTTATTTATCCATGAAATTTAACGTCAGTAGTTCCGACCAGAATGACATGTCTATAGATTAAGAATTATCAAGAATTTTTTATTTCAGATAACATCAAGAGCTGAAATCACCGGGGCCACCCACGCGCTTTTCTTTCGAGGTGCCAACTTCGATCAATAATAATAAAAAAAATAAACTATTAAATTTTTTCAAAAGACATTTTTTCTGTATCTTTAATTTGTAAATAAAAACATCCTAACTATCCAAAACGATTCATTTTTATTATCCTTCGAAAAAACGCCCTCCAAAAGAGACATGAAAATCGGCTTAAGTTACCAAACTACTACCTTAAAGTTTTATGCTACCTACCGTAGACTCACCCATCGGGTCAGACTGCTCTGCCCGACCCCGTATACCTCGAGAACCACATCATATATCGAAATATCCTTTCTCCCACGTATTCTCGACAACATAAAGATGAAAATTAAGCGAAAAAAATTTTTTCGATTTTTTCATCGATTTGGACGGGAACCTTCCCTTAATTCATTAAGTCCACGAATCGCTGTACCTCAAATGTGCAATTTCTTTCCTGTAATGAGAAAAAAATCGCTGCCCTTAAAAAGACTCTTGCATTACATTCACCTAATTGAAATGATAGTAGTTTCTTTTTTTTTTTCTTTTTTTTTCAACGCTTCTTCATGATGATTTATGTCCCACTGTCCAAGCAGCGTGAAAAAGAGGCTTGTATGAAATTTTTATTATGCTCCGCGAAGGGCGGAAAGATGAGAAGTTGTATTGTATAGAAACTATATTTATATATACACAGACGCCGCGCGCATTTATATATTTCAGTGAAGAATAGAAAAGCGTGGGATACCTGGAAACAGGTGAGAGAAACCGATGATCAATGAAATGGATCGTTCATTTAGCATGGAATTCTGTACCTGCACACACACACAGAGGCGCGCGCGATTTTGTTATCATTATTATTATTAAATTACTATAGAGTCTTGAATCCCAAGGATCTCCCGCGTCTCTCGTACACGTTAATATTACGCGGGGGACATGAGCATGTTCCGCCTCCGCGTGCCAACGCACAGTGTTTCGTTATGTACGTGTATCAATTGCACTGTTGTACGAAAAGGGCCGTGAGAATATTTTTGCTAAACACTCGTTAAGTCCTTCTGACCGAGACCCGATCGATTTATATACATATTGACTATTGGCAAACAAAAGGACTTAACGAACGTAAATTTCGATACGAAATTTCGTCAGTTACGGCGTTTAGGCTGTCGAGCATTGGAAATATAACATAGGAGAGGTCTCTCGGAGGTCTCTCGCCTTGTTGAGCGCGCACCGCGGGTTCCCGTGATAATTGATTGTCTGAGACACCGGTATAATACCGTATAATTTGTCCGTCTCCACGAGCACAATCGGACGTTATTGCTGCGAACGGATGCATCGCATCTGTAATCTTTTATTATGTCTCTCGTATAACCGAGCTCGCTAAAGGATCACAAGAGAATGAGAGAGAGAGAGAGAGAGAGAGAGAGAGAGAGAGAGAGAGAGAGATAGAGCGGGGGGAAGGGGCCGGAGGGGCGGATAGGGGAGAAAAGGGGAGGAAGGGAGAGAAAAGTGGTTTAAGAACTATGTGTCGGTATAGATGGTCAGTTTTGTGCGCGAAAGAGAGCCCTCTATACGCGTTCACCGACGCGCAAGGGGGTTAAAAGAGTCTTGTTACCGGTAGATATTAATCCCGTCCATTAAAAAGTGGACGAGTGAAAAATCGTGGCGAGTAAAAAAGGAAGAAAAAAAAAAGGATGAGAGAGGGTTAGTTGCGCTACCTGTGTTGAATCGAGAAAGAGAGGAAGAAGAGACGCTGTGGGATACGATGCCCCACGCTACCATGTAAACATATATATATGCAATCTCCGCGGGGATGCACACACGCAACAGTCTTATTCTTTCGAGAATTTAACAAAGATTTCGCGTCCAGTGGATAACGCGCGCCTCGGTGCAAAATAACGATTTTTTAAACGATTTTTTTGTTTTTTTTTTTTTTATTATTAACGCGATATTTATTTGATCTAATTTGAATATTTTGGATTTAGAAAAAAATCTGGTTCGTTCAAACCTGTTGAAACGAATCGCATTTGTTTGAAATTTGTGTTTAATTTGTATACTGTTTTTTTTTTCATTTGGATGAAATATCAAAAATCATCACGTTAATAAGATTGAACTAAAATACATTTGTTTTTAATATTTTCAAATAGTTATTCGATTTAACTAAAATATTTTTTATTCAATTTGCTTTATGTAACGTTTGAATGGCAGAATTTCAATTTGACGTTTCAATTTAAATTTCGAATATTATTTAACAAAAAAAAATGGATTCAAACAGGTGAAACACTTTTTAATTTGTTTTATTTATCTAATATTTATTAAAGTCAAGTTAATCAAATTTTTGTTTGTTCGTCAAAACTCGAGTAAGCGAATATAACGGATGTACGAAAAATAAAAAGTGATTTAAATCGATGATAAATAGGGTTATGAGGGAGAAGGTCAAATATCGAAAAAGAGGATATACATCGAAATTACTTGGACTAACAGAACCGAGTTTATTTCAACCGAATAGACACCTAACGCGGAGTATCGCATAATGTTCCCATCCGTCACGAGAGCGCGCCGTCCCTTCTTCCTGACTCTCTACCCCCCCACTTCTCTCTCTCTCTATTTCTCGTAAAGTGGGCCTCACACGCGAAACCCTGTTCGACTCCATCGGGGACCGACGCTATTCCCACCAGCTCACCTCCCACTCCGTCAACTCGTTCGTCTTTCGTACTCGCGAGCGAAAACGTAGCGGGGTGGTCCACACGATCTTTCATTCTCTCTCTCTCCGCGTTTCTCCCCTTCGTTCTTTTTGAAAAAAAAAATAAAAATCTTTTTTTTCTCTTCCTTCTCTCGCTCATTCTCCCGGGGTCTTATATACCAAGAAAAAGAAACGGGGGCGAAGCGCGATAGGACGCCACGCTGAGAGAGACGAGAACCTCCTAATTGAAACGTTCTGCTTTCATTTATTATTCCGTATGAGCGAGATGTCATCTTGGCCAGGTTAAGCAGCAGCCAGACGTTATATAGATATACATATCTATGTATCTACATATTATATATAGCGCGCGAACGGAAAAGACCAACCACCGCTCTTTTTTCTCGTAACAGAGTTTCACCTCGAGGAAATTGGTTCGTGAAAAGTGTGGCGCACAGTTTCTCCGTTCCTCTATATTTTTCTCCCGAGACGAAATGATGTATTTTTTTTTCTCCCTCTCTATCTCTCTCGTGTTACTTTTGGGCGTGTATAACCAATTAACGTCCGGACTATCAATTTTACCTGTCCTGTTTTGGGTATTCTACCTCCCGGCTAGACCTACGAACTAATGAGCGTTTCATTCATGTATTAGTGGTTTTTTTTTTCGGCGAAGGGGAATTATCGATGTATTTTGTCTTTCTATACTGGCACCGTGAGATAAATTGATTGGGTAATAATGAATAGATGACAATAACTTTTGTCTAACAAGGAAAAATATTTCGCTGATTGCGAGGGTTTACTCAATAAAAATTGTCAGGAATAAATATTGACGGAATGAACGCAAATTAATTACGTTTTTTCGTCGTTTCCCTATTATTGTTATCGCTACTTTGTTTTCGTCATGACATTCAATATCAGCGAGGAGATGAGGATAAGACGACATCGGAGGGGTTAGAAAAGTGAAGAAAAAAATAATTTCGTTAATAGCAACATTTGTCACGATGCTTGTCGAGCGTGTCATTCGTAATTCGCGCTCTTTTGATCGATACTCCAAGCTCTGAGGCGTAAGTGTGCGAGGGGTTCAGGCAGTTGTACGATGATTATAATTTATCAGTTGCGTACATCGAAGTAGCGTTTCGCATTGTGAGACACAGGGACGTGACTCGACGAATAAATTTCATCGTTTTCTTTGCGCTCCCGCGGCTACTCCTGTACGTTCTACCGATTTACTTACAAAGTATCTTGGAATTGCACGTTGTACCATATTGCCCGACGCTGATCAAAGGCAAAATTATGGAATTTTACGCGATAAATCATCAGAGCAGAGTGGCAAAATTTCTTCTCTTTTTTCTCTCACTTTCGGTTCAGGAATTTATTTAATATTAACGATACTTGAGTTGAATACGAGGAAATGATGAATTATTGTAATGAAATTTTATTCATTCATCTGGCACAAGCGAACATTATTTCGTTGTAATTGATAATAAACATTTATTTCGTTATATTCAACTCACGAGACTCGTTAATATCCGATGAATTATTTTTCCCAATGCTGAATTTTGACCGGTTGACAAATGGAACGATTGTTCTTATTTTATTATAAATTATTCTTCGTCTTTTTTTATTACGACAATTTTTCATTATTTCTCGCGGCGAGGATGAGCTTTCCCGCATCGTTGCTCGAAATGTGTTCCAATGTACACGAGGGTCGAGAGAAAAACCGAGAGGGCGAATTTTTACGAGTAGTTTTCGTATCCCGGAGCTTGCACTGACTCTGAAAAGTTCGAGAGAAAAAGAGAGGATAAGGATCTGCGTTTTTCCATCCCCATCCCTTTGCCGACGATATCCTCGAAAAGATCGCGGACGGTTTTAACGTCACAGTCCCATCAACCCCTGGTACGAGCCGGACGACGTCGACGTCTTCGACACCCCCCCGCCCCCAATCTCGTCGGTACTTTCTCGCTCTATCTACGGTATATGGGACGCTAGGCGATATTCCCCGCGGTATACTCTCGAGATTTTACACGTTCCCGTTTCGTTTTACTGCTACGACGTTTATAGGTATTCTCTAAATATATGTATAGATCAGCTAATCCCGAGAAAAGCGTTTTTCCTATGTCCGGACTTTTTTAAGAAGGTCTTCCACCTTCCAAAATTTTCATAGCTTTTTTTTTTTTTTTTTTTTTCTAAGACTAAATCCGATGATTTTTCTACGAGTTCATGAATTTACAGAAAAAAAAAATGTAAAAATTTGGGACACAGAATAACCAACCGTTGTTGCGAGTGATCGTTGTTTTAAATTAATACGACTATTGAAGATTTTATCAAATTTGACCTTTTTTTTTTTAAGAACAGACAATCTTAACCGCGATTTCAAACTAGCGAGCTTAAACTTTTCTGCATCGTTAAAATAATAAACAAACAATGCTGGGTATTGAGATAAACGAGAAACGATTAAGGGACATTTTTTAAGAATTCTCAAGTTGAAAAAAAAATTTCCAAATACTCTTTTACCCCGAAATGTAATCGTTCGACGACTCAATCTTCTTCTCCAATGCTAAATTAACGTACAAAACTTCGAACGAAGATCAGCCATTCGCAGAAGGTTGCAAAGAATTTTTGGACATCGGGTGAAGAAATCTTGAAAATTAAAAAATTTCTACATATTCTTCTAACAACTGTTACGTGTCGAAAGACTTTCGCTGAGCGAGCAAAAGAACGAAGCTACCTGCTAATTTCTAATATGCAAAGTTTAAAAATTAATCTTCGTGTTCATTCTATTCAATTTGTCATATTTCTATTTTTTTTTTTCATTATCAATTTGTCCCAGATGCTGCGAGAAACTAAAATGGACGCTTATCCAATATATCATATACAAGTTGGATCCTATTGAAGTACAAAATGGGACGTGTGGGGGGGGGATAACTGGGATTGAACGCAACGAGAGAAAGGCAAACATCGAGCAATTCGTTTCTTCGATAAAGAGTTATGGTCGTGTAGCGTGTTTATACGTATATAAACACACTACACGTATATATATATACGTGTGTGTACATATATAAAAGCTCAAGAAGACGATGAGACACGAAGCACGATCGATCGATTTCTCTTCCCCCGGCCCGCAATTGTCCCCGTCTCGCATTTCCGCGAGAAAGCGAGACGACGAGAGTTCTCTCTCGACGCGACTGTATATCTGTCCTCTCAACAAGATGGCCGCTCTCGCGTGTTATTCGTCCACGCCCCGCGGAACTATAAATCCGCGAAGGAAAAAAAAAAAAAAAAAAACATACTTCACCCTATAAATTTGTCAATTTTGTACAACAGTGCAGATGAATTGGGGGAAAAAAAAAAAATATCTCGCAATTTTCACAATTTTTTTTTTCCACCATTAAATTTTAACCCTCGCGATATTCGAGTCATAACTCGACCTAGCACCTTTCCTTTCGCCCTCGAGGAATTTTTATTAAACACAATTGCAGCCCAGTTTTTCTCCCACCCTCTATCTTTCTCTTTCACACAAAAAAAAAAAAAAACGCCCACGGCAATTAATTAAGAGATTAAAATCGTAATTACGCGTTTTATAAATTATAGCCCGTGCAAGTATTAAGAAATGCTCCACATGTGTGCGCGATAGGGTAAGAAGAAAAAAAATCGTGTGCAAAGCAAAGCGATATGAAACAAGCCGGGTCAGTTGCATGCATGAAAAAAACGAAAGGGGCGGAATTTTTATTTCATTTTTTTTTTTTCATGGATAACGATAAAACTAATAGTAATGCTCTTGGGGGGTTGAGGGGGGGGGGGGGAATGTTTCTTTTCGGTAGATATTGTGCATGAAAGGTACTCGAGAGCCCCGTGGATATACGTGAAAAGTGGGAGCATGCATTGCGCATAATATATTTTGCAATATAGTGCATACACGGGTTAATTCGGAGCAATGGTGAGGGCGAAGCACGGTTTGAATAATTTAAAAAAATTATTAAAAATAATTTTTCAACGAAATCATGCAAAATTCTATATGGATATTAGCGATTTTAATAGCAATTTCGATAATTATTTTTGTGAAATAGTAACTTAACACTATTTTTTTTTTTAAAGAATTGTAAGGCATATTTTCTCGCTTCTGAGATTCGTAAGCAAGTAGCTCACTTCTCTAATTTGTCAGGAATTAATAAAAGGAAAGAATCCAAGAGTAACACGCACAGTTTGTCAGATGGTCCGTATATATATTCAAGCGGTTCGAGGTAATAATAATAATAATGATAACAAGTAGGTGATACAATAACGTCTGTACAGCACGAGATCTCGCGTCGAACTCCTCGTCGATTACCTCGACGTTCTTCTTCTCTCTTGTTCGTCATCGTCAGCAGTAAATACTCAAGTCAACAGAGACAATATATGTCTACCACGTAATTCAGTGGGCCGTTACAGATTTAAACCTTACAGAATGGTTTGAGAGAACTGCAATTCTGTCTTTTTATAACATCAACGGTAAATGTGGAGCAAAGGGGACCCACTTCCGATTGAGGCTGCGGCCCCCCTGCCCCCGCCGCATACCAGCCCATAGACAAACCAAAAACAACCCAAAACAACCCCAGTAACCTAAAGGAACAAACAGACAAACCCAACAAACAAACAAACCCAAAACCCAAACGAACAAACCCAACAAACAAATCCAAAATAAACCCAAACCAAAAACCCAAACCCAATAAACAAACAAATGTGAAGGACAAGATGTTCAGGACTGGCTGGTATAAGGAAAATAGCTATATGAATTATTAACTTTATTTGTTGATAACTTTTTAATAAATAACGACCCCCAATTGTGTCAGAGGAAAAAGTTGTTGAGGCAGGGTCCCTACACAACATATATTAAAGGCAAGTCAATCGGAAGTGGGTCCCCTTTGCTCCATATTTACCACATCAACTTATAAAGGTGTAATTTCATGAGCAGTAAGCAGCAGCAGTTTTTTTTAGTAACTTATTAGTAAGTTTTAGGAACTTGCTAGTAAGCTTTAATAACTTATTAGTAAGATTTAGTAACTTAGTGAGCTTGATTAACTTGCTAGTAAGCTTTAGTAACTTATCAATAAGTTTTAGTAACTTAGTAAGCTTGATTAACTTGCCAGTAAGCTTTAGTAACTTATTAGTAAGTATTAGTAAATTACTAGCAAGTTAATGAAAAACTGCTGCTGCTCATCCATGGAACGGCAAAAAGTGTAATTTGCGTTGTCTCGATACCCTAACACAGGATTAAACTTGATTCGGCCAAAAATAGGAAATATTTTTATTTCGAAGATTTTTTTAAACCCCTTCGCCAGTGGCACTTTGTCGTTCAAAAAGTTCGCAATAATATCCCAGCGAATCTCGGCTCTCACTCTCTCGCGTATAGGTACTCGGACCTTTTTCTTTTTCTCGCTCGCACGATATTCCGTTGTCGAGGGTACGCGGAGTTTCGTAGTCGTATATATCTGAAACTCTCTTATCAGGGTGGGTTTTATGCTCTTATACCACACGTTATACTTTATACTTTATATCGTACACGAGGTATACTATGCAATTCGCGCTCTACGTACAGAGCACTTTTTACGAGAAACAGAAAGAGAGAAAAAAAAAAAGATAAAGTTTGTTTCTGCATTTGTGCCCCCCCCCCCTCCCGCCGCGGGCCGTTCCCGGCAGGGCTCTCTTTCGTTCGCTTTTGTAGACGTCGAAAAAAAAAGCGAAACTCACTGTGGTCGCTTTGTTTTCTTTTGCTACGACTGATGTGTGTACCGAATGCATACGAGTCTTCCGTCAGGGACGCAAACATTTTTGCATCTACCACGTGGAAAAATTCGCCCTTACCCCGTCCGTGGGCTTTGTTAACGAAATCACTTTCGATTACTGTCATGAAAAAATAAATGTGAATAAAAAAAACTAATGATTATAACTTTCTTTTCGCATTATCTTGAATTATTATTATTTTATGATGAATAATTGATATTACGTTGTTCGTAATCTTGTTATTGAAAAATTATTTCGAGTACTTTTTTTTTCTGTTTCTATGACAAAATGATTTAGACAAGAAGATTATAACGAATTTGCGAATTATTTCATACATCCTGTATGAATTTTTTTTGCTAATAATTATAAAAATGGAAAACACTGAGAATAAAATGGCTCTCTCAGCTGCATGTTTGTTTGTCAATAATATCGGAGCGTTTAGGAAGGTTTTTTTTTTTGTTAGGAGATTGATTAAAGAGACAGATGGAGATGAGTTAATTGGGGATTTTTTTACGTTCGAACGAGATTGTTGATTTTTGATGATTGCAGTTTATAAAACGTGTGCATGCATATACGTACGTATGAAAAATTATTCCCAATACTTTTTTTTTTCTATGACAAAATGATATAGAATAAAAAAGGAGATTAACGAATTTGAGAATTATTTCATACATCCTGTATGAGTTTTATTGGTAATAATTATTAAAATGGAAAACACTGAGAACAAAAAGTATCACTCAGCTGCATTTTTTTGTAAATAATATCGGAGCGTTTAGGAACGTTTTTTTGTTGTTGTTAGGAGATTGATTAAAGACACAGATGGAGATGAGTTTATTGGGGATTTTTTTTAACGTTCGAACGAGATTGTTGATTTTTGGTGATTGGAGGTTATAAAATGTGTGCACGCATATATATACGTATGGGCCGTCATCGGGTGATGGCGATCTCGATAACGATCGCGTTATCGCGCCAGATATGTACATCTCATGGATATACGTATGTATATATATAACCACGAGGCATGCATTTATACGAGAGTGTGTGAGGAATATGTATTTCGATTTCGGGCTACCGCTCGTGCCTCTCTTTCTCCTATTTCTGTGTACCGCGTGGTGCACAATGCGAGCATTGTCGAGCGGGGCGACACGTGATCGACACCGGGGAAACCGATCGCTTGATTTTTTTTTTTTTTTTACACACCCCTCCACTCCCCCACAGCCCTCCCATTCTATTCTTTCATTCATTTTGTTATTACTCATTCGCTCTTTTTTTTTACTCTCGTGTACAAGTTTGTTGTTGTTGCTTTTTCGTTATTTTTCGAAGCTCGTGGATGATCCGATGCGCACGAGAGCCCAATTCGATTTTCGTCGCTGCATGTACAAACGCGTCCGGATCTATACATTAATGTAGTATGCATGTAGCTACAGTAGAGTCACGATTTACGATTAGTTAAATTAAAAAAAGAATTCTTGTTTGCCATTAAATATAATATTAATGTTTCGTGTCAATTCGTATGAAGATTAAAGAAAAACAATAATAACAAATTTTATTTCATTAAAATAAAATTCATTCGTTCGATTTAGGAATTGCAATTATTGGGCAAATATTATTGAAAATAAATTAGCAATGAAAATTAACGATATTGAAACAAAATCGTGTTCGAGAGCTATTTTTTTTACTTGAAAAACGCTGACATTTTTTTATGATATTGTATAATAAAAATCTACATCAATTTTTAAATATTAAACAATGGAAATAATTTAGTAATGAAAATTAACGATATTAGAACAAAATAGTGTTCGAGAGCTTTTTTTTAACATGAAAAATGTTGACTATTTTTTAAATCTATGTATATAAAAATGAATCCCTGTTTCCCTTGGTCACGCCATAACTTGAGAACGACTTTACCGATTTCATTCATCTTTTTTTTTTATAAGTTTTCTAATACCCTCGTGGAAGGTTCTTACGGAAAGAAAGATTAAGAAAATTGCGCAGAAAATTGGAAATTTTTCAGAAAACTTAACGATTATTTAACCTTCGTGCGTTTCACAGTTCGCGCGAAGTAAATGTGATTTAATAGATGCATGGGTCGGCATCCATGGATCAAAAAATTCATTTATCCATTTTTTAGTGCACAGTCCATTCGATCTGAACGTTTATCCAGTTTTGAGTTGGTTGAGTGAGTTCTTTGAGAAGTGTTTGTTCAGCGCAGTTAGTTCACCGCAATCACGCCTTATATTAAAAGTTCAATTTAATATCGATTTTTGGTAAGTTTTGGTAGACTAACACGTGGTATACACGGTTATACAGAAACACTAAAAGAGTCAATTTTTTATATTCAGCTACAATAAACACTATGTTTTTAAAATAATTTTTTTTTTTTCATTATTTATTCCAGTTCGAATTGAATATTCATAGCTCGGACAAGACAACGTCTGTCGGGTCAGCTAGTGATATAATAAAAATCAACATCAATTTTTAAATATTAAACAATGAAAATATTGAAAGAATGAGATACAAAAATGGGGTTCGCATTTTGTTACAGCAGCTATATATTTGGCCCAAGCTCGTGATCCCAGGAATTTCAAAAATATTTAACATTTTCCAAGAAAATTGGAAATACGGTTTTATTTTCTCGTATTTAATCGTTTTTGAAAAATCGTTAATGATTAGTTTCACGAAACCGTAGACTTGGCCTGAAATGTCCCATAGATATGTATAAATACAAAGAGCATCACGTGACAACGAAATCCACAAGATTTATTTAAATTGAAAAAAAAAAAGTACTTATTCAAATAATATCTTTGATCGATCTCATTATAAACAAAATTTCGATTTTTTATATCGTACCTGAAGTTAAAGATGACCTCGGCAGCGGGAGAATTGAAACTTCTACGGATCGTCGAGATTGTCATCTGTTTTTGACCGCTACACCTCCAACTCACTCTGTGGACGACGCGCACTCCGCGAAAACTTTTTATTAAGCGGCACGTAAAAAAAATAGAAAACACGCGCACCACTCGACTACGAATTCACGAAGTTACGGCACGAAACTACCGTACCGACGAGGATTTCTAGAAAAAAACAAAAGTCAATCACTTTGCACTTTTGTTTTCTACGATGGTTCTGATGTGCGGTTTTCCCGCCATTTTGAAATACACTCGACGCAGCCCCTTCCCCCACAGCCTTCGTTCATTACTGAGTGACACAAATTTTACAAAAAAAAACATAAAAAATTAATCGACAATTATTGACACGAATATTTCGAATGTACGAATTATCACGCAATAGTAACAGAGAGTCATTCGTCTACCGACCATTCGTCATTGCATAGTATCAAAACAGAAAAAAATCACTCACCGCTACGTAAACACCTCGCGAATCGAACGCCAAGATTGCACCGTGGCATCGAACGAGCCGATGAAAATCGTCGAATTATCGTTTCACCAACGCGCAATGCGCCGTGTTACTCGTTTTCAATCTCGAGACTTACGCGTGTGTCCCAAAGATGCGTGATATTTGCGATGATTTAACAATCGATGAAGTTACCGCAATATGGCGACGCGAACAATTGACGACGTTGATGCTAATTCCTTCTTCCTTCTGCCTCCCACCCCGCCCTCTGCGCGAGTTCCGTCGTAATCGTTCGTGTATTCGCCATCACAATAGGAAGAAAAATAAATTCGCCCACCGCTATGTCGCCGAAACGAGCGCCAAGATTCTACCATGGGATCGCACGGGACAATGAATATCGGCGAATTATCGTTTTACCAACGCGAAATGTGCCGTGTTACTCGTTTTCAATTTTAACACTTAAACGAGTGTCCCAAAGATGCGTGATATTTGGGATGATTTAACGGAGAAAAACAATCGATGAACTTACCGCAATATGGCGACGCGAACGATTGACGACGTTGATGCGAATTCCTCCTTCCTTCTTCCTACTGCCTCCCGCCCCGCCCTCTGCACGAGTTCCGTCGTAATCGTTCGTTTATTCGCCATTGTAATAAGAACAAAAAAAAAAATCGCTCACCGCTACGTAAACACCTCGCGAAACGAACGCCAAAATTCCACCGCGGGACCGCACGAGACAATGAAAATCGTCGAATTATCGTTGTACCAGCGGCAAATTTGCCCTGTTTCTCATTTCCAATGTCAAAATTACGCGAGCGTTCCAAAGATGCGTGATATTTGCGATGATTTAAGAGAGAAAAAAAAATCGATAGACTTACCCGGTTATGGCGACGCGAACGATTGACGACGTTGATGCGAATTGCTCCTTCCTCCTTCTTACTGTCTCCCACCCCGCCCACTTGCTCGAGTCCCGTCGTAATTGTTCGGGTATGCTCGCGATACGCTATCTCGATGCCTCTAGTTGCGACACAGACCGGCAAAACAACGTGTGAAGAAGAGAAACAAAGAAAAGGGAAAACAAGTACTACCGAATATTTTCGTTAACGTTATCACCGAATGTAAATCGAAAAGTGCAGCAGGTTATAAACGGATATCGAGAGAACACCGGGACCGACGTCTAATCGTTGTTTCCCGGATAATGATCTCGATCGACTGCGAGCACGAGGGTAAGTTCGCATTTATGACTGTTTTATTTTTTATTTTTTTCGCGACGCATTGGCGACAAACGGCTTGAGGCGCTGCGGTGGACAACGAGCGAAATTTCCGAGAGAGAGGAGAGCGCGACGCCGTTGCACCAGCGACAGTTTTTTTCTTCGTTCGTTGTCGTTCGTTTCCCAATCAGATTTGCGCAATCTAAACATCGCGTTCGATACGTTTCGGTGTATAATTGAACGGTAAGTTTGATAAACGTGTTTGTTATATGCAATTTACCGGGAAGTATGGTATAAAAAGGTTCTTGATACGTAATGCAGCGGAAAATTTGATAAAAACGTATATTTGATAAGTTCGTCACTTTACCGGGAAACTAGACAAAATAAACGTTTCGTAATGTTTGTTTTTTCGGGAAAATTGCACAAATGTATCGCTGAATAACTAGAGAACGCGAGAATCGATGTCTAATCGTTGTTTTCCGAAAATAATTGCACGTTTTGTACGGTGAAATCTCGCCTTTATGCCCATTTTTTATTTTCATTTCGCGACGCAGAGGCGTAGGATGACAGGGGCGCTGTTGCGGGCGACGAGAGAAACTTCGCGACGAGAAACGTCAGAGCGACGCCATTGTCACGACAAGTTTTCTTTTCGATCGTTTCTCAGTCTGATCTGTTTTACGAAGCGTCACGTTTGTCGTAGGACTTTTTTGTAAACGGGAAACGTTATACGGAAAGTTCAATAAAAGTGTTGATAAACATCTCACTGCGGTAATGAACGATGTTTGCTCACTTTTTACCGGCAATTGATCGTGTTCTGTTACTAAACGTGTTAACACGGGGGTCTTGTGTTTTATTTGTCCACCAGTCAGTGATGCGGAAACGGACGAACGACGAGAGACGTAAAATGATGCTTTTCCGTGTTTTCAATCATTTCGTAAAATATTTGCAATGAAACGACATTCCGGCGGTATTAATTATATTGTCGATATGAATCCATCGCGCGAGGTAAGAAAACGTTCCAAATATTATATATATATATATATTAGGGCGATTTTTTTTTTTCGACAATTTTTTTTTCAGACCCCACCCGAAATTTTGTTGGATATGTCGAAAAAGAAATTCCCTGAAAGTTACAGCCCTTAATATTAATTCTAAGTACTTTCCCAAAGCGTGAAAAGATTTTCCATCTAAAATACACGTAAATCGAATTTTTATTTATTTTTTCAAATTTCTACAACTCAGCCGCATTTTATGCTATCATATTGTTCTTGGTTTCGATTTACGCAGAATAAAATAATCTAAAATAGTGCCTTTTGCGGCGAAAGTGTAAATTGTACCGGTGAGTTGGTACGGGTCACTGAAGTTGATTTTTACCCAAAATTCTCGTTTTTTTGCTGTTATCTCCGAAACAATTAACTTTACGAAAAAAAAGTTAAAGAAAAATTTGTTGGAAATTTAATTTCTTATAAAAAAGGTCCTATCGACCCAAATGCTTGGATTAATATTTCTCGAGATATTGAACTTTTTTATTTTTTATTTTTTTTATTATTTAATATTTCATATTTTATAAATTTTATACTACTCATAAGTTAAAGTTCAATATCTCAAGAAATATTAATCTAAGCAATTGGGTCGATAGAACCTTTTTTGTAGGAAATTAAATTTCCAATGAATTTTGCGTTTACATTTTTTTCGTAAAGTTAATGGTTTCGGAGATAACAGCAAAAAAACGAGAATTTTGGATAAAGATCAACTTCAGTGACCCGTACCAACTCACCAGTACAATTTACACTTTCGCCGCAAAAGGCACTTTTTTAAATTGCTTTATACTGAGTAAATCGAAACCAAGAACAATATGATAGCATAAAATGCGGCTGAGTTATAGAAATTTGATGAAAAAAAAATTCGATTTACGTGTATTTTAGATGGAAAATCTTCTCACGCTTTGGGAAAGTACTTAGAATTAATATTAAGGGCTGTAACTTTCAGGGAATTTCTTTTTCGACATATCCAACAAAATTTCGGGTGGGGACTGAAAAAAAAAATAGTCGAAAAAAAAAAATCGCCCTAATATATATATGTAAACATACGATGACAATGATCATCAATATATAGATGGACAATTCCAGGCCAAATGATCAGATCGATGAATCATCATAACATTTTTTTCTTATTAACATGTCGTCAAGCAACGCGGAATAGCACTGAAAACCAATTTTCAAAATGTATCAATTTGATTTAGCAGTTATTGACGAAATAACGAAATCAACGCTGTTCTCGAACAGCGTAAATGTAAAATTACTGTAAAATGATAATTCAAGAAACCCTGTTCACAATTGCTGAAACGATTAAAAAAAAACTGATTTTTTCGAAAAAGGTCATCTTCATACAAAATCCCCACATGAACAGTGTATTGCTAAGTTCACGTCTCTCAATTTTTTATCCTACGGCTAAATGAACGGATTGACCGGCATAGAGACTGTGTCGCTGTGCAACAAGAAGAACGCGAATGAAGGAGGGAGAAGGTAACTTGGATTTTGCCAACGGGCAGGAGCGACTAATTTAAATACACATGTCGATGCGTGCGAAGATTGCACCTATATATGCTCTCCTCACTCGTTTTTTTTTTCTCTTTATCGTCCATACGAGGCTCTCTCGCTGTTACCGTGGATCCAGAGGCAACGAACAGAGGGCAGCACACGTGAAACGTAAATGGAAGAGAGAGCCCAAGGAGCCACAAGTCGATATGCCACGACGATAGATACCTACGCATAATGATGCAGGCTGAACGGTGGGGGAGAATCGTGGTGCAAGAGGAAAAAGACAAGAGTGAAAGAGGACGCGAAATAAAAGAACTTGCGGAGAACAAACCCGTGCACGTATGCTATGTATAAATGGTGTTAGAGTCAAAAAGACCTATCTGAACTGTGTTAACATATTTTTTTACGCCTTTTTCAGATTCTCAACCGTCGATGCACATTTATATATATATGTGGCTGTGTGTGTGTATAGCGAACAACGGACCGCAGCGCAGCAGCACGTATCCGACAGTAAGTACCCCCCGGCACGATAACACGCGAGATTTTCCTCGTGCATCGAGCGAGCGAGAAAGAGAGTAAGAGCAAAACGAGAGTGTAGAGAGAGAGAGAGAGAGACTCTGGAAGGCGGTTGGCGCAGAAACTCGAGCCGCGTTACGTTCCAGTTTTTATTGTAACGAGGCTTATACCACGCCCACATAATTATCTTGGCGTATCATGGCTCTTGCTCAACGATATATCTATACAAAATATATTATGTTTTATATATATATATACATATATAAACATATATGTAACCATATAAACATATATACATATATGTATGTATATATGTAGAAAATTTATATCGCGAGGTAGAAACACAATGTTTCAGAGCATGTTTAACGAAGTTACCTTTTGTGTAGCCTCCTCTAACTCTTTCCATCTCGCTACTCCGCATACATTTTATTTTTATACGTTTTATAAATGGATCGTTCATATGCATTAAGGCCTCTGAAAAAAATGATTTTTTTTCTTTTCTACAGAATTATCCTGATCGTCGGGCGGAAAATGAAAATGTATTTACGGGTATTCCGAGATTTTGATATTTTTGGAAAATGGCAAATTTCGAGGATTTCGATGTACAAATCTTGGGTCGATCATTGACGAGTATGTTCCTTTGTGAGTTTATGACGTTTTTCAAAAATTGGAGATTTTTATAGATTTTTTTTAATACCGCACCATCGAATTTCTAAAAATCTTCAAATTGGAGTTAACTTTTTCAATTTTTCGAGTTATTCGATTGCTCATCTGCCCTGTTGTTCTTTCATTGTCCCAGAAGATCTCACGAAAAACCGGCGGTGTCGAGGATAATATTCAATACTACCTCAGCGGCTGCTTGTACGAATTTTGTAATCTTTTTTGAATTATCGTAATATCGTTTGACTCGTTGGCGATCTAGTATTTCTTTTACGAATAAAAACAATTGTAGAATTGTAAGGAACAATGTAGCGGATAAGTAAACCGGCAATGAAAACCGTTAATGAATAAAATCGAATTTGAAGAATTTTCGATATTGAGGCAGTGTTGAAAAAAATTGCACAAATATGTGCTTGTTAAATAATGTTGCACGCTCGTTGAAAAATATTTACGTCAATGAGCAACGAGATATTTCCGGTGGAATTCTCAAGAAATGGGAATGTACTGAAATTTAAAAAAATTCTCGAGCAATAATTTTTTTTTTTCGACTTCGCGTGAGCGAGTTTTTTTTTTTTTTCAATGGGTTGTACGAATTTTTTTGTTCTCTTTTCTTCTCAGGACGATACAAGAGGACGAGGAAATTTATCGCGACGACGTACATGATTACATTACGTGGGTTTCGTGTGTCGATCGTCGAACCGCGAGGACGTTCGAAACGCGAGTGACTGTATAATTTCGCTGGATATTTCGATCGTTGGAAACGAAAGAAACAAAAACGTAAGTCTGTTGAATTTCACGTGTTAAATCGTTCTGATTACGGCCCTTACTTTGCTACGAGACAATATTAAGTTATTTTTCTTTTTTTTTCCTTTGTTCCAACGTATAGACTCTCGAGTTTTTACGTATGACCGTTCCCAATTCCATTTTTTTCTATTTTTCCCCCTGTCACTTCCTACCCCTATTTCGCTAGGCCAACGTAACTTAGCTGTCGTATCGCATTTGCCATTAACCCGGGTAACTGTGAAAAACTCTTGTCGATACAGACGGCTTTGTTTTTGACTGAGTTTCCGTTGTATTGATATCGGAAACTCAATAAAAGTGCTTTCCGCTCAACGGACGGCGTGCCAGTTAGTTTACGGCTAAGCGGTCACCCATCCAAGCAGTGACCGCGGCAAAAGCTGCTTTAACTCGGGTAATCGTCAAAGCCGCGCGCCGACCGTGCGTCCACTGTTATCGGTGATATTACGCTGAGTATAATAAAGCGCGATCGTCGGATCGCGTCTTCGAACGGGTCGCAGCTGTCGAATGCCACGTGTGTTCGATACAAACACGTACGGCAATACGTGTATCGAAAAAGTGGATTTAATCGCGAGACGCGTCCACGATCCGATAACTCCCTTAATTCACAACGATACATGCACGAGACGTTAACGTCGTTTCGTTCCCTCGATATACAGTGGGTCAAAAAAGTATTCATACACCTTGTTTTTTTGCGATAACTTTATAGACATAAGCGATACGCAGAGAAAGTCAATTTTGCTTAATAGCACATCAGGTACAGAGATAAACTGCAAATGGAGAATTTTTTCCCAGGAATAATAGAAGAATTATGCAAAAAAAAACGAAAATTTTCGGGCCAAAAAAGTATTCGTACACTTACGATTGAGCTGCTAAACCTCGATATTCACTCACGGACGGTCCGACCTCTGCGTACAATGTAAACGAGTCTTCGTTTACACAATGGTTTTGACCTATTCCATGCGGTCGTACATCTTCAAGCTCTGAACAGACACGATGGCTAAGAAAAGCGAAATATCAATATCCATGCGAGATAGAGTGATTTTTCTTCGGAAACGCGGTGAAAGTTATCGAAAAATTAGTAAAGAACTAAATCTAAGTTTCGCAAC